>JARHVA010000480.1:1342500-1682500 GCA_037957365.1 Torreya grandis | reverse complement strand
TGAGCATGTAAGATTCTACTATGTAATGAAAAATGTTTCCAATCTAAGAATGACATATAATGTAAGATATTTCAATAAATTAAAGATATTCTTGACCATATACCAATATGTAAACTTTAGAAACTATCCTAGATAATTCCCTAAATAAGATAAATCACTAAAATAATCAAGACCTAGCATGTATACTAGTGCAAAAAAATAATAATTTCACTTTGCATAGAAAAGTACCCTTATCAAACTCAAAATAATTATGCCAAATTTTTACCAACTGATTATCTAAGCTAGGAAGCAAGAAAAAAAGAGGATCAAGTTGTGTGTGAGTTGAGTCCAGACCAAGAGCCAAAAGTTATGGAAGAGGTGAAGGAGAATCTGCCAACTGAGAGAGAGCCAATGTAAGGAGCATAATAATATGTGTAATGGAGTCTTTAGGGATCTAGGAGCAACCCACAAGCTTAAATAATACTATAGAGAGCAATGTGAATCACCAAGATAAATTTTTGAATAGTATGACATCCCCTATCATAATGAAAGCTAAGGGTGCCAAGCAAGAACCAAGGAAGATTCAAAAAGGTAGCTAAGATTTGAGTGTCTTGATCAAGTGGGAAGATTAGAGTAAAAATGTTGAAGAGAGATGCTCAAATTAATGATAAATTGACATATATCTCAACCCTAATCTATTAAAAGGCCTAAATTTAACCATTTTTAGCTATTTTGGCCAAAATAGGGACCCTTTTTATGTGTTCTGCTTGTGCCATGGCTTAGGCCATGAATTTCATGAAGGAAATGTATGGCTTAGGCCATGGGTTTCCTCTCTAAGCCATATATTAGGTTAAATGGCCACTTTAGATGGTCAAGAGGCCTTTAAAAGGGCCCTAAAGGGCATTTGGAGGGCCTATCTAGTGTGTAAAAGGTCAGAGATGTGTTAAAGATGTATAGGGGATGGTTGTATGATGTAGGAAAGGAAAAAATGAGTGGTAGATGCCTTGAAGTAGGATAACTAGGGTCAGTATTCTACACATGATCTAATGTTTAATCATAGGGAGGAGTAGGGTCATGACAAGTATGATTACATATACCCCTGAGGTATAAGCAGTCAATGTTTGAATGAACAAGTATGTTGTGCATTACTTGTAAGCCACACAAAATCAAAAGAAAGTAAGAACTAAAAATATAAAAGAGAACATTACCTACACTTACCTGATAAGGATGGTGGTGGAAGAAGTCAATAACATGATCCATGGGTGAGAGTGAAAATGTTGCATAATCCAAAATCAAACTCCATATTTAGCTCCTATGAAGAAGGGACAAAAGTGATATCAAATCAAATTGTATAATCTAGATTGAGATTCACTAAAGTGTCAGCCCTAGTGTTCTCCTTATGAGGGATGGGTGAATTAGATGTCCATAAAGAAAGAGACTAAATTATGCACTACCTCAAAAAGGGGGAGAAACTGAAATATAAGGATGCCCCAAGAACTTGTGAGTTGAGACACAGCTAAGAGTGAGTCAAAGAATAACTACACAAAGCATGTACCTAACCCATGGGCATCAATCAAGGTTTTAATTATTCTATGATATTTGGTGGCATTATTCATCTCATTAGTAAGGAAGAAACTAGCTATGACAATATCATGGCCCCATAGATCATCGATGACCCAAAATATATCCATAGATCTTGGGTTACCCTAACTACCACCATCTATTTGAATCACCACTGAGAGATGCACCATGATGGGGATCAAGGATGCAAGATGAGAAACTATAAAAAGGTGATCTTAAAATGAGGAAAGACAAGTGGGTTGCATGAGGGAAACAAATAATGAAACCAAGTTTCAAACAAAGTGGTTGACCAACATCAGTTGTGGTAATAGGTAACAAGGGAAAGTGGGGGAAAGTTTGGAGAGGACAAAGACTAGTCAGCAACACTAGAGCAAGTCCTAAACCACTGCAACTAGTTAACAACCCTACTTGTAACCATAATAATAAAGAGAAAAAGGGAGTTATAATGGATTGACTATGGAAAATTAGATAAATGACCAACTAAAAGAAGCATGGCAAGTAACTTCTATCTTTGGATGCCCCCAGATGGGGCACAAGCTTAGGAGGTCGATTGGGCCCTGGAAGGGGTTTTGGGGACCAAAATAAGGAAATAATCAGCCCAAAAAAGCCTCAGATTCAAAAATAGAGGCTATTAATGTGCTCATAATGTGTTAATACCCCTAATAAGGAGGTTTCATGGTTTTCAATGCAAAAAAGGGTAAAACACCCAAAAAGGGCCCATAAAAAGCAAGAAAAATGCTATAAATAGGAGAAAAGAGTGAAAATTGAATCATTTTCACTCTTATTTTTACTCTGAGAAAGCCAAATGAGATTCCACCAACCACCAAATGCTAAGCAGAGAAAATGAGGACATGGGAGCACACCATAGATGCACAGGATGGTCTGGGTAAGTCCTCTAATCAAAATTTTGGAAAATTTTGTTCATATTTGGGGTTTAGGAGGCCCAAAAACCATTTTGACTTATTCAAAATGATTCATTAGATGAATAAAATGAAATAAATAGTCAAAATGATAGGGAGGCTGAGAGGGGAAAATCAAAAAAGATGACATGTCAATTGATTGTCGAGGGAGGGAGAATTGGGGAGCCTTAAGGCTCCCCAAGGGGCCACACCCTAGGTCATGGACTAGCTATGTAAATCCATGGTGTGGCACAATAAAAATCCATGGGGGTTATGGCTTGACCCATTTTTAGGCCATCAATTTGCCTAAAAATCTAGGTATTCAGGTAGACAGGCCCCAGGGAGCCTCAAAGAGCCTAGGAAGGCCCAAAAAGGGATAGAATAGGTTGAGAAGAGGATGAAATGAACAAATAGATAAAAACATATTTTTTTACTTGGTTTATCCATTTCATGGCTAGAATCACTAATTCATTTGTCTGTTGCTTGATTTTGTATACACGTAGAGGAGTTAGCATATGAAACAAGGGGGAGCCTTCATAGGCGAGGGAGTAGCTAGCCTAGAGAGATAGACTATGTGAGATGAACAATAGGGAGAGAGTCCCATCATGGTTGGTTAAGGAGGTATATGCTCTACCTATGGAGTATATGACTTTGGAGACTGGTACACATGGTTTCATTGCATTACTCCATAGATCTAATGAATGTGTTAGTGACCATATGGGTACTTAAGAGATATGTATTCTAGTTGGGACCTAAGCTAGAGGCCATCCTAATCATTGAGTATGTTACTAGCTCTATAGGTTAGAGCCTATGGGGAGAAAGATAGAGCTACCATAGATGTAAGATACAACTGTAACCAAGCTCTACCTAGTGGGACCCCATCAAGAGTAGAATAGCCATGGGGTATAGATCACATATCTATCACCAAGGATACCACCACTATAGATAGTGATAGTAGGCACTATGGTCAAGAGGATCTATGTCAGATAGAGTATAGGGAGACTACCACTAGCTTGGATAGGAGTTGTCTAATGAGTAGAGGGAGGATAGAGATATATGTGGAGTTAATATATCTTGGGTGAACTATTCTAGTAGATGGATCACATCTAGTACATAGGGATTAGAGGATTGACACATCCTAACCTACTCATGCCCTAGGCTTATAAGAGGATCCCATTGGCATGACCAAGGAAACCATGGAGTAGTGATACATACTCTACACTATAGGAGGGTATTACATGGGCTATGTGGTTTATAGATAGGGTTGGGCCTATACAAACCACTTTAGATCTAGATGTACTGAGTAGCTATATATGTGATCTATATAGATTCATGGTGTGGTTGAAGGATTCCAAGGTGAATATCCATGTGGGACAAGAGGATTTATGAGGTTCACATGATCCATACCAGCATCTAGAGAGATATGCTCTAGTGGTGCAAGAGAGATGGGCACAACCCAAGCTAGTTGGGGCTAAACATGAAGGGTAACAAGATAGAATGATGGGGTAGTGGTAGAGAGAGGTAGCCATGATGAGGACCATCTCCATCAGGGGGAACATGACTTACCATAGGGCCATAGAGGCCATTATCATGATCAATAAAGACAAGTGTATTTTCTAGAGAGCACTTTATCTTTTATACTTATCCTTTAGCTAGAGCTGATATGTGACTAACATATGTGCTCTATATGTGTGTATAGGAGCCCATCCTAGTTGTTTATGACCCCATGTCAACTTATTATTGAGGAAACTATTCCCCGATGTGGTAGTGACATCACTCACAGAGTGGGTACCATATCTACTAGTGGGGCAGGGCTACATACTCACTTTTAGAGGGTGGGTGCATGAGCCTCACTCAAGCCAGTGAGGGTATGATACTAGATACAATGGATAGAGGTAGATTAATCATATCATGAGGTATCCATGGAAATACATGAGATAATTTCAACATAGCACGAGATAGCTACATCATGAGATGAGGCATGACTAGCTAGAGTGGAGATTGAGATCAATCGATAGTGGGCTAAGCTAACCTGAGAGTAGACCATAGGAGTTGAAGCACTTAAGGATAGGGAAAACTAGGTGGCTACCTTGGAGGAAACCATGGCTTGATTAGTTAAGAGGTATAGATTAAGATCTCCACCTAGAGTAGAACTACCATAAATAGAGCCCAGTCATAGACAAACTAGGATAATATCATATTATAACCATGTATGTGGTAGTTTTGGGGACTATGAGTCTAGGTTTAGAGGAAGCCATGTGATGTACCTAAAGAAAAAACATGTATTTTTTATGATATGTATATATATATATATAATTATTTCTCATTATTAGAAAATGTGTGTATATGATTTTGTGTGTTATGTGTATGTTTCATCTGATATAGATTACTATATACATGTGATTAGATAGTAAAAACTACTAATAAAGAACCCATATGCACACAGACATAATCATCACAAAGGTTAGTGGTGAGAGAAGAGAAAAAAGGTTCACCCTACTATAATAGGTATCTTTCCTAGAGGGCCATGCAAGCCCTAGATGTAAAACACCTTGAGGCAGAACCCATTGATTGGGTGCCATAAGGGATCATCTTCTAGGGTTAAAATATGATAAGCCCCATTCTCTAGAGAGGTAATAATAATGAAGGATCCAAACCACTTGTACATAAGTTTGCCCTTATGATGATTTTCCTTATCAAAAATGAGGAACATATCACCTACTTTGAATGAATGCAGGTGCACAAATATTTTGAATTGGTGGCATTGAAAGTGTAGGTAAGCATGGTTTTTCTTAAGATCAACAAGGCATCACTCATCTAACTACTCAAGCTTAGTGAGGTGAGCAAAACATTCTTGCTCATCAGAGAGAGATCCAAACATCTTAACTTGAAGTGAAGGGATTAAGACCTATAAGGGAAGAACAACCTTGGACTCATACAAAAGTGAGTATGGGGTTTCCCATATGGCTATCTAGAAGCTAGTCTGGTAGGTCCAAAGGGTAGGATAGAGCATGAAATGCCAATTTCACTTGGACTAGGTAATGGTACAGAGAAGCATCTTCTTCAAAGTCTTATTTGAAGATCTAGCTTTCCCATTTCCATGGGGGTAATGGGTGGAGGATAAGTGGATATTTAACCCAAAGCATTCAATGATCTCACACATCTTAAGGTTTTGGAAGATTGATCCATTATTGACCATAATCATAGTGGGGACCCCAAACCTAAAAATGAGTTGGTTTAGAATAAATTTGGTGATGGTTTTCTTACACATGCCACTAAGAGACATGGCCTTAACCCACTTCATGAAATAATCAATGGCAGTGATGAACTAATGATGGCCATCAAAAGAGGTAGGGTTGAACTCAACAACAAAGTTGAGATCCCAAATTGAGAAGGGCCAAGGGGATAAAATAGAATGCAAGAGGCCTGTAAGGGCATTAATAGCATCTCTAGTGACTTGGCACATCTTACACTTCTTGGCATATTGGATGGCATCTTTAACAAGAGTGGGCTAGTAGTAGCCCATCATAATAATACATTGAGTGGTGGCTTGGCCTCCAAGGTGACCACCATAAGCACTCTCGTAAGACTCCAATGAAAGAGGAGTGTCCTTAGGGGAATAGAACTACATCAACACACTATCTAGACCCATCTTGAATAAGATGACACCTATGATGACAAAGTGAGTGACAAATTTGTATATCTGATAGCATTCTTATGAAGGAGTGTTGAGATAAGATTGAGTCTCAAGGTAATAGACAATGTCTTCATACCAATCACACATAGAGACCTTAATCTAGTTGATTGAGTAGACCATATCATCAAGAAAGGCATCATCAACCAATTCCATAATAGGATTGGGTAGCAAGCATTCATCGAGTTACTCAGCTACAACCAAACCCTTAGTGGAATTTCGGTAATAATATAGAGGTTGAACTCTTGAAGAAGCATGATCCATCTCATAGTCCTACTATCAAGGTGTGTCTTTCCAAGAAATTAGTGGAGTGAATTGGATTTGACAATCACATTGGCAGTTTGGCCCAACATGTAATGTCTCAAGGGAAAGGCACTACCGATCAACAAGAGAGTATTTGAGATTAGGGACAACTAGCATGATATATATGTAGTAAAATTCTTCATATCAAAGATAAGGGAGAGGCACTACCACTTAACAAGAGATTAGTTGAGCTTAGGGCCAACTAACATGTGAGAGATGTAGTAAATAGCTCTCTCTCTCTCTCTCTCTCTGTTAGTGTTGTCCTTTTGACACAACATGCCCCCAATGGAAAGATCAATGATGAAGGTGTAAAAAATGAACTTGTGACCCTCAATAGGTGCCATCAAGATAGGATGATTATGAAACATGCACTTAAATTCCTCAAAATCCACTTAGACTTCAACAAACCATAAGAATAGAGTGTTCTTGCATAAGAGATGTGTGAGGGGTATGGATTTAGGAGCATACTCCTCAAGGAAATGCCTAAGAAAGTTGAGTCTTCCAAGGAAGGAATGCAATTGAAAGATATTTCATAGAGAAAACATATTAAGGATTACCTTAATCTTTTTAGGATCCACTTCAATGCCCTTATGAAAAATGAAGAAGTTAAGAAGCTTTCTAGCAAAAATGTCAAAAATTCACATCTCAGGGTTGAGGTTGATGTGGTACTCCCTGAAATGCTCAAAGATGATCTTGAGGTCTCGTACATGTTCATCCCACTTATGGGATTTTTTGAAGAGTTCATCAACATATAATTCCACAATTTTATAGATAAGGTCATGAAAAATATTGTTCATTTCACACTAATACGTGGCCCTAACATTATTCAAATTGAAAGGCATGATGGCACAATAGAATGTACCCCATGAAGTAGTGAATGTCATTTTGTTTTGGTATTCAAGTGCAATCCAAATTTGGTTATACCTTAAGAATCCATCCATAAGGGACATGACCTCAAAACTAGTTATGGAGTCAAAAATATGGTCAACCAAAGGAGTGGGAAAATTATCCTTTGGATAAGCCATAGTGAGATCTCAAAAGTCAATGCAAATTCAAATAGCTCTAGTCTTCTTGAGAATAGGAATGATGTTGGAAACCCATTAGGGGTAGTCAATGGCTTAGATGAAACTATTGGCTAGATATTTTGTAGTGATCAAAAATACCTAAGTAGTCATGGGATTAAATCCCCTTCATTTAATGGTAAATATCCTATGAAAATATGTCTATTTATTTCTAATTACTTACAACTTACAGTTATTCATAGAGTATGAAAATTATGTGCAATTAATTCAAATTAGGGGTATTACTTTAATCACTTCATTCATGAGCCATAACAAAGGGATTTTGTAGAAAGTAAGTAGTTGGTTCTAGGAATGTGAATGGAGTTTTAGATAGATTGAAGAATAGATAAAAGACTAGAATGTTTAAAAAGGAAAAGAAATAAGAGAGATACACTTCACAATAAATAGTCTTACATATTGTAATGTATACATGCAAATAGATAAACATATAATTATGATAACCTTTTTAGTAAGTGATCAAGAAAGCAATGAATTCAATTTAGATAAATAGATAAAATAAAGTTTACCATTTTATCTTCATAGAATATATAGATTGATTCCCTCAAACACAAATTTCTCTACAAAACAAACTTCTTTATTATTCACTTTCAGTAAAATTCATACAAAATAGTCCAGATATCTAAACACAAAGTTTTAGATTGCTTAAACTTTCTTGTACAATGTTTATAATTACTTGATTACAAAAATTATTATTGCTAGGCATGTAGGCCTATACTTATATTTATACAAAAACAAATATCAAAGACAAATAGTAGTTAACTTCTCCAATTCCCATATGCTGGGCAAAAAGCTAAAGGCTATTGAGTGACATCTTCCTTGAATTTCTCTTGTGTGGCATGTAGTAGTTGATGATAAGTGGTGATGTTTTGTCTCCTTATTTAGATCAAACACTAACTCCTTGCATGTTGCACAGAAGTATCTCTAGTAATCTACTTTTACAAAATAACTTCAATTAATGACACTTTTGCCAAATTACATAAGTCTTTTAATTTCAGCAAGTAACTTTACTAAACATCTTCACTTAAAATGAATTTCTTTTAACAAAGTTACTTTACAAATAGAATGAATAGAATGTAAGAAAGTGTGAAGAAGAAAGAAGAATTTGTTGGAAGGAAAAGTAACAACAATTATTTCACCTCTTCAACATTAGGTCTAAGACATCCTTAATTGTATTGTTGCATCATCAAATTTGGTGATTGATTGTATTTCTATTTCAAATCTCAGCATCTCTATTTCTATCTTTTTGCTATAAGCTTTCATTTCTTAAATTTTGGGATCTAGTCTCTTTATCTAATGTTGAAATTTGATCTGTGAAAGGAGTTGTAACTTTGTCTATCAATTGTTTGAACTACTCATACAATTGCTCAAATATTATTGAAACATTATCAGACCAGTCACCAGTAAGACCAAAAAGACAATCTTCTATATTTACTTTTTCATCACAAACTTTTTCCTTCAAAGTCTTCATTTATTCACATATTTATTCCAAAATATGTATACAAAAAGACAAGAGATACTCCTCTTTTTTTATATTTTTTACATATCCTTCTGGAGCAATATTTTATTCTATCAAAAAAATTTAATTCCAACTAATTATTGTTTTCAAAATTTCTATTTGTAACCCAGTAATTCCATTTTCACTCTCAATTTCTTTTATTATTGCCTTCATCTCAAATAATTTATTTACAATGTCAATATGAATCCTTGGAACTTTAGGGAAGAGCTTCTGAACACTCTGATGCATTTTTTCAATCCATTCATCAATTGTCTTTACTTTGTCCCCAATTTATTCCACTTTAATGATCACTTTCTACTTAATTGATTCTCCTAATATGATATATTATTGTGGAATAGACCTAACAACCTTAGCTATTATTTCAAAAAGTTGTGCATTTTGCTCCTTTAACTTGGCCTTAGCATCCTTTTCTTCATCAATATTTTTAAAGAGAGTATTTATCAAAGTTTGGGTATCTTGTTTCAAACCTTCAATGGTAAGCTCCTCAAGAGATACCATCATGATAGTTAAAGCTTTCTCGGTAACTTCCTTTTTACTCATTCCTTGTGAAAGAGCTAATGTTTTTGCAAACTTTTGCCCTGAAGATTCAATCACCAATTTTGAAGTTAATTTAGTTGGTTTGAGCTTTTAACCTTTCTTATTTAGACACCTTAATAGTTGCAAATCTATCTCCTAAAGATTTGTCACTTTTTTATCTTCTAGAGTAGTATGCATAGCCAAAAAAGATGAGAAGTCTATAAAAATGGAAATATTTACATGGACTACCATTTATTATTGATCATTTATAATCATTAGTTCTTAAGAAGGAACATCTTGGGTCTCCACATCCTTCTGGATCTCTTTCTTATAATCCTTTTCAACATGTTTCTAAATTTATATTTCTTTTTCTTTGTTATCTTCTTTCTCTTTCCTTGTTACTTTTTCAATTACTAACTCCATCTCCTTGGGTTTCTCAACAAATTTATCTATTACTACTTCAACCTCTTTTTATTTTTCATCTTCTTTCCTTGCCTCAATTTCCTTTACCTTTTTAATATCTACTTATTCCTTCTCCTTCTCACTCTCTACTACCTCTTCTTGATTTTCTTGTAGTTCATCTTGTGACGGGATTATTTATTTTGTAGTCATTACTCTTTCAAGCTCTTTTTTAGTGGTGGATTGCTCTATTAAGGAAGGAGGGGGTGTAGAAGTAGGTTGAGAAGATGGAGGAGGAATATATTTTTAAATGGTCTTATTAAGGGCTTTGGTTCCATGAGACTTAGGGGGTGACATGAGTAAAGATGGATCTATGATGGGTGCAATGGAAGTTGGAATAAAAGGAGTGGTGGAAATATTAGGAATGGTAATATTAGTGGAAAAGACCAATGGTGGAGTAGAAACAAATGGTTAAATAGGCTCCTTGTCTTTCACCATATAATATGTATCATCCACATTTCTCTTTAGCTTCAAATTATTTTTAGGTCCTTGGTTTATTTATCCTTGTACTATTTCTTTTATCTTCTATCTTACATGGGTGATTTCCTTCATCAATTCCTTCATGCAATAGCCTTTATTGAGGAGCCAAGTAGAAGTCATTACCAAACATTTTAAGTTTTTTCAAGAATAATCTTCTCATGATCTTTTCCAAAAATGATTACTAGAAGTGGGACATTATCCCCTCTTGTTATATGAAAAGCATCATTGGTGATAACTCCATCATCTTCCATATCCTCGAGGATGGTGGCCAAATCAAAAGCACAAATTTTCTCTATAGTCAATCTATTGTTATCTCTTCTTCTTACATTGAATTCATCTCTATAATCAGTCCAAAAATCCTTAAGTACTATAATATGCATGTATTTTAGAGAAGCTATATTTTATGCCACACCTCTATAATCAAAGTTGATCCTAGACTCAAAATATGTTTGACTATAATGATGATACATTTATTTTTACACATTCCTGGCCTTGTAGATGTTTGGGCAATGGTAATGACCAATGACAATAATAAAGTTGATGGCTACATGGTGAGATTTTGACTACAAGTCATGTAGTTCAACAAGTTTTTTGCATAATTCCATGATAATGTATTTGTCACTTAGGTATCTAGGAAAAAATGATAGGTGTTCCTAAGAAACTTCCCACTCTAATGTATGTAAAGTCAAGGAATTGAATGAAAATTTATCCATATTTTGAAACTATATCCCATGCTTTGTTTGATATTCTTCTATGTTTCAGAGCTACATTTAACTTGTAAATAAGTTCATAAAAGAAACCACCATTTACTACAGTATAATAATTTTAATATTCTAAAATAACTAGTTGAGGATAAAACTCATGTATTGGCACAGATGAAAATGTGCCTTTTATCCTTAGCCTTGAAAAGGCTCCACTTGTAGATGTTTCATACACAAGGTATGAGGTCATTTTGAAATCAAAATTCTATAATACATTCCTCAACTATTGATCCATATTATCACTTATCATTATTGCCCACTCAATCTTGGCAGAGCTTTGGGTGACATTAATGGTTTGCATATTAGCATACATCCAAGGTGAGAAACATTTGGGATTATTATCTCTACTGATTTTGCATAGTAATTTAATGATGTCATCTACTTCTTAAATGAAGTTTGATCTTCCTATCTACTTTGGGAATCTTGATTCTTATTTCACTCTCTTTAATTAATATATATTCATTATCTTAATACTTTTTGATGTCTGAGTTTCCCATTGCTTGTTGGCTTTCTCCATTGTTACATCAATTACTTTTGGTGATGTTGAGATCTTGAGACAATAGTTGAGATATTGAACATCCAATATTATAACTAAATTTTTAGTAGCATATCTCAAAACCATAGTAAGGGAATCATAGTACTTGTTACATGTCATCACAAATTTAGGAAGTTGAGTTGAGCTTGGGAAAGCTACAACTTGAAAAATTCCACTACTAGTCATAGCATGCATGAGTGGAGTCTTAGCTATGGCCTTGAATCTCTCTAGTAATTCAATCACAGACACATTCCCCATGTTTGTATCACTTATCTCAGTTAGCTTAGAAATGATTTTTAATTTAATTAGGTATCTGTTATATTCATATTTCATCTTAAACTCTTATGATTTAACTCTTTTATCTTTTTATTTGCCTTTCCTACTTTGTTCTAAAATATCCTCAAGTGCCAACTCTAGGACTTCTTCAATCTATGTTCTTTTCACTTCCAATTCAACTATTTCCTCTTCTAATATTCTTGATCCTTCTGATCCAAACATTAAATATAAATCTAAATAACCTTATAAGTGCTTTTAAACACTTAGTTACTGCTCCAACTGGTTTTAAAATGTTGAGAAAAGAGTCAATTTATTGTTCTTATAGTGCCCCTAAACAAGTCTCAAGTTTTAAGTAGTATAAAGTCTTGAAAATCCTTAAGTATATCATATTTAAGTAATATGGTTTCATAACCTTGGGTTGGTCTAAAAATTTCAAAAATCTTAAGTATTTGGAAACCCAGGTAGATCATAAGGACTATGCTCAAACAACTTCAGGTTTTAGTTTGCTAGTGACTTTGAGTTTTCATTATCAAGTTACTTGGACTCAAAAATCTGAGTAAGTAGGCATGGGGAAGGAATACAGGTAGGTATTATTTGGATTATATGAGTTTTTAAGGGTCCAATACTTTAGGATTTATATAATAAGTAACTACATTCACTAAACCTAAAGTAAGAAGTAGGGGATAATAAACCTAGGTAAGTCAACTCTTTGGGGATCAGGGTTTGCACAGGTAGTTACTTAGGATTAGAAAATTGAGTAAGAAAAGTTGTAAAACTTGAGTGGATAAGGGTTTTTGGGGTCAATTTTATTGAGGGTAGTTACTTTGTGTCAAGAACTTGAGTAATGTGAATTAGCAAATTTGAGTAAGTAGAGAGGTCTGTAAAACCCAGGGAAGTCATGAAGGTCTAGCTACTAGGGTTTTCACAAAAAAATTGATTTCACAAGGATTTTGGGAAATTTTCCAACATGTTAAGTGATCATAAGATCAAATACAAGATTTTAAACTTTTAAGCATGCTCAAAAACAAAAAGGAAAACTAAACGAAATAAGACATAATAGAAGAACATCCATGACAGCGTAAAGAAAATTATAGAGATAAAATACAAAGGAAAAGATTAACATGAAACTACAAAAATAATATAGATGAGATCCACCTACCTCAGACACAAATGGGGTGAAGATAAATCTCTCAAAGATACTATAGAGGCTTAAATCACATGGCTTATGATTTGTAGGCATGGTTACTTGGTCAAATAACTTGGCTATCAGGTGGAAATGAGGTGGATTTCCCTAATATATATAAAATATCAATGCACTAATGACAAGAATGGGAAAGTCCATGTAATCCCTCAACCTTTTTAATTGGGATTTTTAAACTACATTACTTGATTTTAGTTTTTTTAGTAAAGTACCTTTGTAAACTTGGCTAGGTCTAGGTCAATGAGTAGCTTGGGTTGGGAAACTTGCACTACTTTTACTTACGATTTTATGCAAGTAAATCAATGCTAAAACCTAGTCTACTTTTGGAAATGCTTGGTGGGTTTTTGGGACTACTTTTCTTAGCTTTAGTAATGAAGTAAAGCTACTTAGTAACTCTGATTTGAACTAGGCTGAGTAATTTGGGTTTATAGGATAACTCTACTTAATTTTAAATAAGTAAAGTGATTTGGAGAACCTAATTTTAATTTTAAATTATCTAAAGCACTTTTAGCTTCTTTGATCTACTGAAGGTGTTAGGTAAATGGATTTTATAGATGGATTTTAAGCAATTATTTTCAACCCTCTAGAGCAACTAGGAGAAATTGGGGGAAAAAAGCAATCAGACATAATAATAACTAAAGACTAAGGTTTTATTCATAGGACTAGCTTATCAAGGAAAACTAACTCACATAAGACAAAATATAGAATTTTTTAATAGGGTTACCCCAAAATTTGAAGTGTGAAATTTTAGGGACATCAAAAACCAACTCAAATGAGCTTTTCAATCTCAATCTTAGCTAACTAGGAGAATTTAACCACCATTAGTCATTACTTTTAGTGAATGAGATGACTCCCAGCATCCATAATGAGATTATGGAAAATGACCTTAGGATCCATGCCCCTTCATATCAGTATATTTCCAAGTGAATACATCCAAAAATGCATGTAAGAAGGTAACCAAGACATCATGTTCTTTTGGAGCAGGTCTATCACTGATATTGATGATATTTAGCCTTGTTGAAGTGCCAAGGTTAACATCTATAGATATTCCAACATCCATATCATTACCTTCCTCAAAAAACTTAGGCATAGGAGGGAGTGATTGGTCTAACACCTCAAGTTCAACCACCAGAACATACACTTGGGGATGTCAGGGGTTGGGCCATCAAAGAGAAATATCCAAATCTAACTGATCAAGGGGATAATGATACATATGTCAAGATCACATGATATTTATATATACCTTCCTATCCTTTAATAGGTTTTGTATCATAACATTAATGAAATAACACTTGAGATAGGACTCAGCTACTTTAACATTCTCAGTGGGAGATACATTGAGAGAGCCTATACTCTAATAGGAAAAATGTGATGTGAGGGGAATATCAACATTTGAGGAGGCACCTTGAAAGAGTTATCCAAAAAGATAGGATATGTTTTGTATTCATGAATTTGGATAGGGATTCATCCACTACATGTCAAACTCTAAAGAAGGTGACCAAGACATCTCATTCGTCTAGAGCAAGTCTATCACTGATCTTGATGATCTTTGGCCTTACTAAAGTGCCAAGGTTGACATATATAAATATTTCAACATCCATATCATTTCCTTACTTGAAATACTCAAGCATGGGAGGGATTTATTGGTCTAACACCTCAGGCTCAACCACCAAGGCATGCACTATGGAGATGTTAGCGGTTAGGCCATCAAAGAGAGAAATCTCTAAAACTAATTGATCAATGGGATAATGGTACTTATAAAAATATTTTATGAGCTTGGAATATGCCTTCCTCTCTTTTAATAGGTTTTATATCATAACATGAATGAAATATCACTCAATATCAAACTCACCTACTCTAGCGGTCTTAATGGGAGATGTATTGAAAGAGCCTATACCTTGATAAGAAAAATGTGATGCAAGGGGAAGCTCAACATCTAGGGAGACATCTTAAAAGAGGTCTATAATAAGAGAGGATATGTCTTGGAGTCATGAAGTGGGAGAGGGAGTCATCTATTTTATGTTGGACTCTGAAGGAATGAACATTGATCAATACTCAGTTGGATCATAACATTCATCCTTGAGAAAATGAGACTCAGAAGCAAGGGATTTGTGGGAATCCATAGATCCCCATGAAAAGATAACTATAGCCTCACCTTTGGGATTTATATTTTCATAGATAAATTCCCAACGGTATTGGTCAACCTCCATGGTATGAACCTCACCTTTATACATGAACTGAACTATGGAATATGTGGCCAACATGATGGCCTACATGGTAATGGTTCAAGGATGGCCAAGAATCTATTATATGAAAGATCTAAGTCTAACATATAAAAATAAATCCTAATTATCTTGGGGCTAAACTTGACTCAGAGCTTCATGTTTTCTATCAACACATCTATGTTTTTGTTGAATCCAACACAGTTGTGGTGAGAATTAGAGAGCTTCTTCTGAATAATCCCAAGATCATTGAACACACATAGGGACATGATATTTAATGTAGTTCTTTCATCAATGATTCATCTCTTAACATGTTATTCATCAATTTAGGTCTTAATATAGAAGGGGAATCAAGCCTTCTTTATAATAACTAAAGCATCTAGTAAAGAGGTAGGGTTGAAATATAGGATGGGAGGATGAGGGTGCTTAGATGAATTAGAGTCAAACAACAATTTGGCATCATCCCATAACCTACCCCTGTAAGAGATACCAAGCTTATCAAAGATGAGGCCCCTTTTATTAGGGCAAAGATTAAGAAGGTTCTAAATGGATATCCCAATTGAGAGGCCCTGTAACTCCTCTATCATGGAGTAAAGATGTTGTCTAGCTTGGGGAGAGATATTACGTTAAAAGTTAAATTTGACTTTGGGGCTCCCTAACCCCATGGGCTATATAAGAGGCCCAACACCACTAGTCTCTCTAATGGGGTCAATGACCCAACATGAGCATGTGTTGACAAAACACTCATACCTAATAGAGGTTATGCCAATATCATCACTAACCTTTCTACTCTTGCACTTGGCTTTCCCTCTTAGGTCAGCTTAAGAAGAAGAGTTAAAAGAGGTAGAATAGAAAAAAGGGGAATGAGGGGCCTTAAACTTTGATTCCTTCTTATTTTTCTCCTTGTCATAGTCAAGTAAAGGCTCTTTGAACACATTTAATTTTTGGTTAGGTTCTATAAGTGGAAAACTCTGAGATGGAGGTGAGGCTTGTGCACCAGACTTTTCAGTAGTATAATTGACATCATCATGGCCCTTCATTTGATGGAAATTACAAAACTTGGTAGGGTCATAGTGAAACACCATCCATTTTTTTACTATGCTTGATTCAAAATTCTTGTTTTTAGTTTGCTTCTTTCTCAAAGCATTCACCTCATGACTATCTTTCTTTTCAAGAGGAGAATCAGTGACACCATCATCAATTATGTTGTGGTTGTGATCATGTGAAGAGGATGACTTTTGGATTGGCATGGGATGAAAGCCTATGCACCTCAAATACTTCAATATTTAAACACTCATTGATAATCTTATCATATGAGGTGGGTTCATGCTTGAGGACCTTAAGGTGAACCTCCTACATCAATGCTCATGTGAATATGTCATGAAGTTGATCATCCAAGAACTTGGTTCTACAAATATGGATGGTTGAATGCCACCTACACATAAAATCAAATTTAAACTCACCCTTGGATTTTACCATGGAGGTGAGTGATTTGATGTCAATTTTTAATGGCTTAGAGATATCAAATTACTAGATGAAGTCATCTAGAAAGATCTAGAAACTAGAGAGATAATCTGGTAGCAAATTTTAAAACCAAAAGAGGGCTTCAACTCATAGAGAATGAGAGAAAAGCTTAAAAATCATCCCTTCATCCTTTTCCCAATCCATATACACCATCATGAATGCTTTAATATGCTCTATGGGACTGGATTCTTGAGTCCTATTGAACTTAGGTAGTTCAGGGATAAGAGAAAGAAGGGGAATAACATGTACCCAAGGGGCTAGAAGATTCCTATGGAGATGTTCATAATCACAGTTGATATCAGGTTGGTGATAAGATCTAAGAGGGGGCTCATGATTGTGTTGATGTTACCTATGCCAATAAACATCATCATAACCTTAATCATGGAAAAGATGATACCAAGGTAGTTCTTGATATGGGAGATGCTCATGTTAAAAATCATCTCTACCACAGGGTGGGGAAAGACCATGAGATGGATATTATTCCCTATGGGGATGGTGGGATTACATGTCATAATATAAAAATGGTCATGGTGACCTAGGTTTCCATGATTTTAGTTGCATGTCATTAGATGAGGATCAACCTAAAAGTGTTTATGCTCAGAATAGGCATCCCATAGATCTCTAGTCCATGGGTGGTAATCAAAATTAGCATATTCATTTAAAACTCTAAATGATGGAATAAGAGGATGAGATGAATCCTCATTATAGAGATACCTTTATGAGATGGAATACCTATGACCCACAACATGGATAGGAGGGGATTCTTGTTATAGAGTCTCTTGCCAAGAGAAAATTGAGAAACTCATGTGATAAATGGTCAAGGTACTTAAAATTAAAGGGGTTTGAGCTTTGTCTCTAGAGGATACATCATGCCTACTCTTTGAGGGAGAATGGTGCACTTCATTCACCTAAACTAATCTATAGTAATCATCAATGATCATGCATATCTCTTCATTTCTCAATCATGTAAGGGGATCCTCATCACCTCGAATGGCTGAATGAGTCATGGCATGAGGCCAAGGGGAAAAATCCTCAGATGAATAAATCTCAAATTGGTGAAAAATGGACCAATTTCATTAGTTTTAAACCTATCAATATTATTCCTTTTATAACTTGAGAGGTTCTTGATCACCATGTTGGGTCAAGGTAACCTCCTAAATCCAATGGTGTTTATGGCATTCTATTATAGTTATATCCTACTCATGAGTGAGCTTAGGGATAAGGTGTTAAATTTGATTGGATTGGCATCCCAAGGGTGGGAGGTTGGCCATGGATGTAATAAGGCAAGAATAATATGAGAGATAATAGAAAAGGTGAACAGATGGAGAACCAATAGGGAGAATGACACAAAAACCAAAATAGGAGAAAATAACCAAGGTGAGAGTTGAAACACAACTAAAATTAAAGCCTAATAGCTATTAGAGGGGATTTAGCTTAGAGAGATCTAAATAGGATATAAATAACATGACATTGTATGTGGTGTCCCACTAGGTATGCCAAAATGTATCTCTAAGAATCTAAATGGAGCCACTAGTGTTTGGTAGGGGGGTACACAGGGTACTTAAAAAAATTACTAGAAGGTTAAAAGGTTCAAGGATTATATAGGCTATAGGATATCTATAGTGGCTATCTAGTTTTCTAAATTGCACCAAGCTACGGATAGACTTGCAAACTAGGTTAAGGATAACATGATCAAACACACAAACGATGTAGGTATCTCCAATGGATCTAACCATAGTAAAACAAGTAGCTAATACTAGAAAACTATTTGCATATGAATTATAGAAATAACAATGTTGAATAAAGAGAGCTAACAAATAATGTGTAAACTTAGAAGTGAAGGTAATTTTGGGCCAAATGAAAGATATTTTAAGAAATAAATACATTTTAAAGTAAGGGTTCAATAGCATGCCTAATATAATTTTGATCTAACTATTTATTTTCAATGCTATTGTTCCATAATAATGCATTTTTTTTGGTTTAGCAAGAAGAGAGATTATTTTTACAAGTTATATAGATTGTTTTAAGCATGTAGGATTCTACTATGTAATGAGAAATGTTTTCAATGAAAACATGACATATAATAGAAGATATTTTAAGGAATGAAATATATTCTTGACCATATACCAATGCATAAACTTCAAAAACTATCCTAGATAATGCCCTAAACAAGATTAATCACTAAAATAATCAAAACCTACCATGTATACTATCACAAAAAAACAATAATTTCAATTTGCATAGAAAATTACCCTCATATCAAACTCAAAAGAAGTGTGAAAACTTTATACCAATCAATTATATAAGCTAAGAAGCAAGAGAGGAAGAGGATTAGGTTGTGTGTGAGCTGAGTCCAAACCAAGAACCAAAAGTTGTGGAAGAGGTGAAGGAGAATCTACCAATTGAGAGAGATACAATGTAAGGAGTACAATAATTGGTGTAATGGAGTCTTGAGAGATTCAATATCCACCCATAATATTCATGAAAATTATAGATACCAATGTGAATCACCAAGATAAGCTATCAAATAATAGGGCATCCCCTATCACAATGAAAGCTAAGTGTGCCAAGCAAGAACCAAGTGAGATTCAAAAAGGTATCTAATATTTGAGTGTGATGATCAAGTGGGAATATTAGAGTAAAATTTTAGGATAGAGAGGCTCAAATGAATGATAAAGTAACATATATCTCAACTCTAATCTACAAAAGGCCAAAAACTAGTCATTTCTAACCATTTATGCCCAAATAGGGACTTTTTTACATGTTATACCCAGGCCACAACCTAAGCCATGACTTCCATGAAGGAAACATGTGGCCTAGGCTATGGTTTTCCTCCCTAATCCATGTTTTGGGTCAAATTTCCACTTTGAATGGTCAATAGGCCTCTGGAAAGGCCCCAAGAGGCATCGAGAGGTCTTGTCTAGCATGCAAAATGTCAAAGATGTGATAAGGATGTATAGTGGATGGATGTATGAAGTAGGAAAGGTAAAAATGAGTGTTAGATGACTCAAATTAGGATAACCAAGGTCATTAGTCTACATGTGAACTGATGTGTAATCATAGGGAGGATTAGGGTCACAAGAAGTATGATTATAACTTTAACCTTTACTCTTTTATCAAACCACCTCTTGACCACGTCTTGGTATTTTCTAAAATTATATAGGGCCTCAATCCTTAAATCTTCCATTTTTATTATATCCAGTAGTTGATATTCTACTATCATTTGTTTCTATGTATTCATGCATGAATTGATAAGTCAGTAATTTTAGCATGATTTGGAATATTGGCCTGCATCCATACACCAGTAGATAAGGTGAGGCTTTGAGGGTCTATTTATATCTTATTTGGTTTGTCCAAAGGGCATATTTCACTAGATTTTTCTAGTCCCTATGCTTATCCCTAGTTGATTTCTTAATTGCATATATCAAGTTCTTATTCATTGATTTAGCCAATCCATTTCCTTGAGGGTAATGGTTAGAATATGACTTGATAGTAATTTAGTTTTCATGAACCCATTTAGTGAATTCAGTTGATATGAATGCTAGCCCATTGTCACAAACTATAGAAATGGGAGTGCCAAATCTAGTTGTGATGTGTTCCTCCAAGAATCAAATCACATCTTGTGCTCTAAAATTCTTTATGGCCATTGCCTCAGTCCATCAAGTGTAGTAGTTGGTGGTAGGGAGTAAAAAATTATGACATTCTAAGGATTTTGGTTTAATGACACCAATAAAGTCTAAACCCCATTAGCCAAATGACTTTCCTTTAACAATAGGTTGCAAGGGAATTACTGCATGTACTTCTCTCTTTGCTAAATATTAGCATTCATGGCATGTCCTTACATGAGTATGAGCATCTTTGAAAATTATTGGCTAGTAATAACCCATTCTTAAGATCTTGTGGGTATTGGTATTCCCAGATGGGTAACCACTACCTATTTTCTAATGTAGGTTTTCCAAAATCTCTTTAGCTTCTTTCATAAATACACATCTAAGATAGATGCCTTCATAGTTTCTCTTATATATAAATCCTTTCTTGATCCTATAATGAGAAGCCTTGATCCTAAAATCTCTCCTTCATTCTATGTTGAGTTCTAAGGAATAAGTACCTATAAGTAGATATTGGATTATATCAATATACCATTCCCCTCTAGATACCTAGGCTTCACATACCTATTCAACAATAATATGTGGATCAGGTTCAGTCATGATTTGGATAATACCTTAACCCTAAATTATCTTAGTAGGCTTGATTTATATGTTGCACTCCTATAGATTTTCCATCCATTTGCATATGCATTCTCCTAATTCATTCTATGACAAAATGAGGTTGACAAAAAGATCAAGCATAATGGCAATAGTCTTATTTTTCAAGATGTAGTGTCAAGACTTCTTCACTAATTTGATAAGATCAAAGATATATTTATCAATCATAGAGTACCTAAGTTTTACATCTTTCAAATTCATGCTCATAAATGCAATTGGATTCTTAGTCTCATCTTTATTCTATGTTGATAGCATAAATTGTATGTTTTGAATAAAATGAGTACAAGTAAAAATCATTTATAAAATCTAGACTATTGAGTACTGGGGCTTGAGATATAATATCTTTTATGTCTTGAAAAGACTTTTAGGCCTTAGCAATCCATTTTATTTTAGCATCATATTTAAGCATTACATTTAGAGGTCTCAAAATTTTTGCAAATCCAGAGATAAACTTCCTTACAAAATAAATCTTCCCAAATAATGACTTGAGTTCCTTCTTAATATTTGGTGGTGAAATCTTTGAAATTCCTTGGATTCTATCTGGATCAATGATGATCCCTTATTTGGTAATTATGTGTTTTAAGAGTTTCCCCTTAGTAACTCCAAATATGCTTTTCTTTGGGTTTAGTGAGATGACAAACCTCTTGCACCTTTTGAATATTGATTGAAGATGGGCTACAAAATACAACAAGATCATCCATATATATGATTATACATTTACTTTTTATCCTTTAAATGCATGATCCATGGCTCACTAAAAGGTGGCTATTGCATTTATTAGGCCAAAAGGAATCCTCTTATATGCATAAGTACCCCACTTTGTAGTAAATGTAATCTTCATCCTATCCTCTAATTGTACCAACACCTGGTTATAGCCTAAAAATCCATCCAAGAAGGACATCATTTTAGAGCCACTAACTATTTGTATCACCTCATCCAAGGAAGGCAATGGATAATTATCCTTCTTAGAAGCTTTGTTTAAATTTTTAAAATCAACACATAACCTGATTTCTCCACTCTTCTTTTTGATTGGGACCAAATTGGCCATCCAAGTATAATGTCTGATAAGGAAGACTATCTTTGCACTTAATAGAATTTCCACTTCTCTTCGAATGTGAGGCTCTAGCATGGGATTCACTAGTCTCTATCTCTATATAAATAGTTTATGAACTATTTTTAATGGAATTATATTAGTGATAACCTTTAGGTCATAAAACTTCAAGTCTTCATATGTCCATGCAATCACATCTCTATATCGAGTGATTAAATCTTTCACCCATTATCTTTCTTTTGGAATGCCACTAAGGCTAATGTTGACATAGCATGGCATATGTTCATTAACTAAATTATCCCTTTTAAAGTTATACTCATTAACTTTGGGTTTCCTTAGTTGTTGAGATTGAGGATCTATATCAAATTGTATTTCTAAGGAGACTAAACCAAGTGGGAGCTGATTCTTTTTGAGCTAGAGTATACCTTCCTTATCTAACTCCTCTATGAAGAAATGATTAACTTCCTTATCATCAATGATTTGGGACACAAACTATCTTAAATTGGTTATAAATTGAATTATTTATTGGTAATTATCAAAGACTTGTAAATTTTATACATTTTTAGGGATATAAGGACATGGTAATAGCTCAATGGAGAATTTATTTACCTTGGATTCCTGGAGAGGCTCCAAATTAGCAGT
Source organism: Torreya grandis (assembly GCA_037957365.1). Taxonomy (NCBI): domain Eukaryota; kingdom Viridiplantae; phylum Streptophyta; class Pinopsida; order Cupressales; family Taxaceae; genus Torreya; species Torreya grandis. Next base: position 1,659,514 of record JARHVA010000480.1, on the reverse strand, counting down.
AGTAGCTAGTGAATTTATATCTTGATTTTTATCTCTAGAAACTATTACTATGTTGAAAGCCTCAAATCTCTCAATAAAATCCCATTATCTATGTTTATATCTTTTTAGATAAGATAGCTTGTATTGGTTTTTTCTTTTGACCTGATTGACTACCAGCTTTGAATCTCCAAATACTATCAACTACTTGACATTATTCTTGAGTGCAAATTATAATCCAAAAATTAAGGATTCATATTTTAACCTGTTATTAGTGTAAGGTTATTGTAACTTGTATGCTACCAAGAAATTATTCCCCTATGGATCAATTATCTCAATTCCTATTCTTGATCCTTGTTTAGATATAACATCATTAAAGTGGAGATTCTATAACTGATTAGAACCCTTAGATTTTGGCTCTTATATTTGATTTTACATATTAAAATTATAAATACCAAGGTTAGGGGATTCATACTTTACCTCTTCATTCTTAACATTATAATCTATGATAGGATACTTCATCCTTAGTTCCCTATCAATCTAGATTTTATTTTTAACACCTTTCCATAGTAGCTATATGTGAGATAAATCCATTGAGATATATCCATTAAGCATTTTATACTAATCCCTACTCAGCAAAAATCCATAGCATTTAGGTATGTCTACTATAAGGATGTTGATAGTCATCTAAACTCATGGCTTGGAAGCTACTTGAATATGTACATTAGTCAGTTCTCCAATCATTGGTACCACCATTTTATCTGATTGTGAAACTATTCTCTTTGAAGGGCTTGGATTTAGACCTAGATTTTGACATATAGAAGTAGGCATCATGGTTGTTGAATCTCTAGAATAAACTAAAAAATTATGAATATTCTTACCAAACACCCTCATAGTTAGTAAAAGGGGGGAAACTTTGGCCTATTTTTGTATATGACATTAGTATAATAAGCCTCTATTTTATCTATAGATGCTCTTGTCCTTTCCATAGGGGCCTTTCCCATGATAAACTTCCATAGTAGCTCCTTCTGTTTAGTAATCTAAACTAATTAATGAAGGGTAATATTTTTTTTTATTTTCTTCATGTCCTCAATGATGTTATATCCTCCTTTACTTGGTTCTTCCTTATTCTAAGGATGTTCATTCCCTTTTGGGGGAGGTGAATATTTGTTAGCTTTTGGATTGGGTGGAATGGTTATGCTATTTGGAGGAATAGAATTAATGAAGGGTTGCTTATTTCTTAGATTTTAACCTCCTTTTTGGAATTTATGGAAAGCATGAATCTCAACAATTTTGTCCTCTGGTACATTATCATCTTCACTTGGAAAAGGAAACTCATGAGTCTCAAAGAACATGGCATTACTTAAAGGTCTAGGGTCCTTGTGGGATTTTGGGGGATTATGCATATGATCTTGCCTTACTACTTCTATTTGAAAATTTTCAAATGCTGCATAAAATTCAACATAATCAAGCTCACCATGCTAATAAGTATTATGGATTCTACACTAATGAGGTAGGGTTGTCTCTACCATGTTGATCTCTAAAATATTGTTGGGTTACTTTATGTTATTTGTGGGCTTATTTAATGGTTTATTTTACCTCTAAAATCCATAATTCTGATTACCACTTGGGCCATTAGCATTACCTATCTTTCTATGCATGTCAAGGAAGTCATTACTTAACTTTTTCACCATCTTTTAAATAGAATCTAGCTCTACCTTTATAGATTCAATCCCCTAGAGAATAATAGTAGAAGATCTAGTTGAATATTGATTCTAATGGTGACCATTTCCTTGTACATGGTTGTTCAATAGACTGTAATCTAGCTACATTATTTGTGTCAAAGGAGGTAGTGTTTATAACTAATTTTGATTGAATATAGGAATGCTCTGCTTCACATATGAGATTGGATTCAATGTTTTGAATTCATTGTTGATGTTAAGTGTGTCAAGCACCTAGGGATTAAGCTACCTATCAATGATGATGGCCTCTTCATAGGCTAATGCCAAGGTGGTGATAGTAGTTTTCCTTCTCAAAAAAACTATACTAATTAGATCCAGGGCATTCTTTTATATTTCTAATGTCAATGCCCCTTTTGGTTTATATGTCAGGCTCAACTAGGTGTACATATTTTGAAATCTAGCATTAAAAGTGTAGATTGGATAATTAGGCTCCCTCTTCATGCTAGTAAAGTGCTAGTAAATCAAACTAGGACTAATGACCTATCCAAATTATGCAAGAAAAGTAGCTTGACATGCATTCAAAGAAGTGATGGAATTCTCTGTAAGATTAAGATACCAATAATAATTAACATCCATTAGTGTACAAGGGATTATATTTCATGTAAAATCCTCATTAATAACATTCATTAACCCCAAATAAGCTTTGAAAAACTTAATGTGTTCTTCTACCATTCTTCCTCCTAAAGTAGAGAAGGATGATAGATACTTTTCAATATCATTGGGTAGGTCATGCATGTCCCCTAGGATGGCAATAGCAATTCTAAAAAACCAAGGTGGTTGATCCATAGGATTATTAACAAGGGAAGTGATCATTATTGGGGAAGGTATCATGTCTATGTTATGGATAGGGGCAGTTGGTACAAATCTAGGTCTCCTATGATTTGACAAGGGTGAGTCTAGAAGACCATCCTAAGAACTAGATATAGTCACTCTCGTAGGTGACTCGAATGCAACTCTATATAGAAACTAACCTCTTTTATCAAAGGTGTTCAAGGTCCCTCCTTATAGTTCTAGAAAGAGTGTTGATGTGGTTTTTATGCACACCAAATCATAATGAGGTATCCACTAATGTTTTAGTATCTTCATGGAGGTGAACTCCACTCTAGGGCATAAGTTTTAGGTATGTGGTCTTAACAACCAAGTGATGGAATAGTAAGTAGGGCATGTAGGTTATTAACAAGGATTATGAATGGAGGGGTTGTCTCTAAAAGAAAATAAAATCTATATGAGTTAGTGGCTAGATGGTTACTAATCTAGAGTGGGTAGGTCTCAAAATAAACTCAAAAGGGTGGGAAAGGTAGAGTAGGAAAGAAAGATTATATGAATTTAGTAATCACATCTTTTATTGGTTTTTAACTAGACATGTACTTCAAAAATCAATGTCTATTATTAGCATATATTACACACACACACATTCAAACATGTTTAAGCAGTCTAGGATAATTTTGTTATAGGAAAAGCAAAGGCCTCAATCAAAGGTTGCTCTTTTTAGAGAAACTATTGCACACCCTTACTCAGGATATTATGACTCAGACCAAGGAGGTATCTAAGATAGTTGTTGAACATACATATAAAACTACATCAATCAAAACACCTCTACACACTCAAAAATATGAATTAATCAACTTACTTGCTAGTAATCAACTAAATTGATAATCATTCAATAGCTATTACACATATAAAACTAGCATATTAATCATGACAAGAAATAATTCCTTCACAAATTTTTCACACTAAGAATTATTGAATCATACAACCAAAAGAAGATAAGCCTAATTACATAGAGATTGGAAAGAAAATACATAAACACATAAGGTGAAAACCAAAATTGATTTTGCTCTTGTGTATTGAAATATTTTGACCCTTTGTAATTATGGGTTACTTATGCTTAAATAGACTTTGGGAGATGCTTCCTCATCCTCAAATTACATGAAAAAATTTGTTACATAGCATGGTTATAAATTCATTTCTAATTGTGGTCTCAAAACTGTATAGAGTTATCTTAGATTTGTCAATAGTTAAAGCAAGCCTTTACACTATTATGTAACATGTGCATGTTTACAAAATAGGGAAATTTTGCAATAAGTTTGAATCATAAGAGAACTATAAATACAAAATTGACATAACTATTAGAATGTACATGCACAAAACTACCACTTAAGGCAAAATAGATGTTTGCATGGATATATTGACTTTAGTGGGAGTGGTGACTATAGACATCAGTGACAAACCAGATGTAGGCACTTTAGATTACTTCTTATTTGTTTCTAACTCAATAAATTACTTGTGCACTGCATCATGTTATTGTATTATAATATCTAATTTTAATAGTGATGGCCTATGCACCCTTCCAACTTGCCATACCATCTTTGCATGTTCTTTGTCATCTGAAAGTTGATTTTGAAAATCTCAACTTCAGTTACATTTTTCCTTGCAAAACTCAATTCTGCTTCAATATCTTCTAATGACATCCCTTGTAATAATTTCTTGAAATTGTCATAAAGTTCTTGAATATGTTGACAAAGTTTATTCTGCTTATCATCTTTCCTATAGCATCTTTTTCCTTTACAAACTTTAAGTCATTCAAAATCTATATGAAGGGTGCTTCATGTTCTTGGTATTTGGGCATCAATGCCCTGGCTATTGTTACCCACTCTCTTGCTTCTTATGTTCTAATGACCACCATATTGAGGGTATTAGATGCCTCTATTGGTGTCATTAGGTTTAAATGGCTATACACCTTATTAGTTGTATACAAAATTAATAGTTTCAATTTATTGTCATCTCCTTTTAAATAATTTAATAATTGGTGCATCTGATCTATGTGAGGGTATAATTTAGCCTGAATTGCTTCCAATGCCTCTAAATAATTATAACTTTTAGATTCATCCTCTTCCACTTTAGTTTCAATACCTGCTAGAATGTGAATTGTCTATTATTATTACTTTATTTGTTCTAGTTCTACTTCTAACTCTTATCTTTTCGTTTTTATCCCTTCATGCATTGTTACCATGGCATCCTTATGGACCTCAAATAGGGACCTAAAATATCCATTGTATGGGGAATAACCCAATTGTTTATTTTAACTTTTAGATAAGGTATAGACTTATTTCCTTTCTTCTAAAATGATCTCCCTACTAGCTTCATCCTCTAGCTTCCTCTTTCTCACCATTTGAATTCACCTAGAGGGATTTTCAAATAGGGTTGTTATTGATGGGAGATCATTAATTTTAAAATTGGGAATTTGGGAAACCTTGGTTCTTAGATCAATGGCCCATGTAAGAATCACTAGTTGGTTAGGTTCTATTTCTTGTGTGTCTTTAGCCACAGCCTCCTCCTCAAGATGTTTTATTGACTATTACTTTTTGGCTCCCCTGAGGATTATGTCAGGAAGGGAGGACCAAATGATCTTGGACAAATCCATACATCCATATTAGGGGAGTGGATGGATTTTAATGATTTTTTTTACCCTCTTTCCCTTGCCTAAGGTTACAGTAGTGGTTTTTTGGGATAGACCAGTAGATGACATGGGTGAAGTGATTTATGTAGAAGAAACATGCAATTGGGAAGTGGCCAAGGCTATGTCAATTTTATTGGTGGCCTTTTCTTCTTCATGGTACTAATTTTAGTAGTGTTAAATGGAATATAAGAGTAGAGGGAATAATGGATGTGGATGGCACTGTGGGGAGAGATGGAGCAATTATAGTGGAAGAATCCTTCTCTACTATTGGGTCCTTAATTCATCTAAGTATGGATCTTCACCAACTTAGAAAACACCTCAGTGTGAGGCAATCACTTGGTATGGTTATTGTTTTGGCATCTTTTGTGCTAGCTAGAGGAATCATCACAGACTTAGCACTAGTTGGTAGGTAGTTATTTGGTTCTCTATTTTTCAAGGCATCTTCTTCAGTAAGTTTCATGTGGTGATCATAGTGCAAAAGGTACAAGGTGATAGATATGACAAAATTATCAACCAAGGCTCTATCTCAATACCTCACATGCACCCTCTACCTTGGCATGAAGATGATCTTAAGTGCTAAAAATTTGATCTCAATCTAGTTAGCATAGAGATGAGAAAAAAAGGATGAAGCTCTATAGAATTGACTCTAGATATCATAGATGCCATTAGCATATGTTTTAGCATGGATGCCTTTGAGGATCCACATTATAGTGCCCAAGCTCACCTATGAGCCTCTAGGTTGTGTGTTAACTTAGCTAGCCTTTACTTTATTCTACATAACATGGACTTTGTTCTGCATTTAAACTTTGAGTAATGAAGAAGATCAATTGCACTAATTCATGGTGTTTTGCGTTTAATGTCTTTAGATTTGTTATTGAAATGCATAATGAATATGATGATTTTCATATTATAAACTCCATCTGAATGTTAAGAATGTTATTTTCAATATTTCAATTCATGGCATTTATGGCATCTTTACAAATTATGATGATGTCACCCTATTTTCTATAAATGGCCTAAGTATAAATAAGAACATGTGTTAGTTATGTTACTCTTGCATAAAGCATGGACCTAGAATGAACTTGATCTAAGGAACTCTATTAACCCATCTTAGCATCGAATGGTATTAATCCTAGTATAATAAAGGCCTACACCCTTGAGAAAATAGAACCACCAAATACAATCTTGTGCCCCTATGACCAAAATGAGTTCCCCAAATAGGCTTTCCACTTATAGACCATCAGACTCCACCTTTAATGGCTTGCACAATAAAACTACCAATGTCTTTATTACAATGACCAACTCCTATGAAGAATGAGTTGTGTTTTGGCACAACTAGCCTAATGTGGGCCTTGGTTCTTTTTCTACTACACTTCAGGTGAGTGCATAAGGTTTATGCCTTATGTAGATTGATGCCATCATAGTCAAGTGATAAATTTTGAGTGTTTTGGTATTATTCTATGTTTTTGCCTAGTTGTAATAAGTTGATAACTGACTTGGAATAATTGGATAAGTTCTTGATATAGTAAATGAATTGAGACCCTAACTTTTCTACATCATTTTGGTTACATTGTTGGGATTTAAACCCTAATCTATTGAGTGAGAGAAAAGGTAAAATTTTCATACTCTTGAGATATAAGGGGATTAATCCTATGGAATAATAAATCCATGACCTTGAGTCATGCATCTCAAAGGAGGTAGATAATATGAGTGCATCGGTGTATAATTTAAAAAGCACTGCCACTCATTGGTGGGTAGCGTAAAGGCCTAGCTTGCCAACATGGAAAGATGTAAAATCAGCCATCTATACTAGATTAAAAAAAATAAATGAGGACCTAGACATTTTTACATACTCTAGTGATTCAAACCCATTAGTGCACATATGCTTGTGTGAAGAAACATGGATTGATTGTGGCATAAATTCCCCAAAGAACCTGTGGGTTCATACCTTCTACTTAACCTTGGAGATATGGGTGTGATCTTGGTATATGGTCAATGAAATGCACCAGAAGATATACATTTGAGATGTCCTAAAGGAGAAGTTTGTGGACACCTTCTTATTTTCCTCACATAGCCTAGAATTGATCGAGCCATTACAAGTAATTTAAAGGGTAGTGTTTTAAGATACTTCAATCTTAGAGGATAACCTAAAAGATATGTTTGGGGAGAAAGGATTAGTAATTATGACTTTATTTGAGGAATAGGCACTCAATAGTGACTTGAGTGATGAATATAAGGATATCTAGAAATCACACAATTGGACATCCTTGATAGGAAAGAGGAAGTTCATGCACAAAATGGATGATAGTGCCCTTGATGAGGAAGACCCTAATCATCTTCACATTAAAACAACTAAGGGGAGTAGGCAATTCAAGGACACACATTAGGAGAGTAACAAGCCCTATCTTATGCATTTTTGTTAGGATAAAATAAAACATAGATTTATCCCCAAATCACATACAAGAGAAAATATGAAATGAATCAATCAAACATATAGAAAATAATCATAAACATGCATAAAATAAGAGACACCAGATTTAATGGGGTTCACCCAAGATGGGCTACATCCATCAAACTTGTCTAGTATACTATTTCTAGCAATACAAGGGAGAAACAAATCTTGCAACAAAACATGTTACACCTCTCTACCTTCTCTGAATCCTCTCTATGTATATTCATCTTCTCTTACCTCTCAACCATATCTTAATTCACTTTTAAGGTGTAAAAACTCCTAAACATAAACTCTAGGATTATATCTAAAAACTTATAATCAATGGCCCAGACTGACTATGAAATTATAATTTTATAAGGCAATTTTAATAAAATTTTCCCTTTGAGGGCATTGCCCCCAAACCCCCATTAGGGTGTGTGGCCCCCATACCCCATATTAGGGGGTTCATCCCCCCTAAACCCCATAAGGAGGGTGAATCCCCCTTGCAACCCCTATCACCATCATGAATACAAAGAATGGGATCTAAAACCTAGCTACAAAAACATCAAAATTTAACCTTTGATCCTGGAAGATAATTAGGCTCCACACCCAAAATCTCCCAATGGAGACTGATTGTAGTAACTCCACCACTACTGCATCCACTATAATATTTAGACCTCGACAAGTTCATTAATTTAATTATCATCCATAAAGACCAATTGAAGCTAAACAAATCTGTTAGGGTGTGGAGCTAAAAGCTACACCTTAAGGCAAACAAGAGGGTTTCTGGCATAAGCAGTCACCGGCGTCGGCAGGCCACACCGATGTCGATCAGGGGATGCAGAAGGGAAACTGGCATCGGCAGGAGATCGGTCACCTCCAGGAGGGCAGGGACTGACGTCGATCACCTATAGCGGTCTGAACTGCTGTTGACAAATAGTCAGTTAAGTGAATGTGGTGTTTGCATGTTAAAGGCTTGTTCGAAGTCTTGAGCCGCAAGTCTAGTCAGTGTATGCATGAGATCTATATAATAGACTCATGGGCTGTATTGTTAAGTGGAGAATTTAGAGAAGAGCTATGTGAAGCTTGGAGAGTTCTTCCCATGGTGGAATCAAGTAGGATTCCCCATGTATGTATAAGTAAGATCAGGTTTGATATGTAGGGATGTGTGGATGTGAGGGTCAGAAAGGAGATCAGCGGGGTAGCTAGATCCAAGGTGACAGCAATACATCATCAGGATCATGGAGAGATCTACTTGGAGTATGGTGGTGTACTCGATTGTACAGATGTGTAATGAGGTGAACAAAAGCTTATGTTAGCTATGTGTTGTGACCTATGAGAGAAGATTACTCTGGAGGGAAGTTTACTGTACGCCCACGAAGTGGAAGAAAGAGTGCCACCTCTTTGTTGTAAATTCCTTTGTAATGAGTTGAATATAATTGTATATTGCCTCTCATATTCTGTGTGCTTTCTCATTGATAGTTATTTGTTATTTTGGAGGGTGAATCCCCCTTGCAACCCCTATCACCATCATGAATACAAAGAATGGGATCTAAAACCTAGCTACAAAAACATCAAAATTTAACCTTTGATCCTGGAAGATAATTAGGCTCCACACCCAAAATCTCCCAATGGAGACTGATTGTAGTAACTCCACCACTACTGCATCCACTATAGTATTTAGACCTCGACAAGTTCATTAATTTAATTATCATCCATAAAGACCAATTGAAGCTAAACAAATCTTCAACTTCTCTCTTGTAAATACCTTGGTCATCATATCTATAGGATTTTTACTAGTATGTATCTTCTCTAATTTTAGTTGCTCTTCCTCTATCACTAAAAAACTAAAATGACACCACAACTAAATATGTTTTGTTTTGGAGTGAAAAGCTAATTTTTTGGCTAGATGGATTGCACTCTAACTGTCACTATATAGAGTACATATTTCTTGACTATGTCCCAATTATTTCATCAACCTTTGTAAACAAATTATTTCCTTACTTGTTTCTATAGAAGAAACATACTCAACCTTTATGGTTAAACATGCCATAACCTTTTGTAATCATGATACCCAACTAGCTATTATACCACCTACTATAAACACATATCTTGTAGTGCTTCTTCTACCATCAAATTCACCTACCATATCTAGGTCAATATATCCCTGTAATGTCACATCTAATCCACCATAGCTTAACATTGTATCTATGGTCCCTCTTAAGTAATGAAGGATCCATTTTAATGCCTTCTAATGTTATTTTCATGGATCACTCATGAACCTACTCACCACTCCCACTACATGTGCAATGTCTAGCCTCGTATAAACCATTGTATATATTAAACTACCCACTCCTGATGAGTATGGAATTTTAGACATCAGGTTCTTTTCTTCTTGTGTTTTAGGACATTATTCCTTTGTTAATTTAAAGTATACAGCCAAAGGTATCCCAACTAAATTTGCATCTTACATATTAAATATTTCCAACACTTTTTTGATGTACTCTCCCTATGATAATTCTAGCTTCTTATTCTTTTTATCTCTAGTTATCCTCATACCAAGGATCTATTTAATTGCATCTAAATCCTTCATATAAAAGCTATCACTTACCTATTTCTTAAGTACATTAATATTGTGCATGTTGTAACTAGCTACAAGCATATCATCTACATATAAAATCAAAATAATGTAGCTATCATTTTAAAAACTTTTAAAATATACATAATGGTCTGAATGACATCTACAATAACCTTGTTCTATCATAAAACTATCAAATTTTAAATACCACTTTCTTGGAGCTTGTTTTAAGCCATTCAAACTCTTCTTCAACTTGCACACCATTTTCTCCTTACCTTTGACTTCATATCCCTATGGCTACTCCATATATATTTCCTCCTCAAAGTCACCATGAAGGAATGTAGTCTTCACATCTAATTTTTTGAGGTGAAAATCTTCTATTACTACCAAACTTAAAATAGATCTTATAGAAGTCATTTTAACTACTGGAAAAAATATTTTTTCAAAGTTTATACCTTTCTTTTGTGAAAAACCTTTAACCACCATTCTAGCCTTGAATTTATTTTTACCTTCATTCCCCTCCTTTATCTTATATACCCACTTATTTTACAATGCCTTATTTCCTTTAGGAAGCTCCACCAAATCCCATGTCTAGTTATTAGAGCATCATACTCTTCATCCATAGCTCGCTCCCACTTATCCTTGGCATCAATCTGCATTGCTTCTTCATAGATTTCTGGCTCACCACCAGTAGTAAGTAATAAATAATATAAATAAGGAGAAAAATGATTAGGTGGTCTAATTACTCTTGTAGATCTTCTAACAGGGGTTTGAGGTACCTATTCCTATTGCACATTTTGATTAGGAACTTTTGGGACATATTTTTATATAATGTCTTCTAATATTGTACATTCCCTTTTAGATTCTTCTTACTTATTTTCCTATAACTGGTCCTTGTACATGAATTTTTCATGGAACACAACATCTTTACTCTTGATTATTTTCTTTATCTTCCAGATTTCATAATCAAAATCCATAATCATCAGTGCCATAACCAATAAATGTGCATTTTTTAGAACTATCTTCTAACTTATTCCTATTATCTTTTTCAATATAATAAAATGCCTCACAACCAAAAACTCTTAGAAAAGAATAATCAACCTTATTTTCAGTCCATGCCTCCTCTAGTATTCCACCATGCAAAGCACTTGAAGGTCCTCTATTTATCAGATAAACTCCATTAGTTACAACATCTAACCAAAAATATAAAGGCAAACCTATATACAATCTCTTGCATCTAGCACACTCCATAATAGTCTTGTTCATTCTTTCTGACACATCATTCTAATATGGTGTTCATGGAACTATTTTCTATCTACAAATTCCACTTTTTGAATAGTAATTGTTAAAATCATTACTACAATACTCACCTTCATTATCTAATCTGAGACATTTTAGTTTTAAATCTATTTCATTTTCAACTAAAGCTTTACATTTCTTAAATGTATCAAAATTATCAAACTTCATTTTTATACAATATACCCAAACCTTCCTAGTTGCATCATCAATAAAGGTAATGTAATAATTTGAACCACCAAGTGAAGATACCTAATTTGGTCCCCATATATCCCTATGCATTAGTTCTAATCTTTGCTCCTTCTTAGCTGGTCTAACCTTGAGAAACCTCACACATTTTTGTTTCCCATATATGTAGTGCTCATAAAAGTCTAGATCCAATTCTTTTAGACCTGGTAGTTTATCTTTTGCATGTAGGGTCTTCATTCCCTTTTCACTCATGTGGCCAAGTCTGTAATGACACAAAGCTACATATTTACCTATAGTAGCTACAACACAAGATGAATTAATATTATCTATAGACAAATATAAAGTGACTATTTTCTTACATTTTTTCAACCACTAAGGAACCCTTTATAACCTTCCATGATTCAGCTATAAATTTAACCATACAACCCTTACTACCAAACTACCTTATAGAGATTAAATTTCTCCTCAAGCTTGGAACATGCCTGACATCCTTTAGTGCCCAAGTGTTTATATTCTATAACTTTAACCTAAACACTTCCTTTTCCAATAATACTATATGTTTCATCATCACCAAGATAAACATTCCCATAATTACCTTGAACATAATCTATAAAATAATGTCTATGAGTTGTAGCATGAAAAGAAGCACCTAAATCTAAAACCCAAGATTTAGAAATATTATCCAAATAAAGTATAAGAGCATCTTGTAGTAAATCACCTACTACATTTGCTTCTCTATTACCTTCATGTTATTCCTTGCCTAATTTATCCTTTTAAAACTAGCACTCTTTCTTTGTGTGTCATGGCTTACCACATATCCAACATTCTATGTTGCCTCTTGATTTAGATCTTGTACCCCCTTTTGATTTTGCATGATTTCCTCTTCCTCTATTATTTTGCCTTCCTCTATTCTCCATTGTTAATGTTTTTCTAGATATAAATGTTTCACCTATAATTTTTCTTCACATTTCCTCACTTAGGATAACACCTACTACATCTTCAAACTTTATTTTAGCATTATTAGACATAGAGTTGCTTACTGCCATTACCAAGTTATACCAACTTTTAGGCAAGGAACAAAGAATGATAATAGCCCTAAATTAATCATCAAAGTCAATATTTATGGAGTGTAACTGACTATTAACTATGTTAAACTCATTTAAATGATCTGGTACTAAACCATTTTTAGACATTTTCATATTGAATAATTTTTTCATCAAAAATATTTTATTTGAGGCAAAGGGTTTTTCATATAACTTGCCTAATGCACTCATAAGACCTTTTTTGTCTTTTCTTATGATATTTTGAATGCTACAAAAGATGCAAGACATAACCATATGGTTCCAAGGGCTTTCAAATCTAATAGTTTCCAAGCTTCATCTGACATTATCGATGGATTCTTTGTTTGCCCTCATAATGGAAAATGCATGTCCTTCTAGTAAAGGTAATCCTCCATCTGCATATTCCATAATCTAAATTTCTATCCATTGAACTTCTCCACCTTAGATTTATTTTCATCTACCATAGCTCCCACCCGAGGTCAAACCCTTTTCTTATTATGATTTAAAATTATTTAAACAAAACCTTTGCTTTGATACCACTTGTTAAGATAAAATAAAACATGGATTTATCCCCAAATCGTATATAAGAGAAACTATGAAATGAATCAATCAAACATACAGAAAATAATCATAAACATGCACAAAATAAGAGACACCAGATTTAACATGGTCCACCCAAGATGAGATACATCCACCAAACTTATCCATTATATTATTTCTAGTAATATAAGGGAGAAACAAATCTTTCAACAAAACTTGTTTCAACCTCTCTACCTTGTCTACCTCCTCTCTATGTACAATCATCTTATTTTACCTCTCAGCCATATCTCAATTCACTTTTAGGGTATAAAAACACCTAAACATAACCTCTACTATCAGATCTAGAAACCTATAATCAATGGCCTAGATTGACTACAAAATTACAATTTTACAAGGTAATTTTAATTTAAAAAATTCCCTTTGGGGGTGTTTCCCCTGAACCCCCATCAGGTCATGCAACCCCTAGACCCCCCATTGGGGGGGTCATCCCCCTAGACCTCGTAACCCCCATTACCATCATGGATATAAAGAATGGAATCTAAAACCTAGCTAAAAAAACCTCATAATTATAACCTTTGATCCTAGAAGATAATCAAGCTCCACATCCAACACTCTCAAAACCACCTAGGTAGACATCAGCTTGAAATGGGAACCAAAGGTGGCCACTCTAGGCATATATTAGTCCAACATAGAGTTAGCATGAATTGTGGATTTTTTGAAGGAGTTTCAAGATTTATTTCCATGAAATTATCAACACATGAAGGGCACCTAGCCAGCCCTTAGAAATATGAGCATAAATTTGGTGGATAGCATGAAACCTATCAATAATTACCCCTATAAAATGAACCCTAATATCTATACCAAGGTCAAAATGGAGATTGACAATATGCTAGTTGTAGGAATGATCTACCCAGTGTAATAGTTAGATTAGGTGAGTCCTATGGCTATTATCATTAATAAGGATGTGCAAATTTGCATTTCTATTAATTATCAATTGTTAAATACTACCTATGACATTGACCCCTTCTCAACTCTATTCATTGATGAAGTCTTGGATGGCTTCGTAGGTTGCAAAATCTGTTCTTTCATTGATGATTTCTTGGGATACCATTAAGTCTAAATTGAAGAGGAAGACAAGATTAAAATAACCTTTGCAATAGAATGGGATTTTTTCTCATATAACATGATGCCCTTTGAGATAAATAATATTCCAACTATCTTCTCTAGAGTGATCATCACCACATTTAAGAATTTTATTCATAAATTCCTCCAAGTGTGCCTTGATTATTGGACTATGTATGGGTTCATGAAAGACCATTATGACAACTTACACCTCATGTTTGAGAGGTGTCGATATATATATATATATATATATATATATATATATATATATATATATATATATATATATATATATATCCTTGAACCTTAATAAATTCATCTTCATAAAACCATTTAGAACCTTACTCAAGCACATCATCTATAAATATGGTCTACTCATTGATCCCATGAAGATTATAATAATCATTCAGCTCTAGACTCCTTTCACATAGAGAGACATTTCTACCTTTTTTTTCATTTTAACTACTACAAAAATCCCATAAGGAGATATGAAAATATTATTGCACTACTAAAGGAGCTCTTGCATAAGGGTGACCCATTTTATTAGGGCATAGTGCAAGAAAATGCCTTTGAAACTTTGAAACTCAAGTTGGCTAGCGTGCCTATTCTATAATTTCTCAACTGGATGACCCCATTCCATGTCCATGTTGATGAATATATATTTTAAATTGGAACCATTGTGGTGTAACTCGATTAATTAAAAATAGATCATCCTATCTCCTTTGCAAGTAGGAAATTGACCCAAGCAGAGTAAAACTATCTAACAATCAAGAACAAGGCATTGACTATGGTCTACGCCTTGAAAAAATTTAAGAAATACTTATTGGTAACCCCATTCATCTTCTTCATGGACCACAAGGTACTTAAGTACCTTATAGACAAGCCCATTATCCATAGGCACATTTGTATATGGATATTTATATTTTAAAAATTCTAGTTCTTAGTTTTCATCAAGCCTAAAAAATAAAACTTGGGCCCAAACCATTTATCCTGCATTGACTCTAATGATGCAATAGTTCCTATTAAGGATGGCATGCTAGATGCACAAATTTACAAGTTCCATCATATCTTTGAGGACTTGTTGGAGATAGTTACTTTTTTAACATTTATATTTGTGCCCCAGACCATGACAACCAAAAAAAAGAAGTAGCTCACAATTTGTGTTTCCCCCTTTTAAATCATCAATGTGGAGACATTCAAATAAGTGGTGATGAATTATTACACTAATCTATCTTATAAAATGAAAGGGACTATATTTTATGTGAGGTGCATGAGGGGATAGCAGGAGGCCATTTCATTGGAAATGCAATGGCACCTAAGGTGTTGTAATCAGGCTTGTGGTAGCTAAGTTTGTTTCAACATGCAAAGGATTGTGCTAAGGAATTTGACATATACTAGTGAATATGGAAGCCCAACTATCGATATGAGATGCCTCTCATCCCTATTTTTTCCCAAGTTTCATTTAAAAAATGGTTCATTAATTTTGTTGGGAAGATCACTCCTCCAGTAAGGCACATAAGCGTAAGATATATTTTAGCTGCCACCAACTATTTCACCAAGTGGGCCGAGGTTGTGCCAACCAAAAATAACAAAACTACCATAGCTTAAAGGTTCTTATGGGATAACATTATAAGTCACTATGGGTCCTCACTTAGTTTGACTAGTGACAGAGGCACACACTTCATCAATGAAACCATGTAGATCTTACTGATCAAATACATGGTAGCACACCATAAGACAACACTATATCATCCACAAGTGAATGGCATAGTTGAGGCCATAAAAAATACCCTAGGGATATGCATCACAAATATATGTGAAGTTAGCCATAAATATTAGGATGATCAAGTATCAGTATTACTATGGGCATATAAGTGCATGAACAAAGCTATAACATTCCAACTAGTGTTTGACATAGAGGCAATTCTATCAATGGAGTTCATGGTACCATCATTATGCATTACATGTATTGGTCATTTGTATGAATAATAATAATAATTGAGTGTAATTTTGGAGTACTAAAATCACTCAGACGAGGTGCACTCCCAAGTAAGGTAGAACTAGTAGATAGAGAAGGCATGCTATAATTAATGGTATGACAAGCATATTAAGTGCAAGGTATTGACTAAAGAATTATTGGTCTTGATCTATGACTCCAAGTACCTAAATAACTTGAAAAAGCTACAAATCAGTTGGATGGTCCCATATGTCATCCATAGTATATTGAAAATTATCACATGTAATTTATGCACATTAGCAGGTAAAATTTTGCCCAAGCATTTCAATGGTAACAAATTGAAGCCTTATAGGCAATAGGATGGTGCTTGTGCCATCAAAAACTGACTTCCTAATCATAATTTAGTTGTGTTGTGTTGACTTGAATAATGTTTGGTGAAGCCAAACATTTCCTTGTATTTTTTATTATTGTTCTTATTGAATGAATAAGCAGTGCTTTTAGGCCCAAAAAAGAATTATTCTATCACTTCTATGCATAAATCCAGTTAGGTGAGTTAAGCATGGATACCTTCTAAGCACTTGAGGCTAGATACCTAAGTTTTTGGGTACATGAAACTTACCAAACTTTAGAAATATGAGTACCAAGTGATTAAGAGAGGCACACAAGATGCTAGTGCATAAAATATGTAAGAGAGGTACACAAGATGTTAAGTGTGCAAGACACCTAAAGCATGAAGCACTAGAGGACCAATGAAAGGGATTGATATGGGGTAGGATAGGAAAAGGTAAGAGATAAAAGTGTAGATAAATTAACCAAGACAAGAAAGTGTGGTTGAAATGAAAGCACCACATGAAGAGAAGATGGAACCATAGAGGTTAAAGTGCACACATATGAGGCATTAGACCTAAGTTGCCATAAGGAAGGCATGCCAAGTAAACAAAGTAAAGGAGAAGATAATCAAGACAAGTTATAATCCACCTAAAGATAAGTAGGAAGTGATTATTTGAACTATGTGTCACTTTGATAAAAATATAGTTATGAGAATTTATTGAGGTGATGGTAAAGGCACAAAGATCTACATTAAATTCTAAGGTAGCAGTGGATTTTCATGGATTTTGTAAATTTTTTTAAATTGTAATAAATCTAAATACTACCTTGCCATTAATCACCTATAGTTAAGAGGGCAATTAAATTAGGGGTATAAATTAGTGACAAGCTAATTGTTTTAGGTTACAAACCTCAAGTTAATTTGTAGCCAAAACATAGAGCATAGAACTAGAGTTGAACTAGAGCCAAAGAAAATAAATTCTACTAGAGTGAAACCTTGAGCACCCATAGATTCAAAAAGATAATGATTAAATAGAGAGAGGAATTTCATTCCCTTTAATATTAGCATAGAGAAGTGTGGGGCACAAATTGTGTGAAAACTAGATAGCATAAAAGTTGAGTGACATTGAGGCTACCATTAATAGTAAGAAAAGCTTGAGATATGAAGTTAAATTCATAGACCTTATGACTATGAGGAGTAATAAAAAACATTAAAGGATTAGGTAATTTAAACATACCATGCTTCAACACTAGCTAATTTAGGATGGGGAAGAAACATATGAGTTATGGTCCATCATAGGCATATAAGGATGCCAAATGGGTACAAATAGTAGAAGAGATGACCATTGTAAAGAAGAAAGTGTAGTTGGTGAAAGGGTTTAGCATCACAATAGTTGATATTGAGGTGCTTGAAAAGATATCATACTTAGAAATGTAGTTTCCCAAAGAGGTCTTAGTAGGATGGAACTAGGTATCTTTTGTGCACACCTACTAGCTAAAAGAGCATAACCAACACACCTCAAGCAATGCATAAGATCTAGTGCAACATTGGGTGGTTGATATGGGGTCCAAGATAGAATCAGGTATGACATTATTTGATGTTTCCATCTAAGACAAAGTGGTGACCACCAACACAACTTAGCTTTATAAGTTGTTATGTTTTTAGAAGTTAGAGAAACTCATGCAGTTCTTCCTCACATGGATCTATGGAGACCACTTTTACTTTGTGGAGAGGTACATGTGGTTGTTATAAAAACTTATTGGTAGAATCATTGGGCTTCCAAACTCTGGCTCATACATCCAATGGATGATGGTATATGTTTTTGAAGTGGAAAGGATCATAAAACTCCTTGGGTACTACAAGGGAGGGTTTTCACTCCCCATAAAATATATCAAGGACCCCAATATGAGGGTGGCAGTATGCCTCATAATTTTATAATTTTCCACAAGTAAATAGTAGACAAGCATCACCAAGGCCTACCTATGCATATCCCACCACATGGTGTAGGGGGTCAAGTTTAATATAACAAATTTCATTACAAAATAAATAGTGAAAAACATGTTTGAGCATCACATAGTGTGAGAGACCATCTAATGGGGGTCAATGTTGATTTTAATTATGATAGAGGAGATCAACATGCCTAATGGTGATGAGGATAACCTTTGGGTCTTCCTAGTGCACAAATACTCCTTGGCACATAAGTACTAAAACTTCACCTTCCCCCCCAACATTCTCCTAAAAATACAAACCTAAGTGATGGGGTGGTGTGCATAGTGCATAGAGGCACTCAGGATGGAATGGTGTATCCCTGAGGAGCTCCCTTTGAATATGTTTTGAATAAAAAACTTTTCCATTATGAAACAAATATATGTAGTGCACTTGGCACTCAAAATTGGTAACTGATCATGTTGGATAAAATCTCTCTTACACATTTTCCACTAATTAATTTAGGGATGAACGAAGGAGAATTCCAAATGCATAGTAGTTGGAGATCCTAGTAAAGGCCATGGATTTAGATAGAAGTAGTTGTGGTACCAATTCATGCACCTAGGAGGGAAGGCTACCAAAGATAAGGAGGATGACTCAAATTTCATTGACATGCATCCCTTCTAAAAGGAAGTCATACTTGGGGACAACCACATGTTATATTATAAGATAAATCTAATAAATAAGGGTGTGCATGCCAAGAAGGATAATGACCTCCCCCTCTAGATCAACAAAAAAAGGAATCTAGTGTTATTAGGGTAGAATAAATCTCCCCAAAAAAAGTGGGGAGACATACTTTGAGAAATTCAAGAGCGCATAAGGTTGAATATTTCCTCTGGAAATAAATCCACCCCCTCAACCCCAAATAAAAAATGCATAACCTTCATGCCAAGGATTGCTTCTCCCAGCAAGAAGGAGAAGAAGAATTCTAAGGGGACCATTTCAATGCCCATAATAACCTTATTAGATATGGAGGTGCAAGTGGCACATGAGGAAATGAAAGTGCAAGAGGCACATGAAGAGATGAAGGATGAGGAATAAGTAGGAATTAAGGTCTAAATTATGAAATAAAAAGAAGAAGAGCCCATCACTAAAAAAGTTCAAGAGGCCCTCTAAGGTGGTATTACTACCATGCTTGGAGAATCAAAGAAACTAATGAGCACCTCACCATAAAAATCTACCATACAACCTTCATTAACTGAGGAAAAGAGAGAGGCATGAAGAAAACTAGGGATGTGTGAGGTATAAATTTTGAAGGTGTTGGTACTGGAGAAGAAAAGGGATACCATGAAGGAAAAATGCATGACCCAAGAGGAGATTAATAAGATTGTGACCAAGAAAATGAAGGTCAAAGAAGAAAATGCCTTAGAATTAGTAAAGAAGAGGAAGGCTAAGAGAAAGAAGAAGTCCTAGGAAGAAAAGTTTAAGAAAGAGAAGGAAGAGAGAGGTGGATACAAACAGAGAACCTATTAAGGAAGTGGTAGAAAATGCATATAGTGCCTCCACTAAAATACAAGATAAATGTGCAAGTACACCCAAGTAGCAAAGGGGCACCTAAAGACAAGGAATATGATACTAGTGCCTTGAAATGACAAATAGAAAGCATTAATGAGACCCATTAGAAATAACAGGGCAAAGTTGGCACCAAGGAAGAAGAAGAAGTGGAGAAAGGGGAAAGGTCCAAAGAAGAACCCCTATGGGAGCAAAAAACAACCGCAAAGGAAAGTGATAAAGAGTATGGTAGTGATAATGAAAAGGAAGAAATGCAAATGGATCTATCCATCCCAAAAGAAGAAGGTGTAGGTCCAAGCCTAAGATAAAATGCATAGAAGGGGTGGACAGATGAATATTTATACATGTTTGAGTATATGCCCCCTGTAGCTACCATAACTAGGATGTACCAATAGTTGTCATTTAATTTTGATAGTTATATAGATGATCTTGATTTCAAGGTGCCAAAGAAGTCCATATTGGGTATATAAAAATTGAAAGAAGGGCATGATTCTAGTCTCATAAACTCATGTGTAATGAACCTAGTTAGTTTGGCAAATGCACTCATCTAGATGGCATCTGAAGTAGCATGGAAGAACATCATCAATGATATTAAGGCTTCAAAATTGAATAAGATCATGCTAGATGTAGAAGAGGAATTAAATTCCATGAAGTTTAAGTTGCAGAAACTAGCTAAGTGCATCAAAGCCACCGATCCATCCCTCTTATATGACATTAACACTTCAAACCTCTTAGAGGTTGACAAGGTATGGGTGCTCCTAGAGCAAATGCTCTCAAGGTTAAAGGTATAGCTAGAACTAAAATAAGAGGAGGACCTATACACCATGATAAAACAAGATCTATTTGCAAATATCAAAGAGGTAGAAGACATCTTTGTAAAACTTTAAGAGGGTGTAAATGCAACTGATGCCATCTTTTATAGCTTCTCCAACCAAGCATTAGTCATAGACACACACCTCAAGCAATATAAGGGGGAGAAGGAGGAGCCAATGTCATAGGTATACACTACAAGTAGGTTGGAGCATAGCCAAATAATGGGGAAGGTCAATGCCTTAAGCACCCAAATCAAATAATAAGAACAAATCCTAGAAGCACTCTTATGTGCCTTGCAAACCAAGGCCTATAAACAAGGAGAAATCATGGATGAAGGAGTGGAAAAAGTTAAGGCAAATCTCAAGGCCTTCTATAAGGAATTAGAGAAGACATATGTGCTCACACTTAATTCCACCTCCATAAATATATATAGTATCATTGAGGAACTCAAGCTCACTATAAAGGGCTTTGAGGACTTCAGCACTGAATTGAAGGAGAGTACACCCAAGTTCTACGCTCTGAGAGCATTAAAACACTAGTCTAAGGGTGGACTAGAAATTTTTTATAACATAATGTTAGACCCCTAATTTATATAAGTATGGATCCATTCCAACTTAGTAGACACCTTAGCATGAGGAAATCACTTGGTATGATTATTTTTTTGGCATCTTTTACACCTGTTAGAAGAATCATCATAGACTTAGTACCAACTGATAGGTAGTTATCTAGCACCTAGTTTTTTAGAGCATCTTCTTGAGTAATCTGCACATGGCAACTATAGTGAAAAGGGTACAAGGTGAGGGATCTATAAAAATGATCAACCAAGGCTCTAGCTTAACACTTGACATGCACCCTACACCTTGGAATGAAGATTCTCCTAAATTCTATAAATACAAGCTTAATATAGTTAGTAGAGAGATGAGAAAAATAATAATTAAGCTCTATAGAATTTAATTTGGATATCATGGATGCCATCAGTATAATTTTTAGCATTGATGCCTCTAATAATCCACATTATAGTGCCCAAGCTCTCCCATGAGCCTCTAGGCCATGTAGTATCTTAGTTAGGGTTTACTTTATTCTACATAATGTGGAGTCTATTCTACATTTAATCTTTTAGTAATGAATAATATCAATTATAGTAATTCATGGTATTCCTGAATTTAATTTATTTAGATTTGTTATTGAAATACATAATGAATGTGATGCTTTTAGTATTATAAACTCCATATAAATGTTAAGAATGTTGTTTAAAAGTTTTCAATTCATGATATTCATGGTGTCTCTATAATTTATGATGATGTCAGCCTACTTTGTAAAAATGGCTTAAGTATAAATAAGAACCCATGCCAGTGATGTTACTCTTGTATAAAGCATGAGCCTAAAATGAAATTTATCTAAGGAATTCTATTGACCCATCTTAGGGCCAAATGGATCTAAGCCTAGTAAAATAAAGGCATGTTCTCTTGAGATATTAGAACCACTAAATATAAGCTTATGCCCCTATGACCAAAATGAGTTCCCTAAATAGAATTTGCACCTAGATCATTAGACTCCACCTAGAATGGATTGTGCCAATGAACTTTCCAACACTGTTGTTTCAATGACCAAGTCATATGTGTATACACATAATATTTTCAAGATTTTATCAAATATTGATGTTTTACATCTTGCAAGAACCCATCAAGACTCAATCTCTCTAAGTGCATGCCTTAAATGGTGTATCAAGAAAGGGGTGGGTAGACCTTTGGTGCTTCAAAATATTGTTGTCCCTTATTTTCACATTATTACCAATCTAACTAGATATTAAAACCATTCCCTAAGATATTACTCCTCCCTTTCACACTCCTCCAATCTTTTTCATCTTTCCATCCCTTTTTACCTCACCTTAACCCTTTTTGATAGTTGATTATACTAGGTCATATGGGTCAACCCTATATAGTTTTCAACCTCTTATTATTGTGCAAGGTTGATTGGGTCAACCCTATACTATTTTTGGGTTTTTTCACTTGGATTCTCATTACACCTTCAGTTAAGATAGCTTGAGACCTGGTGATATATCTCCTAAAAACATGAAGGGTCAACTAGGTCAACCTCGTACAGCCAACATATTCAAACGGATTTAGGGTGAGATCCACCTATAAATACAAGATCATTTTATCATTATTTTAATATGCAATCAAGAGTTAGTATTCACTCATGTTTCTTTACAATCTGCTCCTCCACCATTCTACTTGAGGAGTATTAACTTAGGGTTTCTACTTGGAGAATCTAGTCTTGTAGAATAGTCTTGGATGCTTTGGCCTTTATTAGTGATCCTTTCAAACCACAAAAACCTCTTATGAATCCCCTTTTGCGAAGGGAGAGATTGAGTCTTGATGGGTTCAGATTTAGGTAAGTATATTCTAACTTTATTCTCCTCTCTTTAGTAGATAGAAGTAGCATAAGTATTAGATCAAATAATATTACTCTTCATATTCCATGTATTAAGGTCTCACTCATACTTAGCTTAATGGATTTTTTTTATACATGTTTTGATTGCTTTACTAACCCCTCATGTTGTGCCACAAGCTTTGGTGTGCACTAGATTAGATTTACTTTATTTTTATTATAATAAAGTAAACATTAAACCTCGGACTCTTTTAGGGTTATTGTGTGATTGTGTTAGACTGTAGGCTTTGGAACCCTTCTTATCATGGTGTATTATGATAAGTGATCCCCTAATTAGGTTTAGTGGATCCCCATATCGATCATGCTTTTGATTAACAAATGTATTCCCAATCATAAGTGTAGGTATGCTCTATCTTCTTTGAACCAAGATTTATTTATAGATATGATGCATTTTTTATTGCATACATTCTAGTGAACCTGACATGAACTAACCCTTGAAAGATTTGTTCACCTTATTTCATTATTTTTAGCATATATTTTCCATACTTTTATTACTTTTCAAATTACTTGAAAAAATTATCTTGTTTCAATTCACAATCTATTATAGGCTTTCTAATTTTCCCTATTTTTTATACTGGGTTGACCCAATCAACCCTGTACATTTTTCTAGCCTTTGTTCACTGTAATGGATCAACCTAGTCAACCCTGTGTTTTTTTTAGACCCTGTTCACTCTTCTACCAACCTATGTTCATTGTACTAGGTCAATCTAGTTGACCTTATACTATTTATAAACCATATTTTTATGCTAGGTCGACCTAGTCGACTTTGTACCTTTTTTTGCTCTCTCTATTTACCAATTTAGTTCTTTGTTTCCCTTTATTAACATTTTTTTCATTTATCTCAAGCATCATGTCCCCTATTAGAATATTCTTGGACAATCTAAATCTATTTAGACACTATATGGGGTTATCTTTACTTCTTATCTTTTCTTACCCTTTTTAGCTTTTGGGGCATCTTTCGATGCCCATCCACATATTTCTCTATCCTTTGGGGTATCTTATGATTCGCACCCACATTTCCTTTAAAAATTTAGGGAATATTGTGGTTCCCATCCCTACATCCACTTACCCTTTGGGGCATCTTACGATGCCCACTCTTATTCTCCATTATATGATACCAAACTAATTCAACTTCAAGAAACCTTTTGATACTTAAACTTGTCTCTCACATGCTCATCCTTGATATAGATGTTATTTTAGGATCATTTCCTTCTTTTCATGATTTCTATCTACATATATCTAACACTTTTTTTAGGTTACTTACATGGTTATTTCCCTCTATAGCAAGTTATTTCCTTTTACAAACTTTTAGTCCTCCATTTTTGGTCTTTTGGTTTCTTAATGTACCATAGTCTTCTTTATCTTTACTCTTTTTACATTATTATTTTTGGCAACCCTTGGATTTCTCTTTTGTGAATTGCTTTGTAATACCATGGATAGGACCTAACTCTCCTCACAAAACTACCATATTTTTTTTCACATCTTTTTCTTGTTGGCACCCTCATGGGTTTATCTTTTATGAAGTTACAGTGTAATAACATGGATAAAACCCAGCCCTCCTCATAAAATGACCATATTTTCATGTTTTTATATCATTCATGTTCTCAAAATTTAGTTTTTGATTCTTTTGTTCAATTAAATTTGAATAAAAATCTATATTATAATGTTTTTTCTCTATTTTCCTCATTTTTATGATAATGAATCACACTTTACTATCATTGTATCCCTTTTTACCCTTAGTCACATTTTTTACAATTTGAAGTAAATTAAATTGCTCCATGTGTCACTCCTCTTGATTTCCCCTTTCTTTCACTCCACATTGGATAAAACAAGGTTGAATTCAAGATAAAACTTTTATTTTACCTATATTTATGAGACTCTTAGACCCCATACTCTTTAAATTTCTCTCTCTTAAAAACCTTGTCCCAAGTATTCAAATGAAAGTCATCTTTAGCACCTATGTTTTGTTTTCCAAATCTATATGGAGTGTTGTCACTTGTATTTTCACCCTTTTAGGAGATATATCAGCTCTCCTTATCCAATTAACATAATTAAAATGTCTCACTTACTGTGGGTAATCAATTTGGTGAGATGAATCTCTAGAATGAAGGGCTAGCTCGATAAATGTGCCTTGAAATACTTTCACCTATACTAGTTGATTGTTTATGGGGAAAAAGGTTAGAATTTTCATGAAATTAAACCTATTATATGGGTTTATTAATCAATATGTTTACCATACGACTATTATACTCCATCACTTTTGAGAGAATGCATACAACACTAGTTTATGAATCCTATAATGCACTAACATCAGTATTTCAATATGAAGGTGTCATGTATGAAGACTATCTAAGGTAAGTGGAAATATAGATCATTTTATAGATGATAATACTTCCTTATACACTTAATAACATGTTTATACACTTAACAACACTTCATATGACCTGCTAGGCATGGAATCACTTGCATCAAACATGGAAGGATTGAGAGAAAGCAAGGATAAATGAATATTTATTAACCATTCACTATACATATCTTCACACACTTTAAAAAGATAATGTATGAACTCAAAATTTATTGAATTTATTTTATAATTCAAATTCAATTTCAAAACCAATAGGGTTTTCCATACATGGTGTGGTATTAGATTACAAAGGCCAAAATGGCTAGTTCTTATAGAACTTGAGAGAGAGAGAGGAGAAGAGATAATTTAAAGGGTCACAAAGACACTTGTAAAGCTCATAAAATAAATTAATTATGAATGATAAAATTATATGGTATGAACCATGCAAGGTCATGAAGTACAAGTGTCCACACAAGGCATAAAACTCATGGAAAATGGCATGAAACTCCTTGTGTTAGCTTAGAAAAACTACCTTCATGATTGGACCTATTTGAACGCCTCATAACTGATTAGGACAAATTAAAATGATTTTAAATAAGTTTAATGGTCTCATTAATGCCTTTCCATGCATTTTTTTATTCTTGGTCATCTAAAATCATCCTAAAATGAGCTATCATCATCTATTGTCAAGAAAATTCCTCTTCCATGCACCCTATACACTTGGCCTTAAATTTGAATTCAGTTTCACATTAAAATACATGTTATTGAGTGTATGAAACCTTTCAAGACACTCCATGTCCTTATAATCATTAGGGACACTTAAAATCATCCCACTTGAAGTTTTTCACCCTTCTCACTAGCTTATCCAATATGCCAATTTTGACTAGCTAAAATGAGAGCTATTATTTGAACACTTATGAGTTTTTATGGAGTATTAAATTGACATTATTAGTTATCCTAAGTCTATATATTCATTTTAAAGTTTTTTTGATCTTTGGACTCCTCCTATAACCTGTATAATGTAAAAAATTGTTAAGAAAGGCCTATTTTTTTACCCTATCCATACAATTCCATATAGCTAATTTTTATGGTAGATATCTTTACTGAGTCCTATTTAAAATAAAATCATCATTCATGACATTCTGGTCCATTTTGGTGCATTATCTCTCTCATTTCCTCAAACTGGTATTTTCAAGGGTTTTAGGCATGTTTGACCTCTTAAGCTTTGTTCATGAAATTTTCATGTTGAAATCTCAAAATAATTCCACAAAATTATTTTTCAAGGCCTATTATAACTCCTATAAACCTCTTTTTCCCCCATTAAAATCATAAAGAGAGTTATGAGTATTCCAACTTGTCCTATCGAGCCCTTTCTTTCTTTTCTTATAGGTCTAGTGTTGGTTTTGGGCTAAAAAAGGTTTCCTTGTGGTTCATCTACCTTCCAAAATATTTTTCATATTTTTATTAGCCCCAAAAACATGCTCCAATATGTTTAAATTCTCACCTCATGTGGAAAATGTAGGTGATTGTCCATTTGGTCTCTATGCCAAAACCTTTCCTTTAAGCTTGATTGCAATTCTTATAATTTTGGTCATCCAACTAAAGTTATTTACATTCCACAAACTTTACCACCTCATATATGACCCTATGAACATTTTATAATATATTATAAATTATAACTATGGCTATAAGCATAAATGATCTCCCATTTGGGCATTAGGCCTCTTCAAGGTGTAACAGACCTACCTATAAGTTTAAGATTCTAGACCATTATATTTATATTCCTCCCTCTATGTGTGGTTTATTATGATTTTATAAGTGTAATTAATCTCTCCAAACCTCCTTGAAATATTAAAATAGTTCCAAACTCACATGGTCATCTTTCTTCCCCAAAATAGATAGTTTACATTCAAGGGGAAGTGCCCTCTGTCTGAGATAAAATAGAGGGCACTTCCCCTTTTTTATAGGAAAAAAATATATTTTATGAGTCTACAAAAGTTTTAAGGACATTTATAACAAAAAAAATGAGATTCTGATAATGTCACTTGACCTTGTAACAATTACAAAAACCAAAATAAACATTAGTGAAGATAGGTTATGCAGGGTTTTAGAAGGTTGATTGTGATTTGTTTATTATAGATATTTTCCTTGATTGATAGACTAATGTGAGAGTATAATGAGGTTTTTATGTCAATAATTAATTGTTTTTGATATTTTAAACTCACTTCAACCTCTAATGTTCTCACCCCACACTTTGACTGTGACTTGCTACTTGAAACCCCACCTGTAGGTGACCTTGCATATTTTGAACTTGAAAGGAATGATAAAAGGTATTATTTGGTTTTTATTATTCATTTTCCCACTTTTATTATATATTCACCCCATATAATTCATTACCAACTTCAAAGGTATCAACCCCTTGCTCACTATCTATTGACTATGTTTGTGTCCTCAGGGTACTATACCTATAGGTGCAATTATGAAGTTAAGATTTGAAACAATTGCTTAAAACTAAATATATTTTTTTAGGTTAATTTTAAACCTATTGGATCCATTTTTTCCCTTTTATATTCCTAAACCATCTCCTAGGCATATTGTCTCAATTGACAATCTATCTACAGTCACCATAGGTAGAGTCTCAAAACCTGTAGGTAAAGATTATTCATTATAAATTGATATATTCCCCTTGGATAACCTTTATAACACTAGTAAATAGTTTATATCAAGTAATTTTGTCTATAATCTCAAACTTCCAAGCTCACCTTAAGATTTCTATGGGTGCCTATAGGTAGGCTATAGGTGGATATTTGTAGGTGTTTCAAGGCCTAAAATTAGACATGTAGGGGTATATATTATGTCTTTACCTCTATATATATCCATTGAAAATTATTAGGTTGTTTGACACCATTAGAGACCATTAACCATGAACACTTACTTAAACACTATCACCTTAGGAAACAATATCACTCAATCACTCAAATTATGTAGATAAGGTTGAGTAAATTTAGTGTGTCGAATAGAAACTTTGAAGAGATTAACTAATATCTTCCCTTACTCTTATATCATCCATATTTTTCAATGTCATTATTCTATACATGGACTACCAGATAATATCATTATAATACATCAAAATCTCTTGTAATCATGCCATATGCTTCTCACAAAATGCCTTTGGATCACTATTTTGTTATTTTGAGGAAAAGATCCCGGAGTTAATCAATGAATTATAAGAAGCGGTAAATATTTCCATTTTCCATCTCTACATTTCAAGTAGGCCTAATATTATTTTCTCAATTCATTATAAATATAAATAAGGTCTCACCTCATGCCACAACACTCTAAAATGACACTAAAGCTCTCTGTCAAGTCACCTATAGATGTTGATTTTTAGTATATATATGCAATGGGTAGAATGTCGACAATATGCATTGATTTATACTATCATTAATTTTATATCCATACCAAAACTTCAAATTTATTCCTCACACCTATAATAAATTGAAACAATTATAAGGTCTCTCATCATGGCATGATGTCATCCTTCAAGACTCTTTTAAGTGGATATTTGAATTATAGCAAGCAGACTATGTGCTTAGGCAATGGAGATTGAGTCTCAATTTTAAGGATCATGTACTTTATTTAAATTTTTAAATTAACTCCATTAAACTTTTTAGTATTTGAAACAAACCAAAATAGCCTCATTTCAACATGATTTTGCTTTCCAAGCACCTGGTTGATTGGTATGACAGTCATATAGTAGATAGATTATGTGGTGGTATATGATTTCATTATCATGGAGACTACTTGGAGAAAGAACCTAAAATTAAATTAGATAAAAATAACAATGGAACATGATAATATACTTATCAAAACCCCCTAGAGCTATTGTCAAAGCATGAAATCTTGAACATTGTGGAAACCTGCCTATTGCACAAAAAAGTGTTCCCTCTTGCAACTTAAGATGATTAACATATCAAAAAACCTTGAAAAAAAAAACATATATATAATTATAGGAGGAATACAACATCATTTATAATCAACCTTAGTAATTGGTTCATACAAAATTACTCAAACTAAGGAAAAACCTACAAACTACACAAATTAACAAGTAGAAAAACACATTCAACTTTATGAGGATGATTCATGAATAAAAAGCCACCATTATTAAAAATATTTATATTAAAATGAATTTATATAAGTTTAATACAACCTCAAATAAGCATTTGACTTGAAACCTCTTCAGTTATCTATACTGACATAAAACTTGAAGGTCACTTCTATATGTCTAGGAAAGTAAAGATGGAGTAGAATGGTTTTTATCCTTTTTTTGAAACATCCAAATCATGTAAAGTACTAATATTAGTGTGATGAATATTAATTTATTTTCCATGATCTTTTACCATGTGTTACACATCCCCATGATCTGTACAAGTGCCAAAATCTCTTCCTTTCTTAAGAAAACTACCATTTCTACTGAAGAACCTACCACTTTTTAGTTATGTCAATTGATTAATACCTATAAGGACACATGGGATGTGAAATCACATTTTTTAACCTTAAAACTTCCCAATAAATTCATACAACCCATTAAATGTTTAATTTGTGACCTCTAAATGATCCAAAATGATTAGAAAGACTAAAATGACTAAGGACCAAGGCTAGTATAACATAAAATGACATTAATTAACCTATAAAACACCTTGTGACATATGTATTATACCCCTAAAACACCTAAAAGAAAATTTTGTATTTAGGGGTGCCCCAATTTGACCTAAAAGTCAAATTTGGTTAACATAGAGGAGTAGAAAAATGCATCAAGAAAGTTAAAATCCAAATCATTTGAAACAAAAGGCAATGATGTACAAAAGGCAACATAAAAATATCAAAATTCAACATCACACCAAAATACATGGTTATAAGCACATCTCATATCTCTAATCAAAGCTCAAACTACATAATTGGCCTCACATAGAGCCAAGGTCCTTTGGGGTGTAGTAAGCCAGTAGATTGGAATAGGGGAATTCAAAAACTCTATGGTGTTACCTAATTTCCCATGCAAGTACCCAATCTTCATAGTATACTGATGGCTCTATAAAGGGTCCTAAGGAATGGGGAACATGTTATGGGGAGGTAGGTCTATTTTAATTTTCATGCATATAGAATTTAGATCTATATACTTCATTTGTCGACTTAATACTTGTGTGGCTAATAGAAGTTATTTAGAGTCCTTAAGGTCAAAATTCCTCTTGTTTTGACAAACCTAATTTTAGTGTCTTGACTTTGATAAAGAATTCCTCTACCTTCATTTTTCCTTCATTCTCTCCTTTACCCATTTCATTTCCCCCCTTAACAAACAAATTGTGATTCCAAATCTATTTTCCTTTCTTCTTTAATTCCTTCTTCACTTCATAAAAACATGTTAGCATTACTTTGTTTTATTTTTATCTATCATTAGAGTAAAACAACATATTTGCATAACTATGGATTACTTATTTCTTTTTCACCATGATTTTACATTTCTAGACTTGTCTTACTTTATTTTTACCATTTATCATTCATTTTACTATCCTATTGTGAAAAACACCTAAGTTCATACCCTTTTTCCATTATTGAGTGAGGTTGGCTTGTTACTTCTCACTCATCAATGTTATTTTCCCCTTTTATGCACCTTTTTCCATTGTCGAGTGAGATTAGGATTGTTACTACTCACTCATCAATATTATTTTACCATTTTTATGTTCTTTTTACCATTGATATTTGATTTATCATCTTTTTTTTGACATGTATTCTTTGTTTGACTTGGTGAGTTTGCTTTTCTTACTTGAGGATAGCTTGTTTGAGTTTTTTAGTATTTAGTATCCTTGGCTTTTTGGTTACCTAATTTACCTAATTTACATAGCACTTATCACCCCAGCTTGCCAAATTTCCCAATTACATTCCATCCTCATAACATAAGCTATCTTGGCTTTTCTTGCATTTGTTTGTTTTTTTTCTTTAATTTTGTATTCTTGGGTTTGTCAAAAGTAGTCTATGTGCCCTCCACAATAAAAACTAACAATATAGCAGACAACCATCTAGTAGTAAAGGTAAGTGAAGGTGTGCATCACATCTACTTTTGTCATTTACTTTTTAGTTATTTCCCTTTTAGTCATTTACTTTCATTTATTTTTGCTTCAAAATACTACAACTTTTTTTAACATCAGCATTGTGTGTTACTATGTTTTTTCTTGAAGCACCATCCCCTATTGCACCTTAGTGACACATGATGAGATTCAATTGATTAATATGTATACACTTAATATTTTCAAATTTTTATCAAATATTGATGCTTTACATCTTGTAGGAACTCATTGAGACTCAATCTCTCTGAGCGCACACCTTAAAGGGTGCACCAGGAAAGGGGTAGGCAGACCTTTAGTGTTTTATAAGATTTTTGTCCCTTATTTCCACATTATTACCAATATAACTAGCTCTTAAAACCATTCCCTAAGTTATTACTCCTCCCTTGCATAGTCCTCCAATCTTTTTCCTCTTTCCATTCTTCTTTTCCTTACCTTAATCCACTTTTAACAATTGACTTTACTAGGTCAACTAGGTCAACCCTATACATTTTTTATCCTCTAATTACTATACAAGGTTAACTAGGTTGACCTTGTACTATTTTTGGGTGTTTTTCACTAGTAGTTTTGTTATCCCTTCAGTTGACCTAGCTTGAGACCTAGTGATTTATCTCCTGAAAACATATAGGGTCTATTGGGTTGACCCCATATAGCTAATATATTCAAAAGGATTTAGGGTGAGATATACCTATAAATATAAGATCATTTCATCATTTTTTCAATATTCATTCAAGATTTATTATTTATTCATGCTTATTTACAATCTGCTCTTCCACCATTCTACTTGGAGAATCTAGTCTTGCTCATAAGTCTTGGATGCTTTGGACTGTCTTAGTGATATTTATAAACCACAACAACCTCTTGCAAATCCCCTTTATCCAAGGGAGATATTGAGTCTTAACAGGTCACATTCAGGTAAGTATATTCTAACTTTGTTCTCCTCTCTTTAGTAGATATAAGTAGCATAAGTATTGGCTCAAATAATATTACTCTTCATATTCTATGTATTAGGGTTTTACTCATACTTAGCTTAATTTAGATTCTCTAATACATGCTTTTATTTCCTTACTAACCCCTCATGTTGTGCCATAAGCTTTAGTTTACACTAGATTAGATTTACTTTCTTGTTATTAGAATAGAGTAAACATTAAACCTGGGACTCTTTTAAGGTTATTACATGATTGTGTTAGACTGTAGGCTTTGAAACCCTTCTTAGCTTGGTGTATTGTGATAAGTGATACCCTAATCAGGTCTAACAAATCCCCATATTGGTCATGCTCTCGCTTAACAAATGTATTCCCAATCAAAAGTGTAGGTATGCTTTATCTTCTCCAAGATAGGATTGATTTATAGACATGATGCATTTTTGATTACATACACTATGAATAATGAGTTTTACCATGGCACAACTAGGCCAATGAGATTCCTAGTTATTTATTTGTTACACTTTATATTAGTGCATAAGGTTTGTACCTTATGTGGATTGATGTCGATGCATTTGAGTGATAAATGTTGATTACTACAGGATTATTCTATTAGGATCTAATAAAACATATATTTATCCCCAAATTGCATACAAGAGAAACTATAAAACAAATAAATCAAACATATAAAAAATAATCATAAACATGTACAAAATAGTAGACACCAAATTTAACATGGTTCACCTAAGATGGGATACATCCACCAAACTTGTCCAGTATATTATTTCTAGCAATACAAAGGAGAAATAAATCCTATAACAAACCCTATTACACCTCTCTACCTTCTCTGCCTCCTCTCTATGTATAGTGTTTTTTTTTATCTCAGCCATGTATCAATACATTTTAGAGCAAAAAAAACCTAAACATAACCTCTACCATCAGATTTAGAAACCTTTAATCAATGGCCCAAATTGACTACAAAATTACAATTTTACAAGGCAATTTTATTTTAAAAAAATTCTTCAAGGAAATTTCCCCCAAACCCCCACTAAGGCACATGGCCCCCAAACCCCATAAGGGGTGTTACCCATTGCAACCCCCTATGCCATTAGGGATACAAATAATGGGATCCAAAACCTAGATAAAATAACATCATAATTTTAACCTCTAATAATAAAAGACAATCAGGGTCCACACCTAATATATTCTATGTTTATGCCTAGTTGCAACAAACTAAGAATTGACTTAGAAAAATTATATAAGTGCCTAATAGAGTAAATTAATTTAGACCCCAACTTTTCTACAACAACTACCTTAGAATTGAGTAGAAGAATTTACAAGAGAGAAGAGGAAGTCAATGAAACATCAGGAGTGGGGGTGGAATCCTCCACCCTGAGAGTCCTCAAAATAGATGAAATTGGAATTGAATCAAAAATAGGAATAAATGAAGAAACTAGGGAAGTATGGTCTAAAGGCTAATCCTTATTGCTTTTTGAATCATCTATAGTTGATGCCTTCCCTTTATCAGTTCTAAGGCTTAATGCCTTGGCTTTTTTCATCTCCTCTTCTTCATCAAGTTCTTTCTCTTCTTCCCCATATTATTAAAGAAATGAAGATAAGATCTATGATTGATCCACCTTTCAACTCTCTGGTATGGAATCCCATGGTTTCCTTTTATATAAAATGATTGTCTTTGCCTCCAAGGAGGAGCCTTATTAAGATGAGGTAGCAATTTTCTTTGTAACTATCCTTGGCACTATAGATTCTTAAACTTGGGGGGTAATTATAGGCATTTTTAATGTAGATATAGCTGAATTTTTTAATTATTCCTCCTTAGAGGAATCTATATCAATGGGATCCCCTAAGGTTAGGTTCAGTCAACCCTGGCTCTTTCTTGACAACTTTCAACATAAAGGGAAGTTCCTATGAAGGTTCCCCTTGTACCTTTGTCTATTATGGGAGCTAGATATTCCAAAAATTCAAAGTTATCCATCCAAATTTAAGTGAAATCTTGTTATGCATTCCCTAAATAAAATTATAGGATCATGTTGAATTATCCTCAAATAATCTTCCTTTAAGATTGCAATTTTTGTCCTTTCTAGGACCTAGTCATCATATTTTGCATTCAAAAATATAAAGTCATGGTCATAAGTGTTTCAGATAAATTTTACTTATGTTCTTGAAATAAGAGAAAACAAACTCGAGAAGGGTATGGTAGAAAAACTTGATATGTTGTGTGTGCATTAATCCATCCAATTGTAGATAATCCTCTTTGGCTTGGGAGGAATGACTTGTAGATAAAAAGCACTCAAAGAAATGGTTGATTAGTTAGATATTTGGGTGGATTGCATATCAAGCTATATCCAAGAAGCACAAGCTTCTTTAGAGGCTATCAATCCATGCTTTTAAACAATCAAGTTCTGAAAGAGAAAGATAAAGTACTTGCATATATCATAGAAGATACTAAAATTAAATACAAGTGTTCAATGAATGAATAGGTGATTTAATTAATTATATCAATAAGTGGGTTAATATTAATGCTAAATAGGTTGGGTATGGTCTAAAAAATAGGTTAAGGCTTTGTAATCAGGTAGAGGGTCTGAGATTGGGATTTGGTTAAGGGTTGATGGGTGAAAATAGCTTGTTATTATTTTGTCACATAGTGATCATTAGTGGTTGGGGGTGACCATCGGTGGTTACAATAACTATCGATGGTTGAGGTAACCATCGATGGTTGGGATAGACCATTAGTGGTCAATATGATCATCTATGGTTACTATGGGTTGGGTCTGGTCAAGAAAAGGCTATTTTGATGAGGTTATAAAATGAAATTCTAAGAGATGGGTTTGGGTTGGGTTGATTTTGAAATAGAAGCAAAGTAACTGAATGATTGAAAATAGATACTTATCTTATTGGTTGTTGATCTAATGAACAGTTGAGGTAGTTGGCTGATAAACTCATTTGATGGAGTTTAGGGTAATTTTATTATATTAATGGGATTTAGATATTGGTTGATGGATGGTAGCACTTTAGATCTCTATCTCACTTACTGGTTTACTAAAAGAACACCTATAAAATAAAATGTTGATGTAAGAAGCTCTGGCTCTAGATGATGATTCCTTGATTCTAGACCTCGATTCACCCTCTCCTCCTCTCTCTTTATAAGAGAAAGGAAGAGGTGGAAGTATAAGTTTATGAGGGGTTAAACTATCTTTTCTAATTTTAACTTGGATATGCACTGATCCATACATAAATAATAGATAAGCTAATTATTAAAAATTAAGGTAGAATGATGTGGTAGTTTAGTGGTTTAGGTAGTGGAAACCTGACTATCAATAGTCAAGCTTGACCATTGATGATTTGGGTGACCATTGATGGTTGAGGGTCAAAGGTCAGGTTAGGTTAAAATGTGGGTTAGCTAGTAGGTCAAGTTTGACTTGAGTTAGGTTTGGTTTGTGATCAAAAAGTAAGGTTTAGTCCCTTTGGGGTCTAGGGGTGTTTCAACACTTAGATAGTAGTGTGCAGTTTTCTAGTGTCTACATTTTACCCCTTTTTGTTATGTAGTTTGTATCAGCTAGTGGTAAAATAAAAATGGAGTACAGGTCAGAGGTTTTGGTTACCTTGACTATGGGAGGAGGTGTTCCCCATTAAACTGGGAAGTGATGAGGTGAAACTAAATTAGGTGTAGGTTTTATAATTAGTTAATCTATTGATGGATGTGGGTGATAGGTTAAGCACTAAAGTGCAAACATACACACAAAGTGCAATAAAAGTACAATAAATAAGATCATGCATTGACTAGGTTGCCATGGTTGGTTGGTAAAAATTAAGGTTGGTACTAGAAAGATAAGTGACAAGTGGACCATAAGACCATATGTGATGATTGGGTTATACTCATAAACTCAAGTTTCCTAGATAAGGTCAGTGTTATCATGGGTATCCAAAGTAGAAAGTGATCCCATGAAAACACAAATTGGGTGGGTGTGCACAAGGTAGTGAAAGTGAAAAACATTAAACTTGTCAATTTAATTAGTGTGGTCAAAAGGACTAAGGTAAGGTCATCACAAAGGTATGCAATAGTTTGGGCCAAAATGTCTAGCAGTGGGTAACGTGGTGGTTGTTGAAGTGGGTAGAGAAGATAATCTCCATGGGTGGGCACTCGGTATGGGTGTGTGTGTCAAAAATCTAGTGGTTAGAGGAGAGGGAAAACCATATGATACTAATCATTAATGGTCAAAGTTCCTAGGGTCGATCATCAGTGGTCAACCTAACCATTGGTGGTTAGATGTCAACCATAAAAGGGCATGGTAAAAAATACTATTAGGGTTTTTATGTAGCTTATTTGAGCATTTGACTTGAGAGGATTTTAGAATTTTATGAAAAAAGAGATCATGTCTAAGGGTAAGTAATTGGGTGAGGTTGAGTGAGTGGGCTAGAGGTTGACTGATGAGGATGTAGGGTAAGTACGATAGGACATGAGGCCAGGTAGTGGGGCCTAGGGTTCCTCCTCAATGATGGTTAAGGAATGAGGTAGGGGTTATTTTTGAATTGATAGATTAGGTTGATTTTGGTGAATGCTTTTTATGTTGGAATTGGGTTGTTTTTTGATTGTTTATTTATTATAGATATATTTTTTTTGGTTTTAACCTAGGTTTAAGGTGTGTCAGGTTTTTATGGTGAATTTAAAGGTAAAGATGAAATTGGAAGGTAGGCTAGGTGTAGGTGAAAAAGTTTAGGTTTTTATGGTGTTTGGGTGGTTTTTTGGGGAGGGTAGGGTTTGGATATTCTATTAGAGGTCACCCATAGTGATTGTTAGTGGTCATATCCAACCATTGATGGTCAATAACCATTGGTGGTTGTTCACTTGACTATTAGCAGTCACCATGACCATCGATGATCGATAAAAAAAAGGTTTAAAGATTATATTTTTAAGGTAATGTTTAAAAAATTCAATTAAATGTTAATTTTGATGGTTAAGGTGAAGGTAATGTTGTTAATAGGTAAGGGCATGATTAGATGAGGTTGAGGTATGAAGGTGCGAAAGATAGTTAAATGACATAGGGTGATAGGTAGTAGTTAAGATTGGGGCTAGGTATTTTAAGCAAAAAGGATGATTGTTTAGGTTTTGGATAATATAGGTTAAATTTTTATGATTTGAATGGTGGATGAGGTAGGTGTAATAGTCAGAGTTCATAGGGAAAAATAGTATAGAGAACTAATTTTTTTTGCTATCAAACCTAAAAATGATTGGGGCCATATCAAGGAGGTGGGAATTTATTATATGATGCATTATTGACATGTGATGTGAGATATAGTGATGATAGTGGAACTCATCAAAAGATGAGATCTAACCATTAACACCTTTTTACTTCCAACAGGTGAGATAACTATCCTACCTAAGGATATCCATAGGATTACATGGATACCCATATGAGGTGAGCCAATTTATCATATTGAAAGAGATGAGAATGATGATTTTATGGAGTTATTTTATGGAGATGACCTCAACTTTACAAAGTGGCATGTAGGGGGGTTTGGATATACTTTATTTTACCAAACAGTTAGAGATAATAGGTAGTTGATGATGATAATGATGATGATGATGATGATGATGATGATGATGATGATGATGATGATGATGATGATGATGATGATGATGATGATGATAGTGGTCTCATGTTTTGCCGTATTATATTCAAGCAGTGGGAGGTTCCCTTATTTATTGTTGGGGGTACTAGGGTAGATTTTTTTGGGTCAGATAATGTTCACATGGGAACCTATGCTATTGGTATAGATTTATATGGAGTTGTGGGGATTATAAGCCCATAGGAGGTATGGTATCATCATGGAGTTTGTTCTACATTGTTGGGCATATGAACACATCTAGTGCTACAACCAATGGGGATATCATGGGAGGGGTATGTTTAGATGGGATTTTAATTAGGATTTATGAGGTAGAGAGATGTTTTTTCCCTCTTGGGACCAGGTGGAGGGGTTTATGATATAGACTAGCTTAGGGGCATACTATATGCCTTAGTTATTAGAGATGTGATTTGGAGACCATACATTAGGTTTTCAAGATGGTTGCACTATGTCTAGAACACACTATCCTTGTAGAGTTATTAATAGATCTATGATAGGAGGGATGGTGAGATAGAGATGATAAATTTTGATAGGGTACAGTGAAAGTTTGGCTTGGTATAAGGTATCCCTAAGGTATTCTTGAGGTAAAAGAGGGAGGATGTAGAGTTGCTACTCCCTATTCCATAATTGATACATATATTCATAAATCATGAGGAGTTGCTAGTTAGGGCCAAGATAGATGATGCAAGTTTTATAAATGGGTACCCTACATGGTACCAAGAATTATATGTTATAGTTGATATTAGTGGTGATGATAGTGTTTGATAGGCTATAGACATTGACCCAACTGGTAGAGGTGGTCAGTAGGCATAGGTATATGGGGTTACCCTAGATATATGTGTAGTGATTGGTTAGAGGGACTAGGCATGAGTAGCATTAGCCATGGTACATGCTTCTATGTTAGCATTATAGGCACCACTAGTGGTAGTACAGGGTCAGATGGATACTATTATAGGTGAGAGAGACCAGCCTAGGTCTTAACTAGCTTTGGTGACATAGGAGAGATTTTCTTTGACAAACAAGAGGTGGAGTACTAATAGTGATAGCACTAACAAGGACTATCCTTATGCAGAGATACATAATGATTATGGAAGAGCTATGGTATTATAAGTCTATATTCTTTACGCATTGTCCAAATGAGCTTTGATGGGGTGAGTACAGGGCTAGGATTATAGGTGGTGTAGTTATAGTGACACTATGTTAGTGGGCCACATATGTAGGTGGCCAAGCTCTAGGGGATAGTGGTTCACTAAGAGGTAGTGGTACCTCAAGTTCTTAGTTTATTAATGAGATAGTATACTTATGTATATGATTTTTTATACTGGCCTATGATCTGATGTAGTGAGATGTATATTTTGAGAGAGAGATGTATATTTATTATAGACATGATGATGATTATATGATTATGGACTCATGATTTATAGATATGATCTTTGCATATGGATTATGGTTAACATTTATGATGTTCATGTTGAGTACTTTTTATTATGTTTATGCTCATGATGATGTGAATGAGGACTCACCAAACTAGGCATGTGATGATATGTCTCTTTATTCATTTTTATGATGATGTTTGTATATGGATCAATGTTATTTCATAGGAATATGATGATAATGTAATGTTGTTGATGAGTAGGATGATGTTTATGACATTTATTATTATGGTTCTTAATGATGTTGTGTATGGATTTGATGATTTAATGTCATGTTTGAGATGATCATTTTTATGATGTTAATATGATTATGGTGTACATGCTGAAATTTAATGAGTATATGCTTCCTAATTTAGATTTAGACACATGGTGAAAATATTTTATTGTTTTTTGTTCATGTATGTTAATATGGTGTTGATGGTTATGATTATGCTCATGGATATGGTTTATGCTAACAATGTTTGCTTTTTTCATGATATAATGATAATGTTATGATGTTGACATTATGATTTTATTGTGGATTTTAATG
The DNA here is from genome assembly GCA_037957365.1 of Torreya grandis. Classification (NCBI taxonomy): domain Eukaryota; kingdom Viridiplantae; phylum Streptophyta; class Pinopsida; order Cupressales; family Taxaceae; genus Torreya; species Torreya grandis. The sequence continues at coordinate 1,619,081 of JARHVA010000480.1, read as the reverse complement.
ATGATAGTATGTGATGTGGTTGTGATTATGGTTATTTTGTTTAAATTAAGGTGAAGCACATAAATTAAGTTAATTAACAAAACTAGATGTGAGAAAGAGAAGATGATCAAGATACAAATGTCTAAGTGAATATATCAATCAATTATGAGAGGATAAGAAGAGGGCATGATGCTTCTTCTTTGGTAAGGACTAAAATAAGATTGAAGTTGGATTGGCTTAAGGAACCTAAGCCCTTCGAATGCTTCACATTAGCGTTTTTTAGTTGGTTAAAAAAAATGTGTCTTGATCACATTATGTCAAGTAAGTTCATAAATCCCTTGCTTATAGTGTATAAAGGGGAGATGGATGAAGATGAAACATTATTGTGAGACTAGCATGCCTCTTTTGGAGGTACTAAAGAGTCATTATAAATAATTCCATGGCATATAAGGTGTAAATTGATCGATGTAGGAAGTCTACTTATGAGATTCGATTGCAGCTTTCAAAATTATTTTGATTATGAGAGTTGATTGTGGTTTTTGCCTTTTCTAATGCTTGATAATTGGTCATTTGATTATTTTGTTGTTTTTTGTGAGGTTTGGGGAAGCTAATAAATATGGGAACCTTATAAGAAATTGTTATGCTTTGACAAACACTTTACTTAGCCATCTTTCTAGGGAGTGGTCTAAAATTGTGTTCTTTGTTTAATGCTTTTGAGAGTTATTCTTCAAGGGAGAAGTCTACATTATTTTTATCAATTTTGATATGTTTTAGGTGGCTATCCTTCAAGGAAGTGGTCTATGAATGCTAGGACTAACCCATGATTATTTTTAGTTATGACTTTGCTTTTGATTTTACTTGACATAGACTTGCTGATATAGGCTTAAAGGTTCTCCTTTTATGAAGGCAAAACTAAAATCACAAGAAGAATGAGTAAGTGTGATAGAGGTTTAGGTGAAAATGACCATGGGAATATATCTTAAAAAAGGGGAAGAAAGTACCATGAAAATCATGTCATAGGTAGAGCTATGGTACCCATTTTAAAAATTAGGCTATGATTATGATGGATAATCACATGATTCAGTTTTAATCGATTTCCCCTAAAATAGGGAGATGAACATGTTATGAAGGGATGAGCTTAAGTTATACAAAAGGTGATTTTGATCCTTTTTAACAAAAGAAAGGATGTAGATGCAAATCGTTGAGGGACTTAGGCTCTAGGTTTCCCTCAAGAGAGGATAACTGATAAGCTCTTGATCCATACTTGTGCATTATGATATAAGGTCTAAGCCAATTGAAAGCAAATTTGCCTTGCTTTATTTTCTCCATATTGATGACATGTTGATTTTCCAATAGGATGAGGTCTCTGATATTGAATTATTTCAATTTAAGGTGTTTTTTATAAGCACGTTTGATTTTCTCTTGATATACATGAAGATGGGTGAGTGTCACTAAATGATGTTCATCAAGTAACTTAAGCGGGGCTAAACATTCTTGATGATAATCACTTATAGAGACAAGATCATGAAAATATTTGTAAAGAGAGAGAACTTGGACTTAGATAGGTAAGACATCCTTTTCTACAAAAACCAAAGAGAAAGGGGTAACACCCATAAGGGTTTGAATGCTAGTACGATATGTCCATAAGGTGAAAGAGATGTGCAAATGCTAATCCCAATTGGATGTATTAACCATTTTAGTCATCATATTTTTGAGAATCTTGTTGGAGGATTTTGCTTGTTCATTTGCTTAAGGATGATAGGGTGAAGAAAAACTTAACTTGATGTTGAATTCATCACAAAGACCTTGGACTTGTTTATTTTTGAAATATTTTCCATTGTCTATGATGATTTTGTGAGGAATACTAAAATTTTAGATGATGTGATGATTGATAAAATAGATAATATATTTAGCTTTGGTTGAGACAAGAGGAATAGCCTCTACCTATTTAGTTAAATACTCAGTCATAGTGATGATAGAATGTTGTCACTATGAATAATGGGGGCTAATTTCACCAATAAGGTATAGACCCCATTGTAAGAAGGTCCAAAAATATATAGAGATGCAAAGACTATGGCTAGGTAAGTGATGCAAATTATCATGTTGTTGACACTTAACACACTTTTTCACATAAACATAGTAGTCTTAGTTAAGGATAAGCTAGTAATAGCCAAGGTACATGATGTGTTTAGGGATGGATAAGCCACTAAAGTGTCCCCCACATATCCCATCATGCATTTCCCTAATAACATGAGAGGCTTTGTGACCACATAGGTAGTAGAAGAGGATACCATCGAATTCATGTTTATATAAAATTCCCACTAATATGGTATAACATGAGGTACTCTAGATAAATGCTCTTTGATAATTCTTAGAAAGATCAGTAGGAATGATGGTAAGGTTGAGATATTCAAAGGTCTATTGATACCAAAGGTCAGGTTAGGTCTCCTCCACATTAAAGATGGTGGGAGAGTTTGATTTGACATAAGAGGGCTAGGTAAGTTTGTGGATAATGACCGATAGCTTAGACTCAGAGGGTATTGATGGGATTTAAGAAGTGAGAGAATCCGTCATATTGGTGAACTTATTCATGGATCATGTGATGGTTTGGATATGATAGTGTTCAAATGAGGCTAATAGTACATCAACTAATTATTTTTACTATTGAAAAACATCATTCTTACACTCATAAGAGCCATTGATTTGATTGACCACAAGTTGAGAGTCACTAAAGATGTTGATCATTTTGACTCCCAAGGCTAATGTAGTTTGAAGGCCTATTACTAGGGCTTCATACTCAACCACGTTATTGGTGTATTCAAAATTGAGTTTGAAGGATAAAGGAAGAAGTTTGATATGAAGGGGGATAAGGATAATGTTATCTCCCCCACCATGTTAACACTTTAATCCATCTAATAATATGGTTACTTGATAGGTGAAGTCTACCTAAGAGAGGGTTGTGATAGACTCATTTGGAAACTCAAGGGAATGAGGTTAATTATCTACTAATAGTGCATCAACCAAGTGGTTAAAAATGGAATTCCATTTAATTAACTTATTCTAAATAAACTCAAGGTCAAAATTAGCTAAAATCATGAACCACTTGGACATATGTTGGTTTTTGTATAGCTTAGAGTGCATATACTAGAGTGGGTCGGTAGTGGTTATGACATAGGTCTTGTGGTTGAGAAGGTAGTGGCATATTCTGGTGGCCATGAAGACCAAATCTAGGCAAAGCTTTTTGGTATGGGTGTATTGAGTTTCATATTCTATAAGAGTGCAACTAATGTAGTAGACAAACTACTCTTTATGTTGTTTATCCCAATGAGCAAGCATGGCCCCTAAGGAGAGGTTGGTGGTAGAGATATAAAGGTAAAAAATTTAATCTTCCTTAGGAGGGGTGAGGATTTGTGGAGATAAAAAGTACTATTTGAGTAAATCAAAGGCCTTTTTATAGTCATTATTCCACTTAAAAGATACATCCTTCTTCATAAGGTGATGGAAGGGTTTACATCGATTTGAAAGCTAGGAGATATAGCAACAAATGGATTGAAGTTTCCCCTATAGGATGCAGACTTGTTTGAGGTTGATTGGAGGATGCATGTTGAGGATTTCCTTGATTTTAGTAGGATAAACTTTGATTCCCTGAAGGGATATGATGAAGCCAAGGATCTCTCCTAATAAGACCCCAAAAACACACTTCTTGGGGTTAAGGCAAACATGGTGATGGATGGTGCTCAAAGGTGATCTTAAGAATGGCCAAATGATCCTTACAATGTTTGTATTTTCCAAGAAGGTCATTAACATAGTCTTTTATGATTTTGTGAATAAGTTCATGGAAGATGTATATCATAGCACGTTGGTAGGTTGCACTGGCATTATTCAAGCCAAAAGGCATGACCTTATAGAAAAAGGTTCCCCATGGGGTGATAAAGGTAGTTTTGTGTTGATATTTAGGGGAAATTAGGATTAGATTGTAACCCAAGAATCCATCCATCAGAGACAACATCTCATATCTGATTGTTAGATCAACTAGATGGTCAATACTTGGTATAAGAAAGTCATCTTTTGGGAAAGCAAGGTTGAGGTCATGAAAATCCACACAAATGCATAGTCCCCCTATGGATTTGGTGATAGGCATGATGTTTGAGACCCATTTAGATAGGAGACATTGAATCTCTTGTTAGACAAGAAAGGCTATGTGAGGGTGCATTCATCAAAGTTTTTGCCTAACAGACTTAGCATTATGATTGGTAATTATGTTGTGGGTAGAGATGGAGGGGTTAACTCCTAGCATGTCACTATAAGACCAAGCAAATGCTATGATTCAATCTTATAGGAAGGAGGGGAAGTCTTGAAGCTCTTTAGAATTGAGTGATTGGCTAGTTTTGACAATGAATGGGTTGTTGGGAGTGCCCGAGTTGATATCCATGGTAGAATAATTCAACATGGTCAAAGTTTTATGAGGTGGGGATTTGTAGATAGAATAATTTGGTGTACTAAGATAGGTGAGAATAGAATCATCATCCTAACATTGAATGGTATTAAGGGTAGGAGAGTCATCTATTATCATCATAGGATGGGTCAGAGGAATGGTTATGATCACCCCATCCTTTTGATAAGTCAGGGGTCTAAGGCTATTCATGTTGATGAAAAAAAAATTAGGGGGGATGATGTCAGAATCTTCAGCTATCGATGGTGGAATGGAACGTGAGGACAGGATTTCCTCATTAATGACAATAATAGGAGGTGGGTTATTTTATTATTTAGGTAGCATGAAACCAAAGCCATGATTTTTTTGAGGTTTATGGGTTTTGATTAGAAGCAACTCATACAACTTATGTTCATATTGACTTAGACCAAATTCCTTCCAAGCACACCTATAGAGGTATGCTTTGGAAAACTCTAGTTTATCTATATAGGATAGGTTATATGTGAATGGTCAAGGTGAAAAAGATGTTTCAAAAGTGGAAAGGGGCTTGTCAAGTCCCCCATAGATGAAATTGGTTTGGTGAGTGAAGGGTCTAAAATGGACAGTGATTCTAATATTAGGGTTATAATCAGGTTGGTAATCAAGGTTCCCATACTCTTGGGGAGTAGGAAAAGCATCAAGGATGATAAGGTGATACTCACCCAATGAAAGATGTTGGAAGGTTGATTCAAAAGGGTCTATTATGGGGATTTGGGTAGAAGGGATGAAAGAACTGGTGGATAATTCATTAGTAGAAGGAGATGGGATCTCATCTATCACTGGTGAATGTTTGTCAGGTGGAGGAAGGAGAATGGCATTGGGTCAATATGTCATGTTGCATGATGTGAAAGGGCTCAAGTCAGCTTGTATGGTAATAACTTGACCTTCATGCTCAAATTTGATGTATCAATGTAGAGTGCATAGCACACAACCCATGGAATTAATCAAAGAATGTCCCAATAAGACATTGTACTAGAACTCTCCTTACACTACATAGAAGATCTCAGGAAGTGTGTAGGGTCCTAAGCAAATGTGAAGGACAATAGTTCCTAGAGTTGTGGCCATGGTATCATTAAATGATGACAGCACTACTAAGGTTTTTGACAAGATGTTCTCAGGTAATTTGATTTGGTTTTAGGCATGGGAGGAGATGATGTTGATACTAGCTCCCCCATCAGTCATAACCCTCTTGATGTAGGTTTGGTTGATATAGGTAGTAATGAAGAGGGGAGGATTTAGGTCATCTAGTTGGATCTAAGGTATTTTCGAATCCTTGAAGGTAACAAGGTTGTACAAAGGTTGCTAAAGGTTGAGGGTCTTCCACTTAAACTTCTATAGATTATAATGCTTTTATGATTACTTGGTGATGATGGGGTGAGGTGTTGATCAGTTCATACAAACTCATCTTCACCAAGGTTTGGTGAATCTATTTTAAAACTAATCATTGGATTGATTAAGATGGGTTGGAGTGGGAGGGTCCCAAGATGGATACTTTGGGTTTTGTTAAAGGTAAAGGTGATTGGTGTTGGTTAGGTGGTTGGGTGGAAATGTCCGTGGAATGGACACCTTTGCCACATAAGAATACATGGAGATAGGCCATTAGGTGAAGGTAGAGGTAAATACCCTTATACATTAGGGATGTAGCTTGAGTTATGTGTAATGGGAACATGTTGAGATATTAACATAGGTTAGGTAGGGGGTATGGTTGGGGTAGTAAATAGAAGGTAGGTGGTTAATTTAGTACTGATGGGTGGAAGGGTGGAAGGTACAAGAACCACCAATATATAAAATGGAATGGAGGTAGGTAGTTTGGAATTAAGAGGAATGGTAGTGGCACTAGCAGAGGGTAATCCTATAGTAAAGGAAATACTGGTGCCTAAAGGTTGGGTTGCTACTATGCTAGGTGTTTTAGTATTTTTTCATTTTTTAATGTGATCTAATTATCTACTAAAAAAAATTAAATACAAGGTTTTTAAGATTACTTGGAGATGGAGATCACTTGCGCACTATTGATCAAGATTATGGGAAATCATCTTTGGATGGGGAGGAATGACCTGTAAATCACATTAACTCAAAAAATATTGATTATTAGAAAGATGAATGGGCTACTTGGTAAGAAACTAGTCTCAAGAAGTGATCTACTTCCTTAGGAGGATGTCAGCCCATGTTTAACTCTCAAGTTTATAAATAAACATGAAATTATAAAGATTTATAAGGATAGGATGCAAATAGATAACAATAAATATGTCAATATATAATAGGATTAAGGTGATCAAAGTAATCGTCCTAATATTTAGTAGTTATATCAACATCCTCTTGAATTATAGATAATTATTCATTAATACTTTCCTGATTAGGTGTGAAAACCATAGTACAAAGACCTAATTTGAATGCAATGTCACTTTGATCAATGAATAAATATTTTGGGATAATCAAGAGATCAAATATACTAACAATATCATGTGTTAATCTAGGCAGAGTCATCTACATATAAAAGAAATATTTTCAAAAAATAGCATGCAGGATTTAATAGGTTTTTAAGATTATGAATGTTATGAAAATAGACTTCAAGGCTATTTTAATAGTTTAGTAGGGATCGATGATGATCCTTCAGGATCAACATCAATTCAGAAGATCGGCATCGATTTTGAGTAAAATACTAAACTATGAAAACAAGCGATAATAATGACTTTTAAAATTGATAAAATGATGAAAATTAAATGGAAATGTTGACACAGAGGTGCAAAAGATATCAATCTTTAAATATGAATGAATTAACATAAAATACTAACCTTAAATGCTTGAAAACATACAAATAAAGAATACTATAAAAGTATGCTAAAAAATCTTCAAAATCCCTTGATAGTTACATGAACAAAGGTTTTATAAGGTGGCAAAGTGTTGACAATGTCTGTACATAGGTTCCAAGAAAAAATCTAGCAGAGGTTCAAAGTCCAAAAAGTGTTGTGTGTGTCTCCCAAGTTGAGGATGCTTGTTGTATATTTATGGATTGATGTTGTTCTGAACTGATCAACATCAATCTCAGAGAATCAATGTTCATTTACCCAAAATGGGTAGAGTTGATCTTTAGACCATTTAAAAGGGTTGTTTATGGGGTAAAGATAGGTTTAACTAATGTCTAATTTTGTAGGTTGTTTAAGTCATAGGATAGGTTTATTAGGAGGTTGGGAGGGTTTTTTTTATGATTTTATGGTTAGGGGTAGTAAAATAGGGTTAATTACTATTTGAATGTAGTAATTAACTCAATTAACTCATGTGGTAAAGGTAAATGGGTAATTATTTCAAATAATTATGAATAGGACTATTATGTTAGAAATTAAGGATAACATGATGACATACTACATTAATACACAAGGGTGTATAAAACTAGCATCTACATTTGCCCCTTTTTGTGGAGCAGTATGCAATAAAATGTTGCAAGACAAAAACTATAAGGTGCTTAATTTCCCAAGTTTATTGTGAGGAGATATCCCCCCTCTAATTGGGCATCGAGAAGAGATATGGAATAGATGATGGGTTTGAAAAATATGGAAGGTAAAAAAAAATTTGGATGAGTGGAAATGGACAAGTGGAAGATAGCAATGGAAAAATAGAACTGTAGATGGCTCAAGTAAGTTCCAAGGTTGCACTTAACAGGATAAAAAGTGATGTAGGTATTAATGCCCTAAATACCTAATCAAGTAACAAAATGCCAAAGCTAAAATAGGTAGGCTTAATAAAAGGATATCAAGAGAACAAAAGATAAAAATGGAAGACCATCACATCTAGTCTGGAAATGGTGTATGCATTACTTATAAATGAATGTTCTCAAGACAAAAGATACCCTCAATATTTTATAATGGCAAGATGCTACAAAAAGGGGTATGCCATAAAGAGAGTAGACAACTGATAAAAGGTCAAAATAATTTAATCTAAAGGGTAATATGACATAAAAATGGGATAGCTATAGAAAAGGGAATAAGATAGGGCTTGGGATCTAGACTAGGAGCATGTGAAATGGTTCATAAGTGCAAAAATTTCAAATAATCCAAGATAATCAACATTGATCTACAAGGGATTGATGTTGATTTAGGGGATCAAAATAAATTGCAGTAATCAACATCAATCACAAGAAAGGATATAAATAGGCATCTAACATGGCATAAGGCTCATTTAGCTATCAATGTGAATAAGTATTTGAGAGAAAAAATTGACATTTTTCAACCTTTCAATCTTACATGAGAGACGATGGAGGAGAGTGGGAGTGGATAATGATGATGACAACTTCACTATGAGGTAGATAAAATTAACTTGTGGTAAAATTTATTATTTTAGTTATTTTTTTATTTTTTACTTTAAAAATTTTGTGTTTGTTTTTGTTTTTGTTATGTAGGATATTTTTGTGGTTTGAAAAATTTGTGGGTGCGGAAGGAGGTTGTTAATTTTTTATTTTTATTTTAAGAATGTACAACCTAAGGGAAAGATTTTTTTGGGGGGGGAATCGATATTAATCTATATGGATCAATATTCCCCATGCAAATTGACCATGATCCAAAAGGATCAATGTCGATTGGGTAAATACACATCAATCCTTATAAGATCAATAAAAATCAAGAAAGTTAGGCTCTTGATTAACCAAAAAGATGTTTTTAATAAGCATGGGAGCTATTGATGATGAGGAATAGGATCTTGCCACTATTGATGTAGTTATGAGAGTTCATGGGCAATGAAGATTGGGCCCATCTAGATGCTATTAGATTTGGATGGATCTACCTTTATCACAATATCCATCAAGATATTGGCTTGATGGTGGCTTTGATAGAGTAGTGGGATTACACCACCAACACATTTTGGCTATCAACTGGTGAGATGACCATCACATAGAGGACATCCATTAGATTTTATGAGTGCCAATCCAGGGAACCACTATTTATAATATTGATGAGGTTGGGTGAGTGATGGCACTGGCATGATTATATGGTGAAGATGCATTAGACATGAGATTCATTACTTGGGGGTTCTCATTATAGCCATTATATGACCAAGACCCTGTGGAGAGACTAGCGTTGATGATGATGATGTTGGCATTGACTTGCTATGTGCTACTTGATTTTGTAAGAAGGTGAATATCATAGAGCTTTACTAGTGTCATAGAAGACATGGTGGAGTTTAAGATAATTTTTTCTTGGGCACCGATACTATTAGGGCATATCTACAAAGAGTTGTGAGGCTAGTGCACTAAGCATAGATCCAAACTTGACATCACTTTTGTATTACATTACTAAGCATATGAGCACATTCATGTGATTAACCCCATAGGTACCCCATAGATTAGTTTTGAAGATAGGATTTATAGTGTAGACATCCTTCAGTGGAAGGAAGACCTAGTGGTTCCATACATAGATAGGGTAGTATGTGATCTAGCATACTATAGATAGGTTTTCAATGACTTATAAATAAGAGACATTATTTGGAGGCTATATGTATACTTCCCAGCATGGCTTGGTTTAGTTTTGGACATAGGGGATGTTTCCCAAGAGTTATGGGTACATAGATGATGGCTAGATTATCTAGAGCTATTCTAGTTTGATAGGGTCTATCGTCAGTTTGGGTTGCTATAGGATATATCATTATCCTTGCATGTGTATAGGTGAGATGATATAGAGCTCAACTAGCCTTCTCTAGATACTATAGTAGTCTTGATGGGGCCAAAAGAAGAGCCTATAGATATTTACCTGGATGATATTGGTTATATAAATGATTATGCAGTGTAGTTTGTATCAAAGATGAGGAGGAGATAAGATAGAGTAGTGAGACCTTTGTAAGAGGTGGTTATTGAAGAGATGAGAGAGGCTAAGTAGGATTCCCTAGATACACACATGAAGGAGAAATATGCTCGTGATGCACACATGGAGGATGTACCACTATAGGATGCCCCTACCCATTAGCATATAGATATAGTTGTAGTTTTTGTGGAGAGGGATACAGTGAGGGTTGAGATATAGGAGGTATGAATAGACTATGATACATTATAAGATCATATTTCCACATTAGAGGGTGATCTAGATAACATGACAAGTCAGCATGATTAGGCCATACAGGATTGAGATAGGTACCAAGCAAAGCTAGAGTAAATGAGGTCTACTTTGGTAGAGAGACTAGCTCTAGATATTGTAGGATCTAGTGCTACTCCTATAAATATGGTACCACTCTATAAGTACAAGGTTTTATTTACAAATATGTCATATTATGAGATGATAGTATAAAGATGGCTATTAGATGTAGCTCAATTTGCTTTATACATGGCTAGTTGTAGTAGATCATAGAGGACTCCTAAGGGGTCTACTAGTATATGGAGTGCAATGAGTCAAGGAGGAGATGATGAGGGAGGTGATAGAATTCACCTCATTAGGATTGATTTTACTTAGTAGATTGTATTGTATGGGTCAAGATCCCCATTTTATTATGTTATGAAATTTGTACAGACATTTGATATATATATATATATAGGCATTGCTTATGGATGGATCATTGTGTATTTTTATGGATTTACTGATGTCTATGGGTAAGTTATTTTTTATTGATGATGTGATTTATGTATTATATATTAGATGTTATTTATTTTAATTTTGATCATTGCTATAATATATGGTATGGATGTTTATGGATTATTAGTTATGGATTTTACATGTGATAGATTATGGATGTTATATCATGAGATATGTTTTTAATAAATGGATTATGAAGATAGATTTTAATAATTAATTGTCATGATTTTATGGGTTTTAGTGATTATATATTATGGATTTTCTTAGCATTGACTTGGATCATAACCAAAAAGAGAATCTCTCATACACATGGCCTATGCATCCTTAGCTAGATGATAATAGATTTTGACACAACCTAGGTTAGCTAGAGATTGTACCTTGATCATTTATTAGGATTATATGCTTTTGTTGGGATGGGAGATGGATTTATTTAGAGATAACCTTCTTCATGCCATATTTTGAAATTAAGATTTATCTTTCAGGGATCATTTTTATACCAATGGGTAAACTAATCAATACGAGAATCCTGAAATTAGAAAGATGATCAATATGGGAAGATTTCTTGGGATATTACTTTTGAAATTTTATTTTATTACTTTGTTTCTTTTTAAGGATTTTAAGCAGCATAATTTTAAAACTGATCAACATGAGATGTTTTTTACTTGGTAGCCATCCTTCAAGGGAGTGGTCTACATTTAGATGTTTTTACATAGTTATCTTTCAAGGGATCAATCTATTATTTGCCTTTATATTTGGTTACATTTATCCTTCAAGGGATTAGTCTATTTATTTATCCCATTTTGATAATTTTTATTTTCATTACTTACTTGATTTTTGGATCCCAAAGATAGTAATTCAATTTGGCATAAAAAGATACCTTAGGATAGTTTCCATGAGTTCATTACATGAGGTGATTAGGTTATCTTGGAAAATTAAAAACATTTAATAAATAAATTAAATAATTATATGGAGTTTTTCCTATTATAGGTGAAACATATCTATGAGAGAATGCTATGAATAGAGTCAGGGTATTCATATTCAAGGTTGAATTTATAGTGACTACCAAATAACCACATAACTCTCATATCATTATTTGTTATTTTGGGATAAGGGGATATGATAGTATTTTAAGATAAGCTAACCAAGATGAGCCAAGATATATTAAATATAGAAAGGATGCAAATTCAATGCATTAAGAGGTTTTCATTCTAGTTTACCATCAAGAGAAGCCAAATAATATGCCTCAGATCTGTATTTATGGGTTATGATGTATGGTCCAAGCCAATTAGGAGAAAATTTACCCCTTTTACTTCATTCCATATTAGTGACATGTTGATTTTCTTTAATTACAATGTCTCCAATGTTAAATTCTCATTCTCTTACATGTTGATTATAAGCTCATTTTAGTCATTCTTGATATATACAAAGGTGATCAAGGGTTATCACACGATGTTCATCTAAGAGTTCAAGTTGGGATAAATGATCCTGATGAAAACCCTCATCAAAAATGATGTCTTTAAGGGAGACATGAAGAGAGGGAATTTAGACTTCAAAAGGAAGTATAGCTACCATACCATAGACTAGGTAAAAAGGATTAGCACCTGTAGGGGTTCGAATACTAGTTTGATATGCCCACAAGGCAGAAAGGATACAAAGATGCCAATCCTTCCTAGCTTTATTGATGACTTTAGTTAGGATTTTGACTAGGGTTTTATTAGATGCTTCTTCTTGACCATTGGCCTAAGTATAGTAAGACAAGGAAAAACTTAATTTGATTTTAAATGAGTCACATAGTGCCTAGACTTTCTTATTCTTGAAAGATTTTCCATTGTGTATTATTATTTTATACAAAATTCCAAAATTAAAAATAATGTGATGGTGGATAAACTCCATAATATTTTCTACTTTGGTTGAGATAAGCGGTATAGATTCTACCCACTTGGTGAAGTATTATGTAGTGATAATGATGAAGTCAGGATGCTAAGAGGACTTAGGGTTGATTTTCCCTATAAGATTAAGCCCCCATTGGGAGAATGGTCAGAAGTCTCTTGCTAAATGTAAGGATTTACTAAGGACATCGGATAATTTTTCATGGTGTTGACATTTTAAACACCTCTTAACATATGCACAATAATCTTGATTTAGAGTGGACCAATAATAGCCTAGACATAATATTTTTTTAGTAATTGTGTAACCACAAAAGTGTCCACTGCATGACCCATTATGTACTTCCTGGATAGCTAAGGTAACTTCATGTTTTTGGATATAATGAATAACAATGTTTTTGAAACCACACATATAGAGAACACCCCCCAATATAGTATAGTGGGAAGCTTTATGTTGAAAGACACACCTAGTACCTTTGGATAAATGGGGAGCAGATAGTCATGTAGACAAATAAGTAAATATTGTGCATAACATGGCTCTTCCAAGTTTTCCTTGATATTATTGATAGATAAAATATCAGTTCTTGTGTAGGAAGGTTGGTTAACTCGATGGATAAGGATAAATAGCTTAGACTCCTAAGATGAGGATGGGATAAAAGAGGCAAGAGATGTCATAGTATCAGCAAACTTATTAGTTGATCTAAAAGTAGTTTGGATGGCGTAACACTCAAAAGTAGATAACATTTGATTAGCTAAGGTCTTATATCTTTGGAGGATATCATTCTTACATTGATATATACCATAAATTTGATTGACCACTAGCTAAGAATCACCATAGATATTAAGGGATTTGACTCCTAGTGCAAGGGCAATTTGGAGACCTATAATCAAATATTCATATTCAACCATGTTATTGGTGAAATCAAAGTCTAATTTAAGAGATAAAGGCATGGGAATTCCTTGAGGAGGGATTAATATAATTCTTATGCCACCTCTATGCTCACATTTGGACCCATCAAATAAGAGAGTCATTTGATATTCTAGGACTAATTAGGAAGTGGATGTGATAAATTCATCAATAAATTCATAATTGATTAGTTGGTTGTCACTAAAAGTTTATTTGACCAATTGATCAGTAATAATCTATCTTTTAATAAAAAATTTATGGAGAAAATCTAGATCCAACTCAACTAGAAGCATGATCCATCTAGCCATTCATTTATTTTGATAAGGCTTAGAATACATGAACTTAAGGGGATCGGTAGTCGTAATTACATACATCTTATGGTTAAGTAGGTAATGACGAAGATTAGAGGCTATAAGAACCAATGCTAGGCATATTTTTTTGATATGTGGATAATGTGTTTCATATTCTATGAGGATATAACTTATATAATACATAACCTATTCCTTATGATGCTCATATTGATGGGCAAGCATAACACTTATAGCATGGTCAGTATCTAAGATATAAAAGAAGATAGGTTTCCCTTCCTTAGGTGGAGTAAGGAATGGAGGTGATAAAATATATCCTTTGAGTGCGTTAAAGGCTTCTTAACAATTAGAATCCCTTACAAAGTGACTATCCTTCTTTAATAAATGGTAGAAAGGTTGACACCAATCGAAGAGCTAGGATATAAAATGATGGATAGACTGAATCTTGCCTTGTAAACTATGTTTCTTAAGGTTTGATGGACGAGGCTTTTATATAATGGCCTTGATTTTAATGGGATCCACTTCTATTCTTTGAATATAAATAATGAAGCCTAGAATTTTACCCATCAAGACACCAAAAATGCACTTTTTTGGATTTAGATACCCATGATACTGGAGCAGAAGATTGAAGATAATCTTAAGTATGGATAAGTGATCCTTGTAGAATTTTGACTTCCCAAGGAGATCATCTACATAGTCTTTGAAAATTTTGTGGATTATGTCATGAAATATATAAGTCATGGCCTATTGATAGGTGGATCCTACATTTTTTAGGCTAAAGGGCATAACGCGATAGCATAAGGACCCCCAAGGAGTAATAAATGTACTTTTATGTTGATCCTTTGGTGCAATAAGTATTTGATTATAGCCAAAAAACCATCCATAAGGGATAACATTTCATGGCTAGTTGTTAGGTCCACTAATTAGTCAATTTTAGGGAAAGGGAAATCATCCTTTAGACAAGCAGGATTTAAATCATGAAAGTTAGTACAGATACAAAGGCCCCCTGTAGGGTTAGTGATTGTAATGATGTTGGACATCCATTAAGGATAATTGATGGGTTGAATGAAGTTAACAGATAAGAAGCATTGCAATTCCTCTTTTACTAGGAGTGTGATGTGGGGATTCATTTTACAGAGCTTTTATTTTATCAACTTGGCATCAGGAAAGGTGATGATATTATGGATAACTATTATGGGGTCAATACCAAGAATATCTCTATAAGACCAGGCAAATGCCTCACTATGGTCTGATAAAAAGGTGGTAAAATCTTAGTTTTCCTAAGGATCTAAGGCTTTGCTAAATTTAACAATCCTCAAGGTTTCTTAAGACCCAATATTAATATGAGAAGTGGATTAGTTTAATAATCTAGATGTTTTAGATGGAAGACAATTACATAGATAAGAGTTTTAATTGCCTAGTTGAGTCAAGATTGACTCATCATCTTGACACTAAATAATAGGGATGGTTAGCATATCATGTCCTATTAACTTAAAATATACTAAAGGGATAATTTGGGTCTCACCACCATGGTGAAATATAAGGGGTTCTATAGAGATTGAGTTGACTAAAAATAAGTTAAAAGGGATGGATATAGTGTCACTAGTTGAGGAAGAGGTATTAGATGATGAAGATTACTCTTCTTATTCAAAAAATGGTAGAAGAATGGGTTCGGGAGAGGATTTAAATTTTTTCTTAAAGCCTAACCCATGCTTTTCATGTGGTTTTTAAAAATATCCTAATGCAATTTCGTGAGGACCCTACTCATATCTACCCATACCGATTCCCTTCCAGGCATAATGATAAAGGTAGGTTTGTGTAAACTAGGGTTTATTGAGAAATGAGAAATTGGATGTAAAGGGTTTATCATAGGTTACATTTTTAGGTCCTAGGGTGGTTTGATCAATTCCACCATATATCAAGTGGGTACATAAGAACGGTGGCCCAAATGGGATGAGCTTGCTTAGGTTAGGTAGATATATGGGTTGTTTGTCAAGATGGTCATATTCCCTAAGAGTGGGTAACGTGTTAAGGGTTAATATTTGGTATTCCCCCATTGAAATATGATGCATCATAGACTTAATGGACTCATGAGCTAGTAATTTTGAATTAGTAATAGTCATGTTAATCAAGGTTTGATTAGAGGATGAAGATGGGATTGTGTTAGGTGAGGGTATCATGACATTACTTGGTCAAAAAGTGTAGTTGCATGATTTAAAGGGATGAATAATAGTGAGGATGATGTGGACTTGGCCTTCATTTTCAAACTTAATGCATTGATGGATGGTGGAGGGGATACATCACATCACATGAATCTATGGATGTCTTAATAAAATGTTATATTGGAATGTCCCTTATATGACATAAAAGAGTTTGTGGAGGGTGTAAGGACCTATCCAAATAAGAAGGATAACCATTCCTACTATGGGTACTACCATGTCATTGAATGCATAGAGGATTGTTAGGGATTAAGAAATAATTGTTTCTAGTAGTTGTAACTATTGGAAAGCATGTGAAGAAATAATATTGACATTGGCCCCATTATCAATCATATCACTTTTAATCTAAGTTTGATTTATTTGAGATATGATGAAAATGTGGGATCTTGGTCTTTAAGTGATAAAGGAATGACCTCAGAATTAGTGAAACTAGTAGTTGACACCATTTGGAGGGCCCCTATAAATGCTAACAATGGTTGAGGCTCATCTAGTTGGACCTCAATAGCCTGAAGTGATTTTATCATTGCTTTTTAATTGTGTGGAGATTTTTTGATAAGTTTATATAATGACATTTTTACAGGCATTTGGTAGAGTTATTTTAATATGGAGACTTGTACCAATTTCTTAAGTTTGACTAGGATAGTTCTTATAATAGATACTTTAGTCTTTTGTCTAGATGTTTTAGGTATATTAGGAGTAGATGCTTCTATAACTGAAACCATAGCTTTATTAGGATTTTGATTTTTAGATTGGGTGGCTACATGGACAACATTAATGTGTAACAATCGAGGGTCTAAAAAATCCACTAGCTCTTTATCACTTATAAGACTAGCAAGATTATGGGTAGGTGGAATATTTAGGATGGTGACTTTTTTATTAAGAGTTTTATCATTTAGATCATCAATTAATAGATCATCATCCTGGACTAGATGTTGGATTATGGCCTTAAAGGCATTACAATTTTTTGTATCATGTCTAGGTACTCTATGATATGGATATATCTCTTGATTCCTATACTAAGCAGGTCTTTGGGGGTGAAGATTGATGGGCCATATGGTGGTAGCATTATGAGGGATATATCCAACAAATATTTTAAGATTACAGTGTAAGATATTTTTGAAGGGTCACTTTGTGGTCTTATAATAGGTTGTGCAATCTCTCTTGGCAAATTATTTATCATTTGGTTTTGACATTTAGATTTTATGGTAGGGATAACCCTAGGCACATTTTCTTTAAATTTTTCCAATGGTCCTTTACAAAAAGATGGTGGATATCAAGATGGAGGTGTGTTTAATAATGGAGGGAGACTTTTCATTTTCCCATGTGTTTGAATGGAAGAACCTATGATAGGGATAGTCATTTTAGAAGATGGATGAGGACCTAAAATAGATGACAAAGATGATATAAAAGGGGCTAGCCCTTTACTCTTTCATGTGTTGAGAACAAAAGGGGTATTCAGACTAAGGTTTTTGTCTTTTGACATCTGAAAAAGATTAACCTTGACTTGAGGATGGGATACGGCTTTCTTTGATGGAATATTAAGATAATTATCCCAGCTATCAATGATAGGATATTTACCCTTTCCTTTAGTAGTTTTGAGGTGCGAAGGTGTTGTGATATAAGATGATTTCAAAGGGTCTTGGTATCGATAAAATTTATAGGATCTTGTTATATTATGATCTATGTGCATATTACGAATAGGTTCACCAGGGACCAAAGGGGTGGAATGTTTGACTCTATAAGTATCAGGATGTTTATCTATGACATCCCAAGGAGGGGTTTCATTTTCCTTTTTAGGAGATGTAGTTTGCGAAGATGAAGAGGATGGCTCACATGAACAATCCCATGTAATGAGATTAGGGAGCTTTATAGAGGTTTTGGGGTTTATCTTGATAATTTTAGGTTGACTTACATCAAAATCATCTCTTGTGAAGAGATCTAAGACTGGTAATTACTCTAGAGTTTCTTTAGGCAATAATTGGTCATAGATTGTATTAATCATATATGTAGCTTGATTTTGTGTTTTTTTAGGTTTATCTTGGACTGTGTTTGATGTGTATGGATGGTTTGTAAGTGGTTACTTGAAAATATCTAAAGATTGGTTGGGAAGAGCATTTGGATTGTCCAAATAAAGATCCCCCTTGTTGATGAGGCTTTATACCAATCATTTAAAGGATTGGCATCATTCTATGTCATGTCTTATTACCCTATGATAGGCACAAAATTCATCCTCTTTATACCAAGAAATTTTAGGATGTGTATCATTAATTGGTCTAATCAGAGGGAGCTCAATAACATTTGCTTGTATGAGTTTATCCAATACAAAAGTGTAAGGTTCTCCTAAAGGGGTATATTTCTTAGGGGGGAAATGAGTAAGGCCCCTAGGTGGCTATGTTTGAGAAGTGGATGGTCTTGATTGATTTGGGTGTTGAAGGGAAAGAAGTTTTTAGAATAATAGAATTTTTTGCCCCTTTTGGTTTAGGATTATTTTTATTGCTTTTTTAGGGGTCAAGTTTGATTTTTTTATTGTGTAACTTAAATTTTCCCTCTTTAATGCCTCAAATTTTGAGTTTACGTGCCATGGTAAAGGCTTCATCAAAAGTCTTAAAGGTTTGAATTTGTAACATGGATGAGATATGTTCTACACAAGAGCATGAAAATAATTTAATTAATTTAGGTTGTGGCATAGAAAAGGTTAACTATTTGATCAAGTTGTGCCAATGAGCTATAAAGTTTGATATGGATTCATCTTCAAATTATTGAATGGCATATAAATCTATGATTCTCACTTTTCAATCAATGTTGATCGAGAAGTGTTCTAATAAAATTTGGGCTAATTGCCCAAAAGAAAAGAGTGAATGTTGAGGGATAGAGTTATACCAATCTAATATAACTCCTACTAGCGACAAGAGAAATGTCATAAGTAGTAATGCATCATCATGTACTATAAGGTAACATGCATGTCGAAAGGATCTAAGATATTGATAGGGATCTTCTTTATTCTAAAACTTAGTAAACTTTGGAATTTCCCATTGTGAGGGATACAGTCAAATAGGAATAGACATGTAGATAGGCTCATTACAAATTTGTTCATATATGGGCATAGTATTATGTCCAAAGGTGAAGGCTTCCTAATTATCCTTCCTATTCATAAGGATTTTTATGAGGTCTACTTGGGGGTTATTCTAATTTACATTCCCTAAGACACCTTGTTGAAGAGTAGATAGGGGTTGTGAGGAAGGGTATCCAACTACAATGGACATAATAGGTTAGGATGCCACCACATATTATGGTACCTACAATGGAATATTCTACTATGTGGAAGATTGGAAGTAAGTGGTCCCCAATGACTGTGATGGAGCCATATATTTAGTGGTCATGGAGACATACTATTGGTAAGGTTGCATTGGATAGATTTGATACATTAGAGGGATTTGTTGTGTATGTTGTAGAGCTTGAGAACTATATGCTAAACTCATTTTGATAGGTGGGAGACTTATATGGATTGATACTACTAACATTTGGGGAGGAATAGTGGATATAGGCTGAGTGGTATAAGCACTTTTAACCTAAGTAATGGGGGTTGGAGAATTGGTAGATGCTATAGGTGGTTGGCTTTTTAAAGGTTGCATCATCTGAGTATTATATCTAGATGGAAGAGAGCTAGTAGAAAACGATACCATGGCCATGGTAAATCCTTTAATTTTCTCAATTCCCTCAAAAGGCATCCCATATTAATATCAAGAGTATTAGGTATGGGGGGAAGGAGGAATGTGTATTACTTGATTACTAAGGTAGTAATTGAGATAAATAGGGTTATTGTCTAATATTTATGTAAAGGAAGGATCTCATTGAGAATAAAAGTACAATAACATAGGATTTTCAAAAGACTTAGGGATAGAGGAGGAGCTAGGTGTATGTTCCATTGGAGTGGATGTGACACCCACTTCAGATTCTTTCTTTGATTGTTGCCTAGTCAAAACCATGAGATGAAAAATAAAAGCAAAAAAAAAACAACAATTTCTTTTTCAGTTATCTCACTTTTAATTGTGGATAAAATATGCACAAACTAAAGTCATTCCAAACAAAATTTATCTCTTTTTAATTTTTTAACTTTAAGATGTGAAAATAAATAAATAAAAAAGATAACAAGGGTCCTAAGAAATGGTAATCTGAGGATGGTTTTGGATGTTTTGTTTTAGCACTAAAAGTAATTTCATATTGGCACCAATACATTTCTTAATACTTGGGGCTTTCTCCCCTCATGTCATAATTCCATAGCCAATGTGGGTGCTTAGATAAGTTATACCAATAGTCTAGAGATTATACTCAACTAGAGAACTAAGTTGGTCCTCCCCTTGGTGGTAAAATCCAAGTTGGATCACCAAAAGAAAGGTTGTCATGAGGTGATGAAATCCCCATCAGTTTCCTTATGTGAAGTGTTTAAATGAGTTTATTATGACTATGATTTGGCTTATGTGTGAAAAAGTGATTACTATGATGAATTTACTACTTAGATTATTCTATGTGAATTACTTAAGCAAACAAAATGAATGCAATTGATTTTAACCTTAAAAAGGAAATAAAATACAAAATTAATGTTCTTTGGATGAATTCACACAAATAAAGGGAAAGAGAGAAAATTCAATAATTTGTAATTTTAAAACAAAAAATGAGACCTAGGTCCCACTGGCATGCCAGAATGTTTTAGTATTTTTTTTTCACTTTTTTCAATGTGATCTAATTAGCTACTAAAAACAAAGTAAATGTAGGGTTTTTAAGATTACCTAGAGATGGAGATCAATTTTTAACCATTGATAAATCTTGTGGGAAATCCTCTTTGGATGGGAAGGAATGACCTATAAATCACACTAATTCATAAAAATTTGATTAATAGAAAGATGAATGGGTTGCCTGGTAAGAAACCAGTCCCAAGAAGTAATATACTTTCTTAAAAGGATTTAATCCCATGTTTAACACTCAAGTTTATAAATAAATATGAAATTAAAAATATGTATAAGGATAGGATGCAAATAGATAACAACAAAGATGTCTAATCTACAACAAGATTGAGGTGATCAAAGTAATCGTCTCAAAATTTATTAGTTATATCAACGTCCTCTTGAATTACAACCAATTGTTCATTAATATTTTTTTGATTAGGTGTGAAAACCAAAGTACAAAGACCTAATTTGAATTCAATGTCACTTTGATCAGTGAATAAAGGTTGTGGTATAATAGGGAGATCAAATATTTTAACAATATCATACGCTAATCTAGGCAGAGTCATCTATATGTGAAAGACATATTTTTAGAAAATATCATGCAAGATTTAACAAGTTTTTAAGGCTGTGAATGTTATGAAAATAGAATTCAAGGCTATTGTAATATTTTAACATGGATTTATGATGATCCTTTAGGATCGATGTCGATTCAGATAAATCAGCATTGATTCTGAGTAAAATGCTAAACTATGAAAATAGGTAATAATAATGACTTGTAAAATTGATAAAATGATGAAAACCAAATGGAAATGTTGACACAGAGGTGTAGAAGATATCAAGCTATAAATATGAATGAATTAGCATAAAATACTAACCTTGAATGGCTTTAAAACATGCAAATAAAGAAGACGATAAAAGTATGCTCAAACGTCTTTGAAATCCCTTGATAGTTGCATGAACAGAGGTTCCACAAGGTGGTAAGGTATTGACAATGTCAATATATAGGTTCCCAAAAAAAATGTAGTAGAGGTTCAAAGTCCAAAAATCATTGTGTGTGTTTCTTGAGCTAAGGAGGCTTGTTGTATATTTATGTATTGATGTAATTTCAAGCCGATCGACATCGATCTCGAAGAATCGACGTCAATTTTCCTAAAATGGGTGGAAGTGATAATAAGACCATTTAAAAGGATTGTTTACGAGGTAAAGATAGGTTTAATCGATGTCTAATTTGTTAGGTTATTTAAACCATGGGATGTATTTTTTAGGAGGTTGGGAGGGTTTTTTTTTTTTTTTTTAATGATTTTATGGTTAGGGGTAGTAAAATAGGGTTAATTACTATTTGATTATAGTAATTAAATTAATTAACTCATGTGGTAAAGGTAAATGGATAATTATTTCAAATAATTATGAATGGGACTATTATGTTAGAGATAAAGGATAACATGATGATGCACCATGTTAATACACAAGGGTGTATAAAACTATCATCTACACTAGGAGGGTTATTAGTTGGGGAATAAGGTGCTTGGGTGTTGCTTGGTTGAGTGGGTTCATTCTGAATGGTGGAATCAATGGGGTTATTGGTAAAAGATGATGCCTAGGTGAATAGAGGTTGGGTGGAGATGGTGGCAGTATAAGTGTCACCCATAAGGTGGCTTGGCATGCCATAGGGCAAGTTAGCAAATGGAACCAAAGCAAGGGTATGGTAGGATATGGTGTTAAGTTAATGTTGAAGGGTTATGGGGTTATTATCTAAAAAGGTGGAAAAGTCCACATCACCTTGAGAAACCATATGAGGGATGATAGGACTCTGAAAAGGATGAAGAGAACTCTCTACCTCTAAGATATACTCCATGGATGAAGGAGAAAAGTAAGATAGATGATTAGGAGGTGGGCCCTAGTTTACTTGGTTTCTTAGTTGTTGTTTAGTCAAAACCATGTAGATGAAGAGAGGAGGAATATATAAACAATATCACAACTCAAACAAAGAGAAGACAAGAAAATTCAAGAAAAAAAACACACACTAAGGCATGTTAAATCCTAAGATTATTTTTAGTCTCTCTTGTGGCTTATGCCTTAAACTTTAAGAATTGTGTGACTGAAATTGGCTTGTAGGGCAGGTACTAGAGAAGTCTATGGTTGATTTTAGGTTATGTTTAGGCCTTGAAATGGATCTATATTGGAATTAGTATGTGGCTTGATAATTTGTCTTACCCCCTCACTTCACACACCAAAGTGATTAGGGTGTCAGGTGCTTAGCCAAGATATATTGATTTCCATAGATTATACTCAACCAGAGAGCTAAGTTAGTTCTCCCCTTGGTGATGAAATAAAAGTAGGATATCTAGGAAAGGTGACCTCTAGGTAATGAAATCCAATTTTTCCTTATGTCAATGTTTGATGCTTATTTTAGATGTAAGTGGTTTGGTATTATGTGTGTGACAAGAGTGAAGCTATGATTGAATTACTTTACTTTAATTAAGCTATGTGAGATAAAATGAGCAAGTAGACAATTGATGTAGTCAATTTTAAGCCCAAAAATAAATTTTTATTTTGTTGTATGAGTAGAGAGATAAAAAGAAGAAACACCTAGATGAAACTATGAACCCAATAAAATACTCAAGTGTCCCATCAAGCATGTCAGAATGTGTCAGAGAAATTTTACTTATGTTCTTGAAAGAAGAGAAAATAAAATTGAGAAAGGTATGGTAGAAAAACATGATATGGTATGTGCACATTGATCTAGGTGGTTGTAGATACTCCTCTTTGGCTTGGGAAGAATGACCTACAAATAAGAAAGCACTCAAAGAAATGGTTGATAAGTTAGATAGTTGGGTGGATTTCCTAGAAAGATAGATAAAAAGCATGAGATTTCATGGAGGCTGTCAATCCACACTTTTAAACAATCATGTTCAGAAAGAGAAAGATAAAGTACTTTTATATATCATAAAAGATACTAAAATCAAATACAAGAAGTTCTTGATGAATGAATAGGTGAATCTAACTAATTATATCAATAAGTGGGTCAATATTAATGCTAAATAGGTTGGGTGTGGTCCAAAAAATAGGTTAAGGCTCTGTGATCAGGTAGAGGGTTTAGGATTGGGATTTGGTTAACGTATAATGGGTGAAAATATCTTGTTATTATTTTTTCACATAGTGACTGTCGGTGGTTAGGTGTGACCATCAGTGATTACGATAACCATTGATGGTTGAGGTAACCATTGGTGGTTTGGATAGACCATCGATGGTTAGGATGATTTTCGATGGTTATTTTAGTTTTGGTCTAGTCAAGAAAAGGTTATTTTGATGAGGTCACAAAATGGAATTTTGAGAGATGGGTTTGGGTTGGGTTGATTACAAAATAGAAACAAAGTAACTAAATGATTGAAAATAAATACTTAACTTGATGGTTTTTGATCTAATTAATGGTTGGGGTGGTTGGCTGATAAACTTGTTTGATGGATTCTAGGTCAATTTTGATAGAGTAATGTTACTTGGCTATTGGTTGATGGATGGTAGCACTTTAGATCTCTGTCACACTTATTGGTTCGCTAGAAGAACACCTACAAAATAAAATGTTGATGTAAGAAGATCTATCTCTAGATGATGATCATTTGATTCTAGACCCCAATTTACCCTCTTTTCCTCTCTCTTTATATGAGAAAGGAAGAGGTGAAAGTGTAGGTTCAAGAGGGGTTAAACTATATTTTCTTATTTTAACTCAAACATGCACTGATTCACATATGGATAATAGACAAGATAATTATAAAAACTCAAGGTGTAGTGATGTGGTATTTTAATGGTTTAGGTGGTGAAAATTGACCGTTATTGGTCAAGGATCAAAGTTTAGTTTAGGTTAAAAGGTGAGTTAGTTGGTAGTTAAATTCTAACTTGATTTAGGTTTATTTTATGGTTGAAAGGTTAAGGTTGGTCCCTAGGGAGTCTAGGGGTGTTTCAACACTTGGAACCATAGTGTGTGGTTTTTGAGTGTCTATAAGAAGGGACATGTTGGTATGGGAAAATAAATCCCTAAATATGTCTTTGTATATGATCATGGGGATCCTAGTCCCTATGTGGCATGGTGGGAAAGTGATATCTCTTTCTCTTATTTCCCACCTCTCCAAAGTGCTTTCTCTACATGCAGTACATTTTGCCAATGATCATATGGGATCCATAGTATGTGCTTTTCTTATTTTTTATCAAGTCCTTAACACTCCATCAAAATTGATAAGAAATTTATTAATCTATTAACTTGTTTGGTACATATTTGGGGAGGTGCAAGGGGTGGACCTTATGAATATTAATCATGATTACCATGTAGTTTGGATACAACCAAGGGTCACCCCTATTAACTAGTGTTTTTTATATGATTTCTCTAATTTTGGGAAATGGAGTCCCATGGATTTCCTACCATACATGAGGATTGACATCCTTATAAATTTATAACATGTTCTTAGTGTATGCATAAATATGCATGAATTAATAATAGTCACAAATGTGATTCTTGACACAATCTGTGGTCAGGCTCCAAAGCTCACCAAGGATTTTATAGACCATGCCCATTATGACATCTAGAATATAAGACATCAGGTAGAACTGGCTAGCTGGAGTGGGATGCTTTCTCTTATGTAGAATGTAATATCTCATTTGAAAGTTGATAATTTCACCTAGGGAAAAATTTGCATCACTGGTCATATTTATATGTAATAGTGGCACCTAATCTAAATTAAGAAAATGGATGTTAGGCATGCCATACATCCTATTCAATAATGCCATCCCAATCTGCACTTCCATTCTAAATTTTTTAATGGGGGTGGGATTATTTCCTTTATAGGTCATTGTCTCCCCTAGGAGAATCCATGAGCTTAGCACTTTTTCCAATGAATTTTTTTGGTTCCATGAAACTAGCCTTTGTTTGTCAAAAATAGTATTTAGAATTGGTAGTGATAAATACCTTTGAAAGTCATCTCTGGTGATGTAGGTCTTGACCATCTAGTTATCCATGTGGTGTATACATGTGTCTTGTATAATTTACCCTTTAAATAATAAATACCATAGAAGGTCAATGCAAGGCATCACCTTGGGCTTGGCCACTACTGAGTACAATGCTTGTCTCTTCAAGGAGAGCAAGTCTGTAATAAATTGACATTTTATGGTGGATAAATTTTTGTCTAGTAAAAAAATATTATTAGAATCCACAATATACCATAATTTTGATTAATTTCCATACCTATTATCAAATATAGTTGTGTCATTTACCATGTCTATGAACTTAGTCTAATATTTGATAGATAATGGGGATGGTGGAACTGTTCTTCTAAAGGTCTTAGATGACAACACCATTTCAATTATGTGTAGTACTTTGAAGTCATTTTATGTTCTCTATGAAAAATTCTCCTCCACTATTGGTTTATTTTTTAGTTAATGGATTCAAAGGTTTCTAGGTATTTCATTCATAAGATAGTAGTCAAGTTCAAATTCATTTAGGAGTAATGAATACATCGATAGCTACACGTCGTGTATATAGCCTAAGCATTCAATTCCAGTTCATGTGTTATAAATGTCTAATGTTCATATATTTTTATTTTTATACACTTTAAATCTCATTAGTTTAGTTAGTGGGTATATTTGGCAAGTATTAGGAAGTATTTTTGCTTTATTGGCTAAGTCGAGAGGGATTTTGGTAGTCAAGAATTGGGATTTGGGTTTCGTGTTGGGACCGAGCCAACAAAATATCTAAAACTATATTTTTAACACAAATATTTAAGGCTAAAATCCATTATAATAAATGTTTGAACAAAATGTTTAAACAAAAGTTTTGAGCAAAATCCACAAATTGCATAAAGCTGATGATGACTATTTCAAACAATTTATTCGATTAAAAATATTGAACACAATCTCTAATAAGGTCTAAAAAAAAATCCTAATATGAAATATCCAATAAAATATAAGTCATTTGGAATAATGATTCAAAAAAAATATTTTATATAGAAACTCTAAACAAAAATTTTAATACAAAAATTTGATGAATAATCTCCAATGAATAAGACCCAAATAAAAGTTCTGAAATAAAAAATTCCTAAAAAGAATACCCAATAAAAATGTCTGAACATCAAATTCCAAATAATTTATCCAAATAAAAGTAAGTCCTGTAAAACTTGCATAGTTCAAAAAATCTCTTGAAAGGAATTAATAAAGTTAGTCCATAAAATGTATAATACCATGCTTTGTTCTGTAAATACTAAGAAGCATTTGATTAGAACTTGCACATGAATGTAGAAGAAAGGGTTCATTAAAAAAAGTAAAAATCTAAATAAAGTGGGTTCCTTTTTCTTCAATAATAAAAAGAAGAATGTTGGGTACAATACATATGTCACTTGCTCAATGTAGTGTGATGTTTGAGTTTCCCCTATGGTCTAAGATGGAGTACCACTAACAGAGCTTACTTAACTACTCAAACAAGTAACCCAATGGATCACCCTCAATTTATATACCCCACCTAGAGTGGGATTGAAATGGTGATGGGAAATGAATTCTTGAGTCAATGCTTCCCTAGAGAACCTGTGAGGAGTGGATGAACTCCTTCTCACAAACCAAAATGCATAAAAATAAAATACAAGTGAAAAGACTTTAGGGTCATGTTTGGATCACCCAAACCATAGAAATTTAAGGAGGGCCTTAACTATGTTCTTTTCACACTTTTAGACTAAATCTACCAAGGTAAGGAATGAGCACTTTTAGTCACTAAAATTCCCTAAAGGGGATGGGGGAGAGCATACACGCATCAATCATTTTGCTAAAATAAATAACTTCAATAACTAACCAATGAAAATGAAACTCTTAAGATCATTTATCTAGTGTGAGAGTTAATTTTAATTACCAAAATGAGATGTGTTGTGAAGTTTAATACCCTTGGCACTTATTGAAAATTTTGAAAAACTTTCAAAATAACTAAGGCATGAAAATAAACTAAGTTCATTTTAAACACCAAAGGTAAAATGTGCAAGTTTTAACCATGTTTAAACTTGGATTTTTCCACCTTAGGACCTAAAATTGTTAGAGGGTTTTTGCTTTCTTATGATCCCAAATGTGAATGAGAAAATAATGTTTTGGAATGAGCTCTTGGGTTCCTCTATTTGTCTATCTTAGAGATCAATGTTAATCCACACAGGGATCGATGTCAGTCTAAAAAAATTAACATCAATCAATCAAAAGATGGATTGATGTCAGTTAATAGAGATAAATGTTGACTCCTTCAAAACAAAGGAAAATAGAATAGGGTTTTTCATAGAAAAGATTGTTATCTAAATGAGCTTAAAACCAACAAATAACACTAGATCCTATAGGCAAATAGTTAGTCAAATAATATTTAGGATCTTAGACATAAAACATAAACCAAAAAACTCATTAATCATGTTTTTTCCAAGATCTATTCTTCACACTAGGGTCAACCTCAGTCCTGGTAAGATCGATGTCAGTCAGAGGGAATCGACGTTCGTCTCTGTGTAAACTATGTGTCACTAAAAAATAGAATACATGAAAAATGAAGTTAAAACTTAAATTTTGAATATTCTTGAGCATTCATTAGAAAAAATAAAAGTTGTATATTAATCTCCTTACTTTATGGGATGCTTGACATACCACCAAGCATGACATTTATGATCGTAGGAATCTAAGAAGGGAGGTTAATATAGTGTTATTTTAAGCAAATAAGAACTCAAATAAACACACTAATATGTACACTCCTAGTGTATATAGTAGGGAGAGATTAGTAATAAACACTAAATAAAATCACAATAAAAACATAAAAGACAATAACTTTTTTACCTTCCTTGGGAGATCCAAATGCTTTGTTGAGTGGCTTGTTCAGTTTGTGCTTAAAGAAGTATTTGGAAATGAAGCTTGTGTAGCTCATTATCCTTTGGCACCTTGGATTATGATTATTGATTTTCTTAATATTTTGGCATTACAACACTATTGATATGAGTCTTATGGAGCAAATCCTACATAATAACTCTACAATATCCAAGCTTGGAAATGAAGAGGTATGGCCTTGTATTTATAGCCTTAGGAATTAACTCTAACCCAAGGTGAGTTACGGTTGAGTTTAGAATTAGAATGGGTTCAAAATAAACTTAGGTGAGTCAAATATAAATCTATTAGAGTTAATATTTTTCAATTAATTATGATTTTCAATTACTAGGCATGGCTCTCAAATTAGATATTTTAGGATATTTTCAAAGAGCTTGACAACTCATAAAGGAAATGATGAAAGGCAAGGATATTTTGGTTTTTTTAGTTTCTTTTTTTAGATATTCATTAATTTAAAATGGATAATTCAACTAGGAATTTAATCATATTTAATTATATGATTGATTTTGATTAGCCTTTTAGCTCTTTCAAGATTTGATTTAAGTGTGCAAGTACCCCACTTAATAGGTCCATAGGCTAAATTGATAGTTATGATGTCATAGGTTATTAGGGATGAATCTATGAGAGGTTATTATTTTATATGATAAAATACCCTAATTAATGATATCTTAACATGATTATGAGCTTTGATGAATGATGTAAAATCAAATTTGGGGCATTCAATGATTCATAGGCTTAATTTGTAATGGTTAGTAGGAATCGATTTGAAGCCCGATCGAAGGCTAGTTGTGGCCATTTTTAGGTGTCTATAGTTTTCCCTTATTTAGTAAGATGTTAAAAAATCTAGGCATAATAGGGACTCATTTTAGGGTTTTGATCATGCAATTTGAATCCCTCATAGACCATTGGCACCTTCTATTTTTGAGACACATATTTAATGTATATTTTACCTATATGACAGTGAAGGTATAGATCCACTATGACTTACAAACCAATTTTTCTTGAAAGATAAACTGGGGATTAGAGAATATATTACATTGAGGATGATATTCATCTCAATTTTCTTTATAAACCTCAACTTCACACCTTCACTTGCAACTTATCAAGACACTATTTTTCAAGCCATCACTATGTTCACTTCTTATTACAAGGAGTGATTATTCTCATCCTTCCTTGTTTTCATGTGCAAACTAGTTGAATTAAATCATGAAATGAGTGGACATCTTCTAAAATACCATATGCACTACTTGGTTTACTCAGATCAATGCAATAGAGAAGAAAACCAAATCCATTGAAGATGTATAAGTAGTTTGGAGTCACTAATAGTCTTAGTAATTGTTCATATAGTACAGACCATCAAACTTGAGAATATGACCATCAATTATAAGCTCATAAGGAGTAATAATATCCACCAAGTGCATTCAGACCAACTCTTCTTCTCCTATCCATACTAATAGAAAACCACTGACCTCTTTTGACTTGTCTAAGAGAGAAATGAGAGAGAGAGGTAAATTTTTGTCATTTTTGGACCTATTTGAACCACCTAAGCTTGGAAGTGAATTGTGGGGATCTTAATATACTTTCCTAAAGTATTCCCACATGTCACCTGAGTTATGCAATCCATATAACTAATTAAAACTACCATGTTTGTAGTTTATCTTCTTAGATATATGTTAAACCTATAATCTTTTAGTTTGGAAACTGACTCTGATACTTACTTAACATTAGACATGTTATCCTACCTCTTAACACATTTACATTATGATAATAAACTGTATATTTCATTAAAAAAAACCCAGAAGGTGGTAAAAGGGTTATCAATACAAATGTACAAATATGACAGAGATGAAACATATTTTTTGATCTTAAAAATTTAATTGGACCTATATTAGGACCATGTTGACCATGTTAAAACATATAAGACCTCATAAAATTTTGAATATGCAAGTGTTTTTTACAAAATTTGACCTAGGGTCAAATTTAGTCAATAGAACAATCATGAATAAGTTATGTACAATAGATTATGTGTGGTGAAATAATCCATGGAATCACTTCAACCACATGGAAGTGAGAAATATACATAATATGGATCCTCATGACTAATTAAATTCAAAAGTTATAACTCTAATATTATACTATTAGGGGCATTCATGTTGGATTGATGTATGCTACATTACTTACTTTTTTTATAATATGTATAGGAAACTATATTTTGTATTGGAATTTTTTTATTAGTTATATCATCCTTTATATCATGAGTAGTAATCAAAGAAATAACTTACAAATTGATTTTTTCATTTAAATATTTTCCCTCTCTTGAAAACATATTAAACTTACCTTCAATATCAAATGTAATGCAACCTTCATTTTTATCAATTATTCCCCCATTGACTTTAACCATGATCATCCAAGCACCACTTTATATGTGCATATATCAAGAATAATTTTGAATGTAAGATGACTATAGATGATATTTTTTTTATTATGTAGCACCTTAGTCTTTTACACTTGGAAAAATTAAACCTTGGTTATTCCTCTTAGTTCTACACATGCCTTGATTTTTTAAGCCTCACATTTACTCTATCTTATGCCCCTTGGCCTATCTCTTAGTTTGACCAGTATTATATTGATGACACAAACATCCCATCTTTCCCATAATTCTTAAAATGTACTTATCATTACCTTTGAAAGTTATGAGCCTATGCATGCTCTCCTTCTCATTGGACACTAACATATGAGATACATAATAGCATAGACATTACTATCTTAACCTGATGCAAGTGTCTAGTACCCTAAAGTCATCCAATTTTCAAATGAAATGTATCAAAATGGTTAGCCAAAGTGATTTAATGTGAGTTATATTTTAATATGATTGGTATAAATAGAATATCAACCCTCATTCATTCCTCACCTAGCAATCAAACCAAAACAGCACTCAAGAAGAACTCAATAAGTACTCAAGTTACCAAAAGTTTTCATATTCTACCATATTCTACTATTAGTCAAGGGAATAGCCCAGTTATAAATCTGAAGTATTAAAGGAGTAGTCATAAGGTCATATTTTCCAAGTTATAAGATAATTCATTATTGTACTTACTTTACACACATTGCATGATTCACACTTAAGCCAACATATAGGGGATAAATACATGAGTCTGAGGCCCTCTTTTGGAGTATTAGCTTTGTAGGTAGCACCTATTGATAGCAGAGTCATTTCAATTCAACTCAACACCATGTGCCTAATAACCCATTTTCCCCCAAGGTCACATTAAATATAGAAAGTTAGGGTTTTTCCATTTCACTTGGAGAAATAGTTTATGACCTAGATCTAAATGCACTAGAGCAAAGGTGAAGCCAAATCTAGGTGATCGCATCTTATTTGAGTAGATATTTCATATAGGACACTAGTGTCAAACTCAAGCACTAATGTCAATATAACCATCCCTAGCTGACATAACTATCTAGATCTAGATATACCAAATATATAATCTGATGACTATTTTAGAACTATCTTCCTACCTACTTTCTGCCCATACTAGATCCAGATATATATTAGCATAAGAACCAGCTAAATACTCTCTTTTATATCATTTATATATCTAACATAGTTTTAATTTCCATTAATATCCTATATCAATTTAATAAATTTAGTATATGGTATATCTAAGTTTAGCACATTATTAGCCTATTGTATATCTAATATTCACCCTCATGCCTTATCATTTCTATATCCTAAACCCTATCTACCCAATTAGGACTCCATAATACAAATTTTATTTAAGCATTTGGTGAACCCAATCCATTTTAATGAATTTTTTTCCAATTCCTATGGTAGTTAGGTTTCAAATTACTATATTTTTCAATTTCTATTAGTATTATTTTGCATACAACCTAGGTATAATCGTAGATTGGGGGTCTGTCTATTAAACATATTGAGCTTCCCCTCAACCCATCCAAGATGCCTCAAACAAATGAAGGATCTCATAACTTTTATTATGATGACACCCACGTTGATAATGAAAAAAATATTGATAGGATTATCACAAATGAAGATTCTGATACTAAAAATTTGGAAACAAATGACAATGACCAAGTGCATGTAATTACAATGTTTCATGAGTAAATTTGATAAAACCCTAAAGATATTGATAAAATCTTAGACACTATAATTGAACCTAAAAATGCAAAAAAAATAGTGGATACATCCCTCCCCTTAAACACATTACAATTTAATACATCTAATGGGGGCACAGATTATGTATTCCAACCTTTGTTCCTTAAAACTACTATTGATACATATATTATGAACTTACCCATTGTTTCAACACAAATATGAGTTTAAATGCCTATTACTACTCAAAACATGTTTCTATCCCCTATGGTGACTACTCGAATCGTTGATCAAAATCCCACTAGGCCTATAGTTCAATCACTCATGCAATTTGTAAAGACCTTGCAGGATAAGGTTACAAACATTAAACAAAAGGATTCAAAGTTTTCACATGCTATAAATTTGCAAGATGTGTTGCATAACCCTATTTAAATTGAGATCTCTTTACACCCTTTGTCAACTAGATTTTTTGCACCTAAATTCACATTTTATGATGACAAGTGTGATCTTGAATAACATATTTGAACCTTTTACGTGGCATGCCTTGATTATGCTTCAAATGATATAATTTTGACCAAATTATTTCTAAGGATCCTTAAGGAATATGATTTTATTTGGTTTTATGACTTGCCTCTCCAATATTTGAAAGCATTAAAACCTCTCACAAATCAATTTTTGGCACACATTTATATTAACATTACCAAAAAGTTTTCTTATGATCCAATTACAAATATCAAACAAGGAACAAATGAACTAGTTAATGAATATGTCTTGAGATATAAGACAATGCTAATAAAAATGACCAATCCTATGACATACAAAGAGTTACAAGACATAAGAAAAAAATTCTTGCTCCTTTACATGATTCCAATATTTTCAAAAAGTTTCAATATTTAAATGACTTATGCCATGTTGTACAGGATTGTGAAATGAAGCTTATGTCACTGAATAATCTCAAATATGTAACAAACACATTAGCTACATTTACATCTAGTATAAAATTTATAATTAAACCAAGTTATAAGGTAAAACCTCCTAAGCTTAAAAAGGAAACAACCACCATGGTTAACACCCTCACATAATAGCCTAATTAATTTATCCTATCTAATACACCAAGGAGACATTTTACATGTTTACCTAATCCTCCTACTTCATTACTCCCATCGTTTCTAGAGTGTCATATTATATCTCTTCCTTCTCCTAAAAAGCTTAATGTAAATAGACCTCTACCCAAAGGATATGATGTAAATGCTTATTTTGAATATCACTAAGGCCATAAGCATTCTACAAATAGATTTTTTTACCTTAAATCATAAGATCTAGGACCTCATTAATTACCAACATATTACATTTGATGATCCTCCAAAGGAATCTGGTTCACAACCTATTGATCACCATAAATAGAAAATATTTAATAGTCCTTTACAAGACCATTCCAAGAAGAAACCAAAATTTCAAATAACATATAATGCAATCCTCATCCATCATATTATGAACACCCACTACATGGGGTCATTGGTACTTACATGAGACATATACCTCCTATGGTTTAAAAACCTTCGATTTCCTTTGATGATAGTGAAATTAAGGATGATGACTCTAATATTCATTATCTATTCATTTGTGCATAGCTTGATAAACACATAATATGTAGTGTTATAATTGATAATGGTGCAAGTGAAAATGTTTGCACCATGACATTACTTATGCATTTGGGTTATATTCATCATGATTTACACCGCTCTAGTAGATCAGTCAAAGCATTCAATGGGACCTCCTAGAAGGTTCTTGGTGAGATTGATCTACTTTTACAAGTTGGTCCCGCATATGTGGTTACTACTTTATCATTTATACCTTATAAAATTGTCTTTGACATGTTTTTGGGATGACCTTATATACACACTATTCAATTAGTACCTTTTATAGTGCATGGGCGATTTAAGTACATTCATGCCAAGCAAGTAATTATAGTTTCTAGTATTTCATATGAGCATCTTATTAAATAAGATAAATTCATATCTATGTAGTTAATTATCAAGCATGTTAAGTATAATACACTACAAAAGGGTAATCAATAATCAATCATGTTTACTAGGTGACTTGCAAGACCTATACACCATATTAAGATATAAATAGTGAGTTTTATAAAATCTTTATCTTTTATACACCATATTCAGATATCCAAAGTACTTAAACATGTCCCTACTATTATTATTCCAAATAAACCATAGATTAGATATAGAGATGGTTTTCGAGAACCCTTTTTCATTCTATTGGTATTGTACGACCCTAGATTCCTATTATACAGAAATTGAGCATCACAGATACTAAAATGATAGATATTACACCTATACATGTTCCTTGGTAGTGCCATCAATTTATTTCACTAATTTATAAGTAGGGATATACTTATTATCAACCTTTGTATGAGTTCATATAATGATTTTTTCTCTTCCAAAAAAATCAAAAAAATATTCAAAAATCCAAAAACATTTTTGACACCTGCATATTCTATTGTCTCATTGGCATCTATGTGTTAGTTCCATGTTGAGTAATATCATATCATTTACTCTTACATACATATATACAGGCATACATAAATATATGGCACACTTATGGGTGTTAGGATTTCCCTCTACTCATGTCACCAGGATATTAGGGGCATCAATCTTTTATGATCTTGACACATGCAAGTTATATTTTTTATGATCAGTCTAAATTATCATGTTTGAGCTTAAATATGTACTTACACATGAATATTATCCATGATTATACATTACATAGGATACTTGATATGTTATGTACTTTATGTTTTTTGATAACACACTTGATCCATGGGCCACAATGACATGTTTATGTTGGTTGCTTATTTTTTTCCTTTATACACTTCCTTGAGTGTTTTGCCTTGCTATTATCTTATTTTTTGATAATTTGAATATTCTCTATTGTATGTAGCCCCTATGCCTATGTTTGATTTCTTAGACATTTGAATATGTCATCTCATTATTTGACATTTTAATATGTCATTTCTTGTTATATAGACATTTGAATATGTCACTCTTTGATTTTATGGATATTTGATTAAGTCATGTCCATCCAATTTTTTGGCATTTAAACATGCCCCTTATTTTTAGTCTCCTTAGACCATTACTTGTCGTATCATTGGAGGAATGCTTGGGGAGCATGTTCTCCACATTCATTCGGTATAGTACTTATAATTCATATATTTAGTAGAGGAATGCTTTGGAAGCATGTTCTCCACACCTACTTAGTATTAAGAATCTCTAGTTTATAATGGAGTAAAGTTTTTAAAACATGTCATCCACATTGGTACTTATATCAATTTCATATTTCTACATATATGTTAGGGGTATGATTTGGAAGCATGTCCTCTACACTTACATAGTTTTCTGAATTGGCCAAAGCATAGAGTTATATGATTCTAATACACATTTATGGCATAATTATATGCATGTACCATTTTTATACATAATTTCATCATGATTCATATCTAAGGTACATATGATATGCAATATGTGCCCAATATTTCAAAATCTAAACCAATCTTAGATTCTAAAATTATTACACATATTGATACCCCATAAATTTTTATAAACATTAATGAGCCAATATACTGTAGTAGTTGATTCAAATTTTTAGTATGGTTGGGGTGATTAAATCACTTAATTTTTCCAATTTTTTAGTTTGGACTTGATCATCCAAATGCACTAGGTTATAAGTATCATGGGGTATCATGGTTGAGCTAATCTCAACTTTTAGATGGCAACTCACTTCTGCTCTAAAGTTGGGGGCATATGCCTTCCAACCTCTCTTTCTCTCTATATCTCCTTGGATATATCTAATTTAAATATTTATCTATCTTAATCTTAGTTTAAGAGCCTTATAATGATACATCTTTTGAAAAAATAACTTACCTATAAGCAAGGTGATTACATCGACACACAAATGTACTCCTAAACCTTGCTCTTTCAATTTCAATATATTTAAATTATTTTTTACCTATAGTTATATACACTAGTTACACACTATAATGTGTTCTTGGTTATATGTTAGTCACTAGTAAATCACTCAAATCCAACTCCATAAAATCACTCAAATTTAACTCAATCAAATACAAAGTGTGCATACATACCCAGGTACTTATTCATTTATTTTAAGCTAAATTTTTCATTACTAGATTAAAGGGGGGAAATGTAGATGATATTATTTGATAATGTATCACCTCAATCTTTTACACTTGGCAAACTCAAACTCTGGTTGTTCTTCTTAGTTATACACATGCCTTGCTACTGTAAGCCTCATATTTGCTCTATCATGTGTCCATTAGCCTATTTCTTAGTTTGAACAGCCTTATATTGATGACACAAACATCCCATATTTCTCAAAATGCTTGAATTTTACTTATCTTATACCTTTACAAGTTTTGATTCTATGCCTACTATATGTCTCTCTATACACTAATGTTTGGAATAGATAGTAGTATCAATGTTATTATCCTAACCTAACGTAAGTATTCAATACCCTAAGGTCATCCAATGTTCAAATGAAACATACCAAAATGGTCAGCCTAAGTAATTAAATGTGAGTTATCTCTTTATAGTATTGGTGTAAATACAATATCAACCCTCATGTATTCATCACCTAGTAATCAGATAAAAGAGAACTCAAGAAGTATTCAAGAGGTACTCAAGAAGCATTCAAGTTACCAAAATCTTTCTTATTCTACCCTATTATTATATTATCCAAATAAATAGCCTAGCTACAAGTCTGAAGTACTAAAAGAGTAGTCATAAGGTCATATTTTCTAAGTTACAAGCTAGGTCACTATTGTACTTACTTTACACACATTGCATGATTCATATACAAGCCAAAACATAGGGGAGAACTACATGAGTTTGAGGTCCTCTTATATATTATTGGCTATGTAGATAGTTCCTTTTGATATAAATGTAATTATGGGTTAGTACAAACCCATTTTTTCCTAAGGTCACATTGAATATGGAAAACTAGGGTTTTTCCATTTCATCAAGAGAAACAATCCATGACCCAAATCTAAATGCACTAGAGCAAAGGTGAATCCAAACCCAAAAGCATTTAGGTGATTGCATTTATTTTGAACAGATATTTTATATATTACATTAGCATCAAACTTAGAGACTAGCATCGATGTAACCATCCCAAGCTAATACAACTATTCAGAGAGCTAAAGACACCATATCCAGAATATGATGAGTGTTTCAAAACTATCTTCCCACTTGATTTTTATGTGTACCATATCTAGATATACATTATAATTATAAATAGCTACTTACTCTCTTTTATGTCATTTATATATCTAACATAGTTGTACTTTCCATTAATATCCTATCTTAGTTTAATAAATTTAGTATATGGTACATTTGAGCTTAGCACATTAATTGCCTTATTTTAGATCTGGTATTCAAGCTTGTGATTTAACATTTCTATATCCCTAACCCTATCTACCTAATTATAATTCTAAATCCAAATTAGGATTAAATAATGACACTTTTTAAGAAAACATCATTATCAACTTGATTTATCCCACACATGATGTAGAGTTAGTAGTTTGATCTATTTTTTGAAGGCAATATCCAAGGAAAACAATAAAGGTTATAGTACAAAAATTATTTTATTAGTAGTCCATAACCTTGATATTGGTACATTGTTTTCCATTTATGTGAGTGGTGATAGTGAAAGGTTCTTAATATGAGGAATGTTTGTAGTTTCCTCCTTTGGAACCACACTTGCAACATTAGCTTTTTAATTTTGATTTTCCTTCATCAAAAACCTTTTTCTTAAGGATGTTTTCTTACTTATCTTGAGTTTTCTTTTGCCACTTCTCTTGATGTGACTATAAATATTCAAATTTGGTCATGAATACTTGATAATGTTATTTTTATCCCACATTCAGCTTAATTAACTTAAGAACTTAAATCGGTCCTATTTCACCACCTCACTCTATCAAATGTATTTTTATAGGCCCATCCCTTTTGAGTTTTTATTTTACATCTACATAAATTTTATTAATTAAGAAAAACCTCTCTAAACATTAGTATGGACACTAAAAAATATTAAGACCAAATTTTACACTTCCAAATCAAAATTACCCTGAATGAGATGGGATCACCAATCAATCATGACCTTTGTAGGTCAATCTTTCCCCTCTCCTAGTAATGGCTCTTTTTTAAATTTAAACCCTCACTTAAAATTTGGTCTATATTTTTAAGATATGTAGTGTGATATTTCACCCATTTAGATTGTTATAAAATCACATCAAAACCACCTATTTTACTACTGGAAAAAATTCATTATTTGGGTACACTTATATTTTTGTTGCTGAGCAAATATTTCTTATTATTTTCAACTTTGATTTTATTCACTTGAAGAAACCCTTATCCAAGTCATGAGTCTATTCTATCTGAGTCAAGCAAAGCATTATCAAGTATTCATGCCATCTTTAGATGCATATTTGTAGTAAATGAGCATTATTTCATTAAGCTCTCTAGGTGGGAGATTTACATGGGATTGATTACATCTTCATAGTACTACATATATATATATATATATATATATATATATATATATATATATATATATATATATATATGTAGGTAGCATTAAATCATCATGGGGAAATTGGGGTTAGCTCATCCCATTACACTCCCCCATTTCATTTTTTAGGTTTTCAGCTATCACAAATCCTAGTAGGGTTTCAACCTTGGATAGGTTATTTGCAGTACCTAGGGATATGATATATTGATGTATATGGGTTGATGAAAATGCCAACATGTGCCACATGTTAGCATCTCCATCAACCCATATACATCAATATATCATATCCCTAGGTACATAGCACTTCATCAGCCCCTTCAATGTAAAATAACTTCTTTTTAGCACATTAATGACCTTTGCTCCATTTTCAATCACAACCATAACGCAACCCTTTGGCACACTTCTCCTAAATTTATTATGGTGTCAATCTAGTAGGTTGAGGTAGTGATGGAGTTGGGAATGTGCATTCTCAACTATTAGTGAAATGATGATGTTTGATCATCTATTTTTATTCTACTAAGCATGCCCTTGGTATAGTTTTAGATATAGTTATGGGGATAAACATATGAACCTCTAATTGAATACTATCTTTTATTCTACCCAAAAAAAGGTCAGTCAGATTTGCCTTAGTGATGTCCTCCACACATAAGGATAGATTTTGAAATTGATGAATATAATTATTCACTATTCTTATTTTTCATATTTTAGCTAACTTGTTAAAGTAGTTTTTAGAAACATTATCCTGATAGTGAGACATTAGTTCATCAGAGAATACTGACCATGTAACAAGAGCACCAGTCTTCTTCTTTTGAGCAAAAAACCAATGATACCAAATGAATGGCTTAAGTTCTAGATACAAAGATGCCATGACCACCTTTTGAGAGCTAGGAGTTTGGTTTAGATCAAATATATTTTCAATATGATAAATCTAAGTGAGTGAATCCTTACCATTAAACTTGCATATGTCCACTTTTGGCAACATCAGTTTCACCCTCGTATTGGTGGTGTTAGTGTTGAGAGGAGGACCAAAAGGAAAAAGTGAAGAATTTTTGAGTGGAAAATGAGATTAAATAATATCTAGTTATGTTATGATATAACGTAACTAATTGTTCACGCCATTAAACTCCCCTTATATTATTGACATTTGAGTTTGGACTTACATATACTTTTACATCAAGCCTTGTAGATTTGACTAAATTTGATAAATTATATCAAAATACATCATATCAAAGGTTTTAAACTCAATGTCATCCCCTAAAGTATTTTTAGGGGTGTTTTTCCCTTTCCCCCATCTGTGAGTGTTAAAACCAGCTATAATAAGGCTTGATGGTGAACCTTATGCTACCTCATTGACCTAAATTTGACCATAAATATTTTTAAATATGTATGCCTCAAAAAAAATATATAAAATAATAAACCCAAACTATTTTTTTCCAATCTTTCCAAAAATGTAAATAAATTTGAAAAAATATATAAATTATGAGCAATGGAGCAAATTTATGAAAAACACTAAAATGGTAATAAATTTTTAAACACATATCCAAATAAGCTTAAATTTTAATTGAAGATTACTTTAATTATTTATCAACTCTATTAATAAAATTGCAGATAAATTCGAAATTGGTTGTGAGATATATCCAAATTTCAAGATCTAGGATTTTTGACCTGATTATGGCCCAAATTGATGCTCTAATACCACTTGAAATGATATTAATTCATGAAATATGCATAAATATATAAATATATCATAATTATATATAAATATATCATAAAA
Source organism: Torreya grandis (assembly GCA_037957365.1). Classification (NCBI taxonomy): domain Eukaryota; kingdom Viridiplantae; phylum Streptophyta; class Pinopsida; order Cupressales; family Taxaceae; genus Torreya; species Torreya grandis. The sequence goes on along the minus strand of JARHVA010000480.1, from coordinate 1,577,685 downwards.
TATGAATGATAGATAAGCCACTTTGACGGGGCAACCTCCCAAATGCTTGCAATAAGAAATGAATACTCAGATATGATGATAAACAACTAACCTTACCTTCTATATATACTCTACCAAGGCCATGGACAACCCATAAGCCAACCTAATAAGAATATGAATGCATATATAAATTTAAAATAATATGTAAAAGGATTATCTAAGTCACAATTTAGCTACACATATCCTTAGACACACTAATGGTTAAGGGTGTAACACTAAGGTGTTACATCTTGAGAAAGGAGCCACCAAGCCATCACATGCCTTGGATTCTAATATTTTATTACATACACCTTTATCACACCACCTAAATTCAACTCCCTTTCCATCTAGATTCTTGTCACCGAGGCTTACATTATATGATGGTAAGGGTGACCCAGAGCACCATCTCTAAGCTTTTTATTCAACATGTTTAGACTACGTGTCCAATGATTAGCTTTTCACAAAGTTTTTTCCATGTAGTTTAAAATATTATGACCTATAGTGGTTTTATGACTTATCAAATTAATCTATTGTATCATCCAATCCTTTTGTATACATGTTTTTATCACACTTATCCATCAGTATCAGTGATAAAATATCATATGCCCAAGTTGCACAATTGAAACAAAAGTCAAATGAACCTATCATAGAATACATATTATTATACAAAACTATATTATCTAAATCAACTAGCCTTATGGTAGATAAAAATCTTTAGGACATCTTCAAATAGAGTATTTTACTAGCACTACATGAAGCTATATTGTTTAATAACTTTCCAACATTCATAGATTTGTGACACATAGTAAAGGAAAGAGAGGTCAAGCTTCTATCAATGGGTAAACAAAAGTATATCAATATATTAGAATCAACTAATAAGATTTAAAATAATCCTTCATACAAGGTAAGTGTCACTGAGAATAAGAATGATCAAAAATCCATAGTTAACATAGCTTCTAAGTCATCTCCTCACTTGATTTTATCTATTCTTTAATGTCAAATCTTCACCAACCTTCCAGAGTCACCAGCAAGGGTTTTATACTAGTTCTTAAAATGCAATGTCATATCTCTCCATCCTATTAAATAGGTTGATATGACAAGGCCTCTTCCAAAAATTTATGATTCCAACACATTTTATGAGTATCACAAGGCACCAGGCCATACAAAAAATAGATGCATAAGCCTAAAACATAAGATACAAGATTTGATTGAGGCTAACATTATTGATGTGGGCACACCCATAACAGCACAAAAAGTACAATAAATGAAATTTGAGGCATTAAATATATTCTCATATCCATTTCTAAATTACATAAAGAATGAGGTAGGGATCCCTTCAGGTGTTCACTACACATATCAGGCATATCTACCACCAGCTTCATATCATACTATTATAGAGGAGGCACACTCATTGCATATTATCATTAACATGTACCACACTATAGCTCTATTTAGACCACTTATCACCTTCTCATAGTAGGATATTATTGATAATGATACAAATTTATAAGCACTTTTTGTATGAGCATACATAGATCATCATCCTATCAGAATGTTATGGTTAGCAATGGGTCAAGCATTACCATGTGCACCATGACACTTTTATAGCATTTGGGATATTATAGCAGCATATATTCCCCATATACATAGTTATTAGTGGTTTAGTGGTCATGTTTAGAGATCCATCAAGGATATTATACTTCTATTACAAGTTAGACCAGCACATATAGACAATTAGTTCTTAGTAGTACCTAGTACAGGCATGGTTGATATGTTATTGGGTAGGCCATCGATACAGTAGCTATGATCTATCCCATCCGTAGTTCACATATGCCTAAAATACATACATGAAAATTAGGTTGTTAAAGTTGAGGGTCATTCATATAAGTATCCTCTATCTATTCCATGGAATGTTACTTCATAGTCACTAATTATAGTTCCAGCACAATTATCAATTACATCTCAAAGCATAGTTTCTATTGATACATCACAAATTTTAAAAGAGCCATTAGTGTAGGAGAGGTCTCATCCTATAGTATTGACATGTATGCATACTCTCCCATGGATACCATGATTAAGGAGACCCTTGCTATAAATATATGTCACAAATTCTTAAGGGCCTTCCTCCACTCACTTTTTATTGAGATCTATATTATTGGGTTCATAGGGTTCTCATCATAGGGCACCTATGTCACCTATATATTCTTCTACCATATAGGTTCCTAATACCCCTACAGTTCATAAGATACCACAGTCAACACCATATATTCCTAGCACCATTACACATGTATATATAGATTACTTAGTACAATAGATTATGGAATCACAGTTGCCCTTTCACACATCATGTATAATCATAGTTCCCTTATTTGACATAGGTCACAATGATAATAAGTCTCCCATGAGACTCATCATTTAGTATGGTTTCTTTCTTCTTGTACATACTCTCCTTCTCCCTTGCTCCTTATAAATAATTAATTTTCATGTTTCTTGTACACAACTTATCTCTAAAAAATATAAAAACAACACAATATTTTAGAAACACAAAAAAAATTCAAATATTCACTCAAAACACAAAACTTACAAATTGTGTGCATTTTTATGTTTACATTGTTTATATTTTCTAGACACTACATATGTTCATTATCTTAGTATAGTGAGTTTTATCATACTACATACTTCACTTATTCTTGTCAAGTGCTTTCAAATTGCATATTCTAGACATGTTATTATCTACCCACTAGGGGCATATACACCAATCCATGGTTATTCACTTGACACATTCACCCACTTGGGGCCATCTCATACACAGTTTATATTACTAGGTTCTATCCTTACATACTCTACATTCTAGCTTTAGCATTGTTATATATAGATATTGATCATTGCTACTCATACTCAAAATTTTTATTGGCTATTACTACTTTAAACTCATCATATGTACATCCTAGATCTTACACATTTACATTACATATTCATGCATGATTTCATTTCTAGATTTCATAACTTAACTTGATTGTATTTTTATGCTTATTCTATTTGAGGGCATTTGAATATGACATTACTCTTTAGCTCTGGGCCACTTCTATTCATAGTATGTATACAAGGACATGTGTCCATGTCCTTGTGTGTGATTTCCTGATTGTGTATGTGGACATTTGGACATGTAATTTTATGTGTCTTTAAGCCAACTTTCTTGTTATTTATGTATATGTATATTTGAGCATGTCCTTATATGTCTTACATTCTCAAAATTAGTGACATGTGCCCATGTCCCTTGTAATGTGTCCCCTTGGCCTATATTATATGCCTCATGTGTTTTGTATGTTTTATTTCTTGTATGTTTCATGGCCATAGAACTTGTCTTTGATTTTTACATACACCATTTTTTTATGCCATGAGGAACCTCATGCATCTACCCTTCCTAATCAGGTGTCATGATGAACATCATGCCCCATGCCCCTAGGTATCTACTCAATTTTACTTAGATTTTTTATTACATACATTGATTACATCTATCTTGACACCCTTATGCAATGTTAGATATGACATACATTTTACATTACATACTTATGCTCAGATTTTCTTACATTCCAATGTTATGTATGCACATTATATTGGATTATAATGTAGTTATCATATATGCTCCAGCTAACACACATTTTGTAGAGTTTTTTTATTTTAAGGATAGTTCTTTCATAGGTTCAACAACTCCCCTAAAAATAAGAAGCATTCATATGGGTTTGTCATAGAGATCAGGATCTTATATTCCACTCACAAAACATTTTTAGCACATAGGATTAGCTTTAGAAAATTAGAGATAAGTAAACATAGAGGGAAAATAGTGACTTAAAAAGTAGTATAGTGACATAGAACTTAGACCAAAAAGATATCATCACCCAAATAGGGAAACTAGCACCACATGGTGCTACTATCTAAGATGTGTTGCTATTATCTAGTAGCCTCAATTTTAGAACAACTCATATTGTCTAAAATAATGTAGCTAGTAAAGTATAGTTTTGCATAGATTTAATTACAATTTTATCAATTATACTTATTTTTTGCTTAGATTCATACTAGTTAAGCTCATATTCATATCAATTTTCTTAGATTGGGGGCATCATGCACAACATAACCATTCCCATATTTATCTCAAATACTTAGATACATTTATTATATATATATATACTCAAATATACTCAAATACCATATTAGGTGAATGTGCACAACACATTATTTCTATATGCTCAATTACACATCAGTTGATCAAATGGAATGACAAATTCCATGTCATTATCTATGTTATATACACTTAACATTATATTCCAAGTTATCACCAATTTTATGCCTTAATCCATCTATAGTGGTTGGCATTCCCAAATGGTCCAAATCTACTTAATGTACATGAGTGGCCATAGAGCCAACATACATAGTTAAACATACTTAGATAGTTTCAATACTTTGCATAGTTTAAGTTTAGATGCATTTGCTACACATGGGTGGAAAATGATGGATTCATATCTTAATTTAGTTCTTGAGCCACCCACATGAGAGGGTTGGACACACTATCAGTCCAATCTAAGTTATGCATAGGTCTTGATCCACCAAAGAAGGGTGGTAATGATGGAGACAAAACTAGATTGAGTTCTTGAGCCACCCACACATGAGGGTAAAGAAATCCATTAAATCAGTCCAATATATTCATTTATTAATCACTATATACATATACACACATAATTTTTCACCATGTTAATGAATTGGTTCACATACCCAATGAGGTGTATTCATTCCTTTCCTCTTTCTCATCTCTTTACTCAATTTTACTTCTTTACTCAGCATAGTTTTTTACTTTTGATATCTCTTAAGTAAGGATTGATTTATGAAAATTTTATTTGTAATTTTTGCATTGGATCATGCTTCACATACGTAAACTCAAATTCACATACTTAGACTCAGATTCATGGGCTTCACTTCTTAGGTTAATCTAGGTATGCTTCTTTTTCCTTTATACTAGTCATTTCACTTTGCTACATTTCTAGCATAAAAGGGGGAAATGTAATCACCTAAAAGTGTTATTTAGTGTTAAGATTGATACTTGAGATTACATATTCCTAACTTAACCCTAGACCTATACTAGATCCTATTATCACACTTTTATAACCTTTATATAAGCCATAAGTGTCCCTACTTAGCTCAAACATAATCCCAAACCCTCATTTCTTGATCTTATCCCTTTGTGCCAAATGTTCTACTAGTTAGACATTAACACCACATTAATGACATTAGATCCATGTGGAACTAGTGACCCTAACATGGTACCTATTTCCTTTATCCTAGCTTCTTTTAATTAATATATTTTCAAAATTAAAACCCTCCTAAGGTCAGCTTAAACATCTTTTATTATCCACAAAAGCAACAAAACACTATAAATACATTACTTTTATCCCTATATCCATTATATATAAATTAGATAAAAAATACCTATTCAAACATGAAACAAGTTGAGTAAAATTTAGGTTATTGATTCCTATTCTACCTTATTTCTGCATACTAGCATCTATAGTGACCATAAGCTTAGATTTTCTAGGATTTCCAATCTCAATCACACTCAAGGAACTCAAGGCACTCAAGGCCACTATCATACTAGCATAAGTTGCACTTTAACTATCACTTACGTGGGGAGAAGTACATATATATTTATCCCTCCTTAGAGTATTGGTATTTAGGCAACTCTCTTTAAGTGGGGTGTTGAATATGTCCAAGCTATCCTACTAATGAACACACTTGTCATCTCCTACCTTACTTTCAAGGAGGATTAGGGTTTTCATCATAAATTAGTCATAATAGGAATAATACATAGTTATAAAATTTGTGTGCACATGAACAAACCCAAAAAACCCAGACATAAGTGCACTCAAAAGTTTGAGATGGTCCTATATAGAGGAAATTATCACTAATATCAAGACACTAGAGCCACATAGAACTATTGTCCAAATGTGGGGATACTATCTAGGAGGGGTTTTGATATAGGGATCCATTTGACAACACTTAGACCTACTTCCATCTTATTTTATATCACTCAGATCATCTATATCAGGTGTTTTTAGATAAGTCTTTATTTACACATTTATTACTATTTTTGGAAAGTCAAAGCTCGTCAATTTTGTAACAAATTAGTGTTTATTTTATGCATATTATTTCCATGATTTAGTCTATTGATCCATTTAATCAAACATATGATTTACATAAGCTAATCCCTAAAAGGTTAAAAGAGTTCTATATGTGTATGAGTTTACCAATATATTTTACCATAATTTGGATTAATTTAATAAATACAAGCCCAAATAGTATATAAACATGAAATGTAATTTAGATATTAAGATAAGATATTTAATCATATATTTGAATGTAAAATCTTGGAACTAATTGTAATGATTCGATAAGTGGCATATGTTAAATATATTAAGTACAACAAAAGGATGAGTACTTTGATTTTTGGGTGATTGTTTGACTATGACTATATACTATAAGTGGACATTATCTAAATCATACATGTGATTTGTTTGGTTTAAAAATTATATCTATGTCTATGCAATTTTAACTTCATTGATCCAAGTCAGTATCCTTAGTTGATACTGACCTATGTTATTTAGTACTGACCTATATGAAAATGACAAACTATGTTTATGCTTTATGTGTGAGATCCAAAGCCTTCATAATAATTACAACTCCATAAATTGGTTTCATTCACATTGAAACCTTAGGTGTGATTGTGAGGGTAAGAAGCCTTAAAAATGGGAAAGTGTAATGACTTGAGTTAACCCTAATCAACCATGTTTGATTATTGATTGTTGTATATGTATCTGATACTCCAAGGAGAAAAATCAAGCGACACATAGTTCTCCCACCTAGTGGATTTTTTTAATTATGTTATGTATAACCTTAAAATTAAATATAAGTGTTGGATTTAGATTAGATTTCAATTAAAGGTATATATAAATGAAATGGTGCAAGGGTGTAGATTTCAATTAAATGTATATATAAATGAAATGGTGCAAGGGTGTAGATTTCAATTAAAGGTATATATAAATGAAATGGTGCAAGGGTGATTATCATATATATATATATATATATATATATACATACATATATATATATACATATATACATATATATATATATATATATACATATATACATATATATATATATACATATATATATACATACATATATATATATACATATATATATACATATATATATATACATATATATATATATATGTATATATATATATATGTATGTATATATATATATGTATGTATGTATATATATATATGTATGTATATATATATATATATGTATGTATATATATATATATATATCAAGCTAATTAGATGTTAAACTTAGATATAAATATACACTAAATTTATTATATTGAGATCATTCTAAATATGTAAAATACAATTTTATATATATAAATGACAAAGAAGTGAAGTAATTAACTTGTTAAGATGATAATTTATTTTTATATCTATAGCAGGCTAAAAGTAGGTGTGAAAGAGATTTTATAATAGTCTTCAAATTTTGGATTCGATGCCTCTAGCTCCCTGGACAATAAAATCAACTTGGGATGGTTACATCAATAATATTATATAGGTTAAATTATAGTGTCATATATTGAATACATATTGAAATAGGATGAAACCACCTGGATGCTTTTCAGTTCTACTTCACCTTCACTTTATTGCATTCAAATTTGGGTCATGGATAGTTATTGCTTGTGAACTGGTAAAACCCTAGTTTTCCATATTTAATGTGACCTTGGGGAAAATGGGTTAGTGGTAACATGGTTTCAATATGACCCCAATGACCCTAATATCAAATTACATTTCATACATATCTAATATTCTTAAGAGGGCCTTGAATTCATGTAGTTATTTCTTATGTGTTGGATTGTGTGTGAATCATACAATGTGTGCAAAGCAAGTATAATAGTGACCTAGATTGTAAATTAGAAAATTGGGCTCTTGGGATTCTCTTCTAGTAATTTAGACTTGTATATGTGTGTTTCCTATGATTTTTATGTAAATATAGAATCTTTGATCAATTTAATGCTTGATAGAGTGATTTTGATAAGTGCCTTGGTCTCTTTGGTATTTTCTAGGTGTTGTTGGGTGAGGAATGAATGAGGGTTGATCTTGTTTTTAAATCAATCCCTTTGGAGTAATAACTCATATTAAATCACCTAGTACAACCATTATGGTATGTTTAATTTCAAAATTAGATGACTTTAGGGCACTAAGCACTTGTGTTAAGTTAGGATAGTAGCATTAATTCTATTATTGGACTCAGATGTTAGTGTTTAGGGAGTAAGAGAGTAGGTATAGATTCATAACTTGTAGAGATGGAAGATAAGTATATTTTAAGAATTTTGGACAAGATAGAAAACCTAGGTCAGCAACATAAGATTGGTCAAACTAAGAGATATAGGCCAAGTGGCATAAAGATATAGTAGATGCGAGATTATGGAAGCAGGAAAGGTAGATAACTGAGAGGAACATCCAAGGTCTAAATTTTTCAAGTAAACAAGAATAAGGTGTTATATAATCATAAAATATCATATACATTTTTCCTCTTTTAATATACTAATGAAATTACTAGTTTAAAGGAAATGAATGTGAACTTCGGTATGTATGCACACCTTGTCTTTGCATGTACCTAACTTGAGTGTTTTGCTAGTGACTGACCTAAAACAAAGAGCCTGTTACAATATAAAATCATTACATATAATATAAATTTAAATTAATTTAAATATACTTAAATTGAAAGAGCAAGGTTTAGGAGTACACATGTATGTCAGTGTAAGCACCTTGCCTATTAGAAATTTATTTTACAAAATATGTATCATTGTAAGGCTCTAAAAACTAAGATTAGGATGAATATATATTAATATTTAAAGTGCATATATCCAAGTATATGGATAGATATAAATATATTGGAAGGCATATGCCCCAAACTTTAGAGTAAAAATGAGTTTCCAATTGGTAGTTGAGGTTAGCTCAACCATGTAACCCAATGATACTTATAACCTGTCGCCCCCACTATATGTGGAGAAATATGAAAACTAAAATAAGTGCCAATATGGAGGAAATGTTTCCAAAATATTCCCCCACTATAATCTAGATATGTTGAATACTAAATAAGTGGAGAGAACATGCTTACATAGCATGCCCCCACTAATTTTGAGAACAGTGAGTATGTGGAATCCATGCCCATATAGCATGCCCCTACTAAACCTAAAAACTAATATAAGTACCATCTATTGAATGACTATGGATAATATTCTTCTAAATCATTCCCCCACTAATTTTCCCCCCTAAGGTGAGGGAAGATAATAATTGTTAGTTACCTTACCTAAAAAGGATAATACAATTGTATAATATGTGATTGTAACCATGTAGCATGTATAGGGAATATGGTTAAGTAGATGTATCATTGAAGTTCATAGAATAATGTGATCATATCAAGATTGATGAGTGTCATGCATAATTTTACCATCATTAGGATCATGTATGTAATGAGTATTAAAGGGTATGTTGAAGAACAGTGTTTTATTTTGAACAAATAGATTTTGAATAAATGGTTTGACAATTTGAGTATTTGTGTATGAAAAACCAACTACACCATAGTTTGGAGATTCTTTCTTGGAAATGGATGTTGCTTATTTTTTTCATCATTGGAAACCTATGGGATTTAAATTGGAAATAATTTGAACATTTTCTCTTGCTCATTATAAAAAGATGTATTTTGATAATTCTATAACATTTCCATTTGGGATTGTTCTTTTGAAATTTATTACTTTTGATCATTCTTTAGAATATCTTGTATGTCTTTTGCAATTTGAAACATTTGAAATTTTCATATCGTGTGAAGGCTCATCTACCTTTAATGATGTATAATTTAAATCTTGAGGTGGATTTAGTAAAGGTTTTTCCTTTTATTTTGGAGGATCCTTTGGTACCCATTTTTGTTCATTTGGCATCTTTGATTTGGGAGAATTTATGTTTTGTATCTTTCATTTAAGTGCAAAATAATAATTTGTATGGTGATCATGCATTCTATGATATGCACAGTAATATTTGGTTTTTTGTATAGGATGTATAGGGGTAATTTGATCAAATCATTTTTAAGCATCTCCCTTAGAATCTCACTTGATCTCTTGGTAGGAATTTGTTCACCTGTATAATCATTTTCATTAGGTTACTTTGGTTTTAGCTTCCAATATTGATTCTTTTTAAGCACATAATTGGTATGTGAAGATGCAAACACATGGTTCACAATAGCATATTATGAATTCTTTGCATATGAAATTTGATTTTGAAATAAAGTGATCTTGGAAATTAGAGATTGATTTTGATTTTTTAACTCATACATTAGCTTGGTCATGGTACTGATTGTTCCTTTATAGTTTCACAAGCACAAACCCTAGGTATTTGAGATTAAATATATTCATTTGAAACTATAAGGTTTTCCACCTTGACCCTTGGATAAGTGATAGCTTGGACCTGGTTAGAGGGATGAGAGCTATCACCCTATTTAGGGTTAGGAGGATGAAGTAACCTCTTTGTATCCATTTGAAATGTTTTGAAAATTTATATGAGGACTGTATAATAAAGGCTTTCAAATGCTAAGTAGTAATCAACCATGTCAGTAAGGATATGGTAATTTTAGGCTATTAGCTGAGTTTTTTGAAAATCTAAGATAGAGTTTTGAATAAAATATGATTTATGACAACCTAGAATTAATTTCAACATAATTATATCATTTCCTTGTATGATGATATTTATTATAAATAATAAATTACAAAAATTGAAAAATCCATACTAACTTTTGGCAAACAAAAAGAGGTTTTTATATATACCAACCTGATTAGAAAATACTTTTGAGGAAATTTAAAATGGAGATATTTAGAGGCCAAGATGTGTTGATCAATGAATAATACACTTGAAAGTGCATGCATAGAAATCCCTTGTGAATAAAGGAGGATAAAATCCTAGGGTAAAACTTCATATCTAAAAATCCATCATAACAAGTTGAAACCCTAAGAGGCTTGGAATCCCTAGATTAGAAAACATTGCATTCACATGTATTGGGTTCACCAAATGTCTAAATCTAAAATTAAATCTAAGAGTTGGAATTATCCTTAGATTTAAATTAAAGGGTATATATAAATGAAATGGTATAATGGAATTAGATGTTAAACTTAGATATAAGCATACACTAAATTTATTATGCTAAGATAGATCTAAATATGGAAATTAAAACGATACTAGATATAGAAATAATAAAGTGAAGTACTTAGCTTGTTCTAATGTTAATGTAGTTAAAGATCTAGTATAGGCTAAAATTAGGCAACAAATAGATTCTATAATAGTCATTTGATTCTAGATTTATTTCCTATGGCTCTTTATACAGTAATATAAACCTAGGATGGTTACATCGATACTACTATCTATATTTAATGCTAGTGTTTTATATGGAATATTTATTAAAACAAGATGTAACCACATAGATGCTTATGGGTTCTGATTCACCTTCTCTCTAGTGAATTCATATCTGGATCATGGATTGTCATTTCTTGTGAGATGGAAAAATCCTAGCTTTCCATATTCAATGTGACCTTTGGGGAAATGTGTTAGTGGGAATATAGTGTTAAGTTGACCCCAAAGGCCCTATGATCAATACATTTCCTAAATATCCAATTTTCTAAAGAGGGCCTCATACTAATGTAGTTCTCCCACATGTGTTGGATTTTGTGTGAATCATAAAAAGTGTACAAAATAAGTACAATAGTGACCTAGCTTGTGACTTGGCAAGTCAGGCTCTTGGGCTACTCCTTTAATAATTTATCCCTATAAATTTTTTATACCTATGATTGGTATGAAAATTGGGAAGCTTTTATGAATCAAATTCTTAATAGAGTTACTTTGATAAGTGCCTTGGTCTCTTTGGTATTTTTTAGGTGTTATTAGGTGACTAATGAATGAGGGTTGATCTTATAATTATATCAATATTTTTAGAGTAATAACTCATATTAAATCACTTAGGTTAATCATTAGGATACATTTCATTTGCAAATTGGATGAATTTAGGGCATTAGACACATGCATCAGGTTAGGATAGTAGTGTTGATGCTACTGTCTAACATAGGCATTAGTGTCTAGAGAGTAGGAGAGTAGGTATAGGTTTACAACTTGTAAATATGAAAGAGAAGTAAATTTTAATAATTATGGTCAAGATAGAAGACTCGAGTCATTAGCATAAACTATTCAAACTAAGATATATAGGCCAAGTGGCATAATGATAGAGTAGATGCGATATTTGTGAAGTCAGGAAAGGTAGAGAACTGAGAGGAACATTCAAGGTCTGAGTTTGCCAAGTGTACAAGACTAAGGTGATATATAATCAAAAAATATCATCTACATGCTCCTTCATTATATGTATGTAGTTAAGTATTTAGATTTGATACTTGATAATACTTGCTTTGACTTGGATTTAGTGTACTTCATACTTGGATTATGATTGTTCCTAGTGATAGATTCATGTTTTGGGAAGAATAGGGTAGATATTCTTAGTGTTCAATAGTTTACATATTTGTACCAAATAAATACCTTATCTATTTTTAATTAGACCTTTATTTATTTATATATTAGTCTATTTGAGTAATTTCTCATGCCACCAACACATTAAGAAAACAAGTTGACCCTAAGGAAAGGTTTTCTTTTGGAAATTAGCCATTTTTGGGAGAGGGTTAGTTCCAACTAAATTAGGTCAGTATCAACTTGTGATATCAACTAAATCTTACATACCTGACCTATGTAGAGGTAGACTAAACTAAAATCTTGGATATGTATGTGCAAGATATTTAGTATGTTTGAAACAAATAATGTAGTTCCTATAGGTGTGTAATAATAGAATGAGAGGGTTGACTCATAAAATAGAATGTAAGTGTGAGATAATGGCATATTATAACCTTTTTTATGCACTCAAGTCAAGAGTGGTAAACTTGTGTCAAGCTTGTCATTTTTAAGTACCAATACCAGATTTTAGTTTCTACAAGAAAGTTATACCAGAACTCTTTATACAACTTGTCCATGGTCATTGTATGTAGGTATTTAAGGAAAAATTAATTAATATTCATATAATATCAAAACTTCAATATTCATTACATCAAAATTCTATCCTAGTTTAATAGACATTACCTACTCCATCGTGTCCTAAATTAGTTCTAGAGGGTGATATGTGTGTTCCACAGTCAACATAGACACGTTCTAAAACTATATATCATAATTCATGGAATATTATGGTTACTATATTTTCACACCATACACATTATCATATGGTCTATAATGACCATGATGGATATATTACAGAATTAGATCACTTCTCATACTCTAATACAAATACATGTGTTACTACTCATGCATGATGGGTGACATTTTCTAGGATTAACCTAGGACCTACATCAGAGCATCCCATTGGTGGGATCATTGGTTAGTATCAGTTAAACTTGGATTTATAAAATTTTAAAAATAAATAAAAATTAAAATATTCAAAAAATCAAAAATCATGACCTATGTATGATGTGTTTTTAATTTACATGACTTTATTTATGATTTATTACATACATGGAAGACTATATATCTAGTTTCTCTATGAACATGTATTTCATGGTATGCATGATTAGGATATAAGACATACATGTTATATATGACATAGACATATAGATGTATAACCTTCCTATACCTAGAGGCTACATTTCCTACAATTGGGACATGATTACATTAAGGTTATCTTGGTACATTTTCACATGTTACATCTTGTTATGACCATTCCATTAATCATATTTAATATATTTACATGAATTACACATTATTTTATATTATGTATAGTACTTAAAGGGTTATATTGGATGGATAATATAATTTTTTATGTGTAATGATGGCATACATTGATTGTGTAGATTAACCTTGCTTTTTTGTGAAGTATAAATGTTGTTGTGTGTTACATGGTGTGATACTTAAGTGTGTATTACATTATGTGACTCTTTATATGTGGATTTTCATGGAATTTGGTGTTCATTTTATGACTCATTTTATGTTTATCTCTTTATTTTACTCTACATGACATTGGGTGTTCTTTGTGTGACTTATTTTATGCATGACTCCTATTTTGTGTGACATTGGGGGTTCATTGTGTGATTCATTTTATGTTTAACTCTTTAACTATGTAACTCTTACTCTATGTAACACTTTGTTTTATCATCTATGTGTATATGATTTATTTGGTGTGTCATGTCCATGACATAACAAGTGACTTTATGTGGATACATCTAGGATTGTCTACTGAACTTGTGATGTTGTGATTTATATCACACATCTTATACTTGTGTGTGATGCATATCATGCATATTATATGTAGTTATTACTTGGTTATTATGTGATCATTACTAATATAACTTATTATTTCATTCCTCATTTCCATATTTAATTTATATGACACTTGAATTCCTTATAATACATGATTTTAAGATGCTCAAATGATCTAATGTTTCTATGATAACATAATCTCATAATTTTATCACATGATTTATATGATTACATATATTTATATATATCATGATGTGTGTAACTCTTTTATTTTGAGATGATTAATTCATAATATACATTTATCCACTCAAAATAGGGGTATACATAGTGGGTTTGTCTTAGAACCTTTATCCTTCATAAAAAATCAAATTTTGAGAACATAATATTATCTTATTTTACATACCTATAGTTTTAAATATGTTTAATTATTACTTAAATTTTATATCATAAGTAGACACTAATTTATCCATGTTTCATTGCATGTTTTTCATGAAACAAGCTTACCACTCAACACATACTTGAAAACACCCATCATAGTTATATTCAGGTATAATAAAATCACTGTATCATTTTACTCTACCATTTTTAATACTAGAATAAAATGGGTGAGAATGTAGACACATAAATTTGGTATTAGACACTTGGAAAATTCATTTTTTACCAATACATTCACTTACATGATCATTTCAATATAAATGACATTTTCATACACAAATGACTATTGTTAACACTATTTCCTAGCTATTCACTTACCTATGGGTCCAACCTTCCTAATTTCCCATTATTCACACACAAAATTTATTTACTCTCTACCTAAATAGCTTATCATCTTTTTCAGATAGTTTCCTAATATCATATCATTGATTCATGTCTCATAGACACCTCTGGCCATATTAAGAGAGATTTGGTTTCCATAATTATTTACCTTGGCTAGGCTATTTGCACTTTTAAAAAAAAAATCCCAAATTCAAACTCTTCCTTTGGATGAGGCCACACATTTTTCATGTCAATTTAAAGGGAAATAACCAAAATATTAAGCTATATAAGCATGTCAATCTTAATTATATTCCTATTTATGAGGCATCTATCTTTGGTTTGTCACACTTAGGAATATATCTACACACCCTTGAGACATTACCCTAAAATATAAAAACTCATCAAATGAGCACCTCCAATCCAATTCTAAATACCATCATAAGTTCAAAATCATAGGTTTTAAAGTGTAAAAATCTACACATGGGATTGCATTGCATACTAGTATAACACTAATTAATAATGCACACTTTAGATGGGAGAACTATGTGTGGTTTGATCCCTCTTCACAATAATTTATGTAGGCAGCACTTAGCCACTAGTGAGGGTGGTTGAGGTTATAAAAACCACTTCTAACCTATTTTTATTTGTGAAGCAATTATCAAATGTGAATCTAAGATTTCAAGGTGAAGGAAGATGAATTTGAACCTACACACAATCCTAGCCTCTAATATTACATATAATACCTATATATAGATAGGTGCATGATATATGATGAAATCATCTAGCACATCTCATAGAGAAAAATTTAGTATACCTAAAATGGATCAATTATCACAAGCATCCAATAATTACTAGATTCATCCTAGAATTATTAGATGGTTATTTTCTAGATCTAAATGACCACAAACCCATTCTAGATCATTGTTGATGATCTTACACTATCACAGACTAGAATATAACTAAAAAATGTTGATTACTTTATCTTCTAGGTCATTTATATTTATAGGAAGTGAAATAAATCAGTCATACTCTACTAATTATATTCACATTTTCTTAATTTATACATATTATACAATCTAAATTAGTCTCAATTTTTACCTTGTTTAGACCACTAAATCCAAAATAAGATAAAACACTCTTAAAATTTTCTTAATCTTTGGTTCTAACATCTAGGAAAAAAAGTAAAACTCTATCACAATCACAATATAATGAGACTAAAGAAAAAAATTGTTATTTTTATGATAAATGATAAGGACACCTCAATATTACTTCAATACTATAAACAGTAAATGTACCACATGTTTAAATTGACTAAAAGGAGTGATGGGAAGCAAAGGAGGGAAGACTTATGTTTTTTGGCTAATACAAATACTAAAAGACATTAAAATTATTGATCAAACACAAGTATATAATATAAAAAATACATAAATAGGTTTAAAATCAGAGATAAAAGAGGATGAAGTATAACAAAAAAAGAAATGATAGAGTACTAATGCTAAACAAGAAATCCAAAGGACCAAATTTAGGCAATATAAAAATTTAAGAAGAGAGGAATAAATAAACACACACACAACACAATATATGGCTTTTATGAGTGTATGATATTATCACTATGGACAAGTATAGTCAAAACTTGGTATGACCTTGGATAATAAAAATGTTGACTTGAAACAAAGGACAATTATGAAACTCATAAGAGACAAACCTGTAAAAATTAGACTTTAGAAAGGTAATGTAGGGATTGTTAAAGAGTTTGAGCTGGAGAGTATAAAACTATCTTACCCAAACCTTGCAAAACTTGACTCAAGAGAATAAATAATTGATAAGACTAAGAACCACAAATAATGAAATGGGGAACACAAACAAACAATAAACATATACTCACTAACAGCATAAATTCTAATCTAAACTACTCTAAGAAATGTTTGAGGAATTTTAAAGAGTATGAGGTGGAGAGTATGAAACTATCTCACCCAAACCTTTCAAAACCTAACTCAAGAGAATAAATAATTGGTATCACTAAGAGCCAAAAACAATGAAAGGGGAAACATAAACAAACAATAAATATATACCCATTAACAACATAAATTTTGATCTAAAATACTCTAAGAAATTTTTTTAAGATAGTTAAAGAGTATGAGGTGGAGAGTATGAAACTATCTCACCCAAACCTTTCAAAACCTAACTCAATAGAATAAATAATTGGTAGGACTGAGAGCCACAAAAAATGAAAGGGGGAACATAAATAAACAATAAACATATACTCTTTAACAGCATAAATTATAATCTAAACTACTCTATGAAACTAAATAAGTAATAATAAACTCCTGACCTATCAATCACTTTATGACAAACCAAGGTCTAAGGTGAACAATGGCTATTTTCCTCAAGTTACAGCCTCTACATTGAACATTTCATGTAATAATGTCAAGAAGAGTCAAAAGGGTGAAGACAATAGGCTCCAAAAACTAGCTAAATGTAAATACTAAATCTGAAATATATAGCACCTCAATCTTGTATACTTGGCAATCACTTCTCATGGATGTACCCTTCAATTTTTAGACCTTCCCAATACTAAAAGTATCGCATCCACTATCTCTTATGTCTATTACTTATCTTTTATTCTTACCATATATTATTCCAATGACCAGGCCTTACATGTTACTTAAAATTATATAAACCTACTTATTATCATCCTTGATAATTTTTGGACCTCTACATGTTTTATATCTTCCCAAACACTAGTGTCCTAACCAAATGTCTACATCAATGTAAGTGTCTTATTCCAAAATAAGTTCTAAGTACCCTAAAGTCATCAAATTTTCAAATGTAATGTGTCCTTATAATCAGCCTAAGTGTTTTAATATGAGATATTTATTAAAAGTATTGGGGTATATGCATGATCAATCCTCATTCTTAAACTCACTTATCATCTCAAAAGGTAACTTACCAAAATCACTCAATCAAGCATTCAAGTGATAAAATCTGACCTATTCATCCTTATTTCCATATCAAGTATAGAATTAGTATCCTTATAGGACTGAAGTATTAAAAGAGCATCCCAAGATCCATATTTTCTAAGTTACAAGTTGGGTGACTCTTTGTACTTGTTTATCACACATTGCATCCTTATTTACACACAAGCCAACACATAGGGTAAAAATAATAATTTGAGGCCCTCTTCAGAGTATTGGCTATGTAGGTAGTACCCATTGATAGAGGGGTCCTTTGAGTAGCTCAACACCATGATCTCACTAACCCATTTTCCCCATAGTGTCTATGAAGATGAGGAAGTAGGGTTTGATCATTTGGCAAGGAGTGTCAACCAATAAGTAAGATCTTAAAGGTGATAGAATACCTAAAAGTTTCTAGGTGGTCACATACAAATCCAATCAATATTTTATACTAGACACCTACATCTAAGTTAGATAAGTGCATCGACATAACCATCCAAATTTGATGCAAGTGTTTGAGGCCAAAGGTTGTAAATTTATAAAATCTGATTATTGATCTAAATCCATATCTATTCTACTTCTAGCCTATTCAATATTGGATCTACATGCACATAATAAACTAGCTAATTACTCTTATTTTTCATTTATTGTAATATCAATCAATGGTTATACTTTTCATTTTTAGCATATCTCATAATTTAAATTTATAATATTATTTATAAGTTTTCAATTAATTGGCCTTCTATAGATCTATTTATCACCTTTTTGCTTATTCATTTCTATATTCTTAACCTTATACTATATTGATCCATCTCAATTTAGGGTTAAACATTTAGTGAACCTAACCATTGAGTCTTCCTTTGCAAACCTAGCCTAATCTAGGATTTTAAACCTCTTGGGGTTTTAGCATCTTTTGATTATTTTCAAAGCTAAAACTTTACCTTAGGATTTTACCCTCCTCTTGTTGTCAAGATTCATGTTAAAATGCTTGCAAATTTTGTCTTCCTTGATTGGTGTATTTCAACCTCAAAATAGCTCCATTTTAAAATTCCTTGAAGGTGTTTCATATTCTGGTTGATATAAACACAAACCTCTTTTTGTTTACCAAAATATTATATGGGGTTTTGAAAATTTTACATTTTACTATTGTTATTAAATTTAGACCTACATTCTTACACTATAATTTGGTTTCCCTTTTTTTTTGGTTTGTCTCATTTCTTATTTTTACCAAAAAACCTATTTTAGATTCCAAAAATTATTACCCAATCACTTTATAATTATTTATCTTCATTTGTCACATTATGGTGACCCTGACCTTTAGTCCCCAAACCCTAGTTGAACTAGGATTACCTAATTTACTATCTTTCTAAATTCTAATTGATGATTTTTAATTATTCAAAATTTAAAAATCTGAAGGTTTTTTCCTAAAATTATGATAAATATGGATACATATGTTTAGCACTTTTCTTTCTAATATCTCATGGGGGAATGTCATAAAGGAATGACGTCCACATTGTTCACAATTTTAGATTTAGTGGGG
This sequence comes from Torreya grandis, assembly GCA_037957365.1. Lineage (NCBI taxonomy): Eukaryota > Viridiplantae > Streptophyta > Pinopsida > Cupressales > Taxaceae > Torreya > Torreya grandis. The sequence continues at coordinate 1,557,982 of JARHVA010000480.1, read as the reverse complement.
GCATGTTACATAAACAATTTATCCACACTTATATCATTTCTCAATATCATATTTAAGTGAGTTCATGTCATGATAACATGTCTTCCATACTTTCAAGTTTTCTTATTGGCCAAATTTCATATTTATATGATTCAGATACACATTTATGGGAGTATTTTTTATATTGGTAACATTATTATACCCAGGTTTCATCTTGAGACATATATGAGGTGCATATGTCATGCAAATGGTACCATAAATTTCAAAATCAAAATTAGTTTCATATTTCAAATACTTTGATGGACTTTATCATACCCCAAGATGGACTTTTACAAATTGTTATTGAGTCAATATATTGTATTATTTGGTTTGATTTTGGCAAGGTTGAGGTGATTAAATCACTAAATAATACAAATTTTATAGGATGGAGTGATTAAATCATCCACCCTCACTAGACTTATATTGTGATTTGACTTGGATCACTCATGCTCACTAGGTTATAAGTATGATTGGGTTTCACAGTTGAGTTAACTTAATTTTTTGGGTGGAAACTCACCTTTTATCCAAGGTTAGGGGGAAGTTTTCCTCCAATATGTGTTTGTGTGTGTGTGTGCATGTTCACACATGCACTTATAAGTTCTACATTTATCTTAATCTTAGTTTCAATGATTCATAATGAAACATCATTCCAAATCAAATTGCTAAAAGGCAATATGGTTTCATCGATACATAGGTGTACTCTTAACATTGCTCTCTTTAATTTTAACATTTTAAATGATTTCAATTTTAGATTATATACATTGGTTATATATTGTAACATGCCCTTAGTTTTAGGTTAGTCACCAAAAAATCACTCAAGTTAGACTCACACAAAGATAAGGTGTGTTATACACACCCAGGTATGTGTTTATTTTCTTTTAAACTAATAATTTCATTACTAGATTAAAGGGGAGGTGAATGTAGATATTAAATCTGAATTATATAGTAGCTAGGTATTTTATACTTGGCAATTACTTATCATGCTTTTACCCTTTAGTTCCTATACCTTCCTACTACTGAAAGTCTCGCATTCACTATCTCTTATGCCTATTGCTTATCTCTTGGTCTGACCATATGTTATTCTAATGACAAGGAATTTTATGCTTCTAAAAATTATATAAACCTACTTATTATCATCCTTTTCAATTTTTAGAATTATATCTATTTTCCAACCTCCTAGACAATTACATCCCAACCAAATGCTTACCTCGACACAATTATCTTATGCCAAAATAAGTGTCTAATGCCTTAAAGTCATCAAATTTAAATTATAACATGTCCTTGTGTTCAACCTAAGTGATTTAATGTGATATATTTCCTAAAAGGTATGGTATATATGCATTATCAATCCTCATTTTTAACTCACCTAGTAGCTCACAAGGCAACTTATCAAAAGCACTCAATCAAGCATTCAAGTGAACAAATCTACCCTATTCATCCCTAATTCTATATCATGCATAGTATTAATATCCTCATAGATATAAATTACTAAATGAGGATCTAAAAAGCTATATTTTCCAAGTTACAAGCTAGGTCACTCTATGTATTTATTTATCACACATTGCATCTTTATGCACACACAATCTAGCACGTATGAGAAAGCTACATAAGTTTGAGGCTCTCTTAAAAGTAATAACCTATAAGTGAGATATGAGTACACTAGAGTAAAGGCAATAAAAAACCTAGAAGGTTTTAGGTAGTCACATCTAGATCTAGTCAATATTCCATACTAGATGCCTATGTCCAAGCTAGATAGGTTCACTTATATAACTATCTAGATCTGACACAAGTATCCAAGGCCACAAAGTATAAATTCTTAAAATTTCATTATTGATCTAAAATCTAGATATAGTCTAATTTTAGCTTGTTCCATATCAGATCTACATGCACATAGTAAACTAGCTAAATACTCTTATTTTTCATTTATTATAATATCAATCAATAGTTTTACTTCTATTTTTAACATATCTCAGCATTTAAATTCAAAATATTATTTATCTAATTTTGTAATTAATTTTTCTATTATAGATCTATTTATCATCCACGTGCTTATTCATTTATATAGTATTAACCTTGTACCATATTGATCCATCTCAATTTAGTGTTAAACACTAAACCTACACTAATGGAAAAAAATCAATACTAAAGCTAGGGATCACAATATAACAAAGAATGGGTTGTGTGCATGAATTTTTTATCTTTTTCAATGGACATGAGGTACACATTTATAGGAAAGAGAGAGGTCAAAGACTTGCTATAAAATTTTATAGTGATTCAGAAGAGCAGACAAAGTGGAAAGGACATGTAAAATGCTTCTTATTTGAGACCTTCCCCTTAATTTACATGTATGGTCAAGCATAACAACATTGTGGGTTAATTTATATTGGTGATTTAATAATTATCATAGTCTTTTCATAGCCATCATTTTAAGTAATCAATAATTTTGTAACCACCCCTTTACTAAATCAATGATTTTTGCACAAGCTCAAGTAGTTGGCCAAAGGTATATGCAGATTAGGGCACATTAAATAGTTGGACCAAGGCTATGGGAGAGACATAAAACCTTTTTTATAACATGTAAGTCTAAGGTTCATCATTGACATAGACTATTTTACCATGTCATTTCTATGTGCTTATATAAACCCAATAGAGTTAATATCAATAATATTAAGAGCAAAAGACAAGTAAGAAACCATTAAATATCCTTTAAGAATATAAAATTGATGATTGGATCCACTCACAAGGGTTAGAAACATTGTGCTAAGGCACTCAAATACTATGTAATTTTCCTTAATACTAAATTAAATCATCTAATATATTGCCAAGATTTAAAGAATGTTTGAGAAGGCATAGCTAACAATTCATAATTATCACTCTTTCCTAGAATGTGCTAGGGATGAATTATCCTCATTTGTTAAAACATCAAATAGTATAATTGAATATGGGTCTTCTATTCATACAATAAACTAAATATTTTATGTCATAAATATAGGTATGTGTTAATGCATTAAAATGTCTGATTGTTGCAGTCTACATTTCAAACACAAAAATGGGATCTCTTTGTAGTGTGTAACTTCTACTACAAGAGAACCTTCATAGACAGCTAGTTTTATTTCCAAATATAGTGTTAATTTGCCTAACTAAAACTACTCCTAACATAAGAAATAAATATTTGAGAATAAAAAATGAATAAATGCATAAAACAAAAAGGTGATGATGCATCAAAATAAGAAGTGGGCCAATTTTATATTGTTACAAACATAGAACTATCAATTATGCATGAAACAAGGTGAACATGACATACAACAACTAAATACAAGAAGATGAGAACAAATCCAAATATGAGCATGGGATTAGAGATGTAAAAACAAAAATAAGAGGGAAAACAAACAATATCCACATGTGATTTCATTGATTTTAGGAAAATACATAGAGAATGCACTCTATTACATAAAAAGGCTTGAAGGAAGTCATTCACAAAAATAATAAAGACTTAGATATTTAATTGTAGGAATACATGGACTTCATGATCTAAGGAATCAACTCTTCCTCAAAATGAGATCATTACATATATAGATAAGGAATAAGATAAAAGATGAAAAATAATTAAATTTCCAACTACCCATATACAAATACTCTTAATTTTTTCCCATACTTTGTCTATGTTGCATGTTGTAGCTCCTTGTATATTTCATGACTCAATAAATCAGCCCAAATCATGCCCTTGCTTTGTACCATTTTATTGTTGTTTTAATTTGATGTGAAGTATATTATGTTGACTTATGATTGAATTTATATATAAATAAAGCTTATAGGCTTCCTTTTCAACTACATGAGGGCTTCTTTTTTAAATTTATGAATGCTCTTTTTTTTGGGAAAATTTTTAATTAAGCTTTGAAAAATTATTTTAATAAAATACAAGCCTTTTGTAATGAAATTACTTAGATAATTTACAACAATAGAATTATATATCATAGCATTAAGAGCTAAATAAATAGATCCACAATAATAATTACTGAAAGAGTAGAATACTTGAATATTATGATTGAGTCACTTCGAGGGGGAAACCTCCACAATAATACAATAAGAAAATAATTTTCAATATGATGATAAAAGACTAAAAACTACCTCATATATATACTCTAATTAGCTAAGGTTATTATATAGGCTGACCATAATAAGAACATAGAGAAATGCAACAAGATAATATGGTGTATAAGCCATAAGTCAACCACACATATCCCTAGATGCACTATAGGTTAAGGGTATAGCACCTTTTACCATATGTTATGTTCCTTTAACTTCTTATTTTAGATATATTGTTAATATGTGAGAATTTATTTAAATAATAAGATGAGCCCATCATTTGAAATAAAAGCTTCAATTTTATAAAATATAAACAAATCATTTGTATCCTAGAGGATGTAAAGTGGAGAGAAAATGGAATGCAATATGGTATTTTATTGACAATATTATTAAGATATTTTGGAATAATTTGTTAGGACCCTTTTTGGCTAAGTATGGATTCATACCAACTTAACAGATATATCAGCATGAGGTGATCATTTGGAGTGAGTATTATTCTGGAACCTTTTGAGCTAACTAGAGGAATCTTCATAGATCTTGTGCCAGTTGGTAGGTAGTTACTTGTCACTCAGGTTTTGAATTGCATCTTCATAAGTGGCTACATGTGGTGACTGGAGTGCAAATGGCACAAGGTGATGGAATTGATAGAATGATCAACCAAGGCTCTAACTCAACACTTGGTATATGCCCTCCAACCTGGCATGAAGATGCTACTTAGCTCTATAAATCCAAGCTCAAACTAGTATGCAAATGACATAACTTTGAGATAGTGAATCTCTACAGAATTAGTTCTAGATATAGTGAAGTAACCACCTTGAAACTTAGGACTAGCATGGGTGCCTTTGAGGTTTCATATTGTAGTGCCCAAGCTCACTTATGAGTCTCTAGGCCTTTGGTAGTTTTAAATGAGCATTTGTTCTATTCTACTTGTTGAGTACTCTATTTATCTCAAAATTATTTAATAAAGACTAGAGTTACCCTTAATTGAGTATGGATCTAATTTATATAGTTATAATTATATTCTTTGAATATGGATTGATTACATAATGTTTGTAATAGTTTTAATGATTATATTTAATATATGAATATTAAGTTCTAGTAAGATTTTAGTTTATCCCATTAATGGTGTCCCTATTTAAATGATGACATCAACATATTATATGGAAATAATCTAAGTGTAGAAAAAAACCCATACCAAGAGATGATATAATACCAAGAGCACAATCCTGAGTATGACCCTTAAATCTAAAAGTATTCCATTGAATCCTCCAAGAACTTGAGTGATCCTAGGCTAATGGAACCAAAATCTTGTACCCATGAAGCTATAGAACCAACTCGATAGAAGCTTGCACTAATATGACCAAAACAAGCTCTCCAAAAGGGCTTTATGCCTTCACACCATTAGACTCCACCTATAATGACTTGTGCTAATAACCTTGCCAATGCCATTATCACAATGACTAAGTCCCTTGAATAATGAGTTACACCATGGCATGACTAGCCTAATTTGGGCCCTGGTTCTCTCTTTGTTGCACTTAGAGTGAGTGCATAAGGCTTATGCCTTATGTGAATTGATGCCAATATAGTTAAGTGACAAATGTTAAGTGTTACAAGATTATTTTAGGTTTGTGCCTAGTTATAACAATTCTAGAACTAACTTAGACATCTAGATAAGTGCCTGATAAAGTAAATAAATTGAGATACCAAATTTTCTAAAAAATTTGAGACCCATGTTGAATTTTGTTACTTTAATGGTGTAAAATAATAATGGTCTGACTCTCCCTTAATAACATCGAGCATTGGTTGGAATAGGTGGAAGATAACTTTGTGCTAAAGCATCCATCTTGTAAAAAATAGAATCCAAGGAAGTGGGTCTAGAATAACCTATATGATGCTTTTTATGAGGTCTTTTTTTATGAACTACCTAAGTATGTATACCAATGGTTGGCTACTTATGAGACCCACAAAATATGAAGCTATGAACAATTCCTTGAGTGGATGAAGGAGTGATTAGAAAATCTTAATAACCTTGATGCCATTTGGACTAGAATTGTAGAAAAATGGTGGTAAGGAGCATTGAATAATTATATGCTTGAGTTCATAATATCAACACACTCCTACCATAAAGAAGCAGAGTATCAATTCTTATATGATCCTAGAGGCACATTTGTGAAATAATTTGTCACAAAACTTAAGAAACTGATGGTGGATTATGGCTTTGAATGATCCTAGAGGCACATTTGTGAAATAATTTGTCACAAAACTTAAGAAACTGATGGTGGATTATGGCTTTGAAACCATAAGAATGGAAGGCTAAAGTCCTTTCATGTGTGACTAGTGTAATAGGGAAGAATGGGATATGTAACTAAAGTGTAATGGAAGGGGATGAATAAATTGACACTCGATAGCTTATAAGATAGACTTATAAAAAGAGAAGGCATAGACTAATAGAAGATCTAGAACCTAGAAGTGCCAAAAGAACCCATAGAAAGTGGGAAGGGCATGGGGAAGGATCTCTTGAATTATAGTAGCATGAGGAAAGGAATAATGAATTTATAAATTGAACTCAATTTTTGTAGGGTGAAGAATTCAATGGGTCCCTATATAATTTGACCATTAAAGATGTAGTGTAAGTGCCTCCCCCTTTGAACATATAGAGCTAGATCATGCATTAGATCTACCACAAAAAGAAAGAAGAGTGATAATTGACCCTTTTGTCCACATTAATTTTGATTGGTTTACAAATTTGGAGTATAAATTTATGATTAAACAAGTTGTCCTTTACAAGGAGCTAAGTTAAGGTACCTCTAGACTTTTGGGTGCTATCTCGATAACATAGAATGTGAGTGTAAGCATTTTAGTTTAGAAAATGTTAGTTGTACAAATTTGTAAATAGCCCAAAAGGAGTTGCCTATCACCACAACTGAGTAACACCATGCCATTAATTTTAATGGTATAAATAAAAACAATAGGATCAACACCTAACCCATTGACTAGAGGTATCAGGGGACCATCACCAAGATAAGTACTAGGGGAAAGCACCTTAGATGCTAGCACCCTCTATAGAAAATATATTATGATTTGGTAATTCACTTGCCAAAATATCATGTCATGGAAAAAATTTTAGATCATGTGTTAAAATGTGAGCTTCAATGGCATGCTCAAGGTATAACCTAGTCAGGGCACAAGGCAACATAGTTGATAATAACTTTGCTTAATCTTTCTCATACATGGTATAATAAATTTGATCCTAACCAGGCTATGATTGATTATGATACCTTGAATGAAGCATTTCTAAAGGAATTTGAGTAGAGCATTATTGCACTCAAATAAATTATCTAAGGTTTATCAAAAAGTATGCACCTATATGATGCTAGGTTTAAAACTCTTCTTTCCAAGCTTCCTTATGACATTCACCCCTCCCATCATGCACAATGGTTTATTAGAGGATTACTATTACCATTTAGAAGAGTGATCTTTATGAAGACAATCATAGATCCTTGAGAAGTGATTAAAGCTACACTTAGAGCTGAGGTAGTCAGAAGTGTTGACATTAGGATCAGCCCATTCATGGAAGCATAAATTGATTCCATGGCTAAACAACTCTAAAAAATAACTGCTAGTTCATTATAATATGTTCAAAGTGGATTATGGTACACTCACTATGATATAAAAGGCCATAACAAGAATAACTAACCTCAAAGGAATGTGCACACATTATTTCAAAGTTGTGAGGTTTATCATGAGGTGCATGATGTTCACAACTACCCTTTATTATGATACACTAGTTAGGTTAACATAACCATATATTCTTGGTTATATAATTCCTACACTCATACCACCACTAATTTCTATGTAATTGATGAGATGCACGAAAATATGGAGAGAGGCACATGGAAATCAACTATAGTAGCTAGAGGGTAGGCAATACAAGTAAATATAGGCTATTTCCAATAGAATGTAGGATATGGCTAGTATAATGTAGGATATGGGATAAAAAGAGGCACTAGAGGGTGGGGTGGAGGATGCGGTGGAGGAATATTCCCCCCACAATCATGTTACAAGTGTGGTTTGACCAATCACTATCAATGTGACTACCCTACACATCCAATGTGTGGGTATTATTGAGGAACACATAAGGTCAAGGAATACCCTAACTTGTACAATAAACTGACCCAAGGTAGGCCAGGCATTGACAAGGGTGTAGGAATGATTAGGCAAAAGCCTAAAATGGAGAAATGGACTCCAAAAGCACAACCAACCCATATAGATTTAATTAAAGTGCAGGTAACAAATCATAGTGGATTCACCACTCAGTCTTTAGTTATGTCAATACTAGAGTTATGCCTAGAATATGGGGAACCAAGTTTCATTGAGTGCATCACATGGCCAAAACCCAAAGTTATGCCTTACCTAGACCCTACATTCCATAAATATGTATTACAAGAGGCCATGAGTGTGATTCAAAACCTAAAAGGAGAGCTACAACTAGAATGAGATCTAGAGGTGCAAGTTGCTACCTCCCATAAGAAGTAAGATAACCAAGAGGCTAAGGTACAAGAGCTAACAAAGATCCTACACCTCTTATAGATAGAAAGGATCTTTCCCCTATTAAAGAAGTTACTTTTATATCATGCTAGGTGAAATCCAATTAAAATTATTTCACCATCCATGGAAAGGGCATGAGAGGTCAAACATACATAGAATATAGAGTATGATTAAGATCTCCTAGTGAATTCCACCATTGATGGATGGTCTATATACAAGATCCTCATGGACATAGGTGTTGAGGTTAATATATTGATAAGGAACACATGGGAGAAGATGGGTAGGCCAGCCTTGAGGCCTTCCCCTCATGTGCTTTTCATGGCCAAAAAATCTAGGATACAACTAATTGAAATTCTAAAATGTGCCATTAGAGATATTATGGGTGTAAAGTTTCATGCTAACTTCAAATTGATCGAGTTAGCTAAGCAAGATAATTATCCAGCACTCTTAGGTAGGCCATGGTACTACATGAATAATTTTGACATGTACTTTAATAAGCATTATATTACCTTTAAAAATGGCAAGGATAGGGTTGTGATCCCCCTCTCAAGTGACCAAGGACCCCCTTAAGTATAAAGTGTTGATATTGAGGATGATATGAACCATATCTACAACATCAATGTGCAAGGTGCCAAAATTATCAACCCTAATGACCAAGGAGTACTTTCTTGGGATGATGGATAGTTAGCCTTAGACACTACCCACATAGCTTGTGATTGATGGGTTAAATAAGCTTATGAAACCATTAGTCTGAGGTGCCATTTAATGATCACCAAGGTGCTAAAACCTATGAGGACTAGATGGGTCTAAATTGATCATGCTTCTTAAAGAGGGGTCCCTTACAATAGGAATAAGGGAAATAGATTTTTTTTCCTAAGCAAAGGTAAACTTATAATTCTCATATAATACGAGTGGATAAATCCTGTAGAATAATATGTTTTTAACCTAGAGTCCTTTATCTCAAAAGAAGCAAACAGGATGGGTGTATTGGTGTATACTTTGATAAACATTGTCACTCATTGGTGTGTAGCACAAAGGTCTAGCTTGCCAACTTGGAAAGATGTAAAAGTATACATCTACACCAATTTCAAAAAAATTAATGAAGACCTAGACATTTTTTACATACTTTGGAAATTCAAACCCAATAGCGCATATATGATTATGTAAAAAAATATGAATTGATTGCAGTGTAAACACACTGAGGAACCTATTGGTACACATATTTTACATAACTTTGAAGATGTGGGTGTGAGCTTGGTATGTGGTCAACAAAATACACCATGAGATAGCTAGTTGGGATGTCTTGAATGATAAATTTGTACACACCTTCTCCTTTTCCTCACATAACTTAGAATTGATCAAGCCATTGCAAGTTAGTCAAAGGGTAGTGTTTGAGGACATTGCAATCTTATAGGAATACCTAAAACATATGTTTAGGGAGAAAGGATTATCACTCCCAACTTTATTTAAGGAGAAACTACTCAATAGTGACTCGAGTGATGATATGGATGTCTATAAAGTACAAAATTAGACATCCTTGATAGGAAAGAGGAAGCTTATATGCCAAGTGGATATTAGTACCCTTGATGAGGAGGACCCTATTCATCTTAAAATTGAAATAATTTAAGGGAATAGGTAAGTTGAGGACACACATCAAGAGAAAAAAATCCCTACCATGTGCCACTCAAGACCACCTAGGTTAATATCAACATAGAAAGAGAACCAAAGGTGGCTACTCTAGGTGCATATTGGTCCAATGTAGAGCTGGCATGAATTATGGAACTCCTAAAGGAGTTTGTGTATTTATTTCCATGTAATTACTAGGAATTGAAGGGCACTCACCCATCCCTTATAAAAATGATCATAAAGCTGGTGGATGGTGTGTGACTTATCAAAAAGTGCCCCTACAAAATGAACCCCAATCTCCACACCAAGGTTAAAATGGATATTGATAGTATGTTAGTTACATGAGTGATCTACCCAATTCAAGAGTTATAAAGGGTTATCCCCATGGTTATTATCATTAATAAATATGGGTGTATCTACATTTACATGGATTACCAAATTTTTAATGCTACTTGTGTCACTGACCCCTGCTCAACTCCATTCACTAATGAAGTCTTACATGGAGTCACAGGCTACAAAATCTATACTTTCACTAATGGTTTCTCTAGATACCATCAAGTCCAAATTGAAGAGGAGGATAGGCCTAAGACAACATTTACAATAGAATGGGCTTATTTTGACTATAACATGATTCCCTTTGGGCTCAAGAATTCACCATCTATATTCTCCAAAGTGGTCATCACTGCATTCAAGGATTTTATTCATAAGTTTGATGATTAGAATATGTATGGGCTTGTCAAAAAACATTATGACAACTTGTGCCTCATGTTTTAGAGGTGCTACCAACTACATATATCCTTGAACCTTATGAATTTCATCTTTGTGACACCATTTAGAACCTTGATCAGGCATATCATTTGCAAATATGGTTTACTCATCAACCCCACCAAGATTTTTATTATCCTATAATTCTAGACCCCTCTCATGCATAAATATGTTCATGCCTTTCTTGGCCATTATAGCTATTATAAAAAGTTTATAACAAACTATGCAAGGATCATTATACCTCTAGAGGAGTTGTTGTGCAAGGATATCTCATTCTAATAGGGCACAATGCCATAGGATGTCTTTGAAACTCTGAAGCTTAAGTTGGCTAGCATGTTTATCCTTTAGTTTCTTGATTAGATGACTCTCCATTCTATGTCCATTTTGATGCATCTATCACTACAATTGGTGCCATTCTGATCTAACCTAGTAAAGGTAAGATGGATCATCCTATCTCCTTTGCAAGTCACAGATTGACCCCAGTAGAGGAAAATTACACTATTATCGAGTGTGAGGTACTGGCCATGGTCTACACCCTCCATAAATTAAGATAATACTTATTAGTGACCCCATTCATATTTTTCACTAATCATGAGGCACTTAAGTACCTTGTGAATAATCCCATTCTCCATGGGCACATTTGTAGATGGATAGTTCTATTTCAATAGTTCTAGTTCTTAGTTGTGGTGAAACCCAAGAGGAAGAACTAAGGACTAGACCATTTATCCCACATTGACTCTGGTGATGTGGTAGTGCCCATTGAAGATGACATACCAGATGTGCAACCCTATAGAGTCTAGTTCACTCCTAAAGACTTGGCATAGATAGCTACATTTCTAAAATCTAGGTTTGTACCTTAGACCATGACAACCAAAGAAAATAAGTAGCTTGATGTTCACACCACCCCCTTTTAGATCATTATTGGGTAGATATATAAATTAAGTTAATATTAAGTCTTGCACCAATGTGTTTTGAAAATGAAAGAGACTCCATTGTATGTGAGGTGCATGAGGGGATCATAGGAGGTCATTGCATTGAAGATGTAATAGCATACAAAGTGCTACAATCAGGGTTGTGGTGGCTAAGCCTATTCAAGATTCAAAGTATTTTGCTAAGGCATGTGACATATTATAGCACCCATAGAATCCAAATTTATGGGATGAGATGCCTCTCATCCCCATTCTTTCCCATGCACCATTTGAAAAATGGGCCATTACTTTTATTGGGTTGATCACTCCTACAACAATGTATATAGGTGCAAGGTATATTTTGGTGGCCACTGATTATTTCATAAAGTGGGAAAAGGTATCACCTACTAAAACATACATACTATCACTACTAAATACTTCATATGGGATAACATCATAAATTGTTATGGGTTCCCACTTAGTTTCACTAGCGATAGAGGAACACACTTCCTTAATGAAACTATGAAAATCCTACTAGATGAATACATGATGGCACACCACAAGACCACCCCATATCATCCCCAAGTAAATATGACATCCAAATCATTCAATAATATATTAGTAATTTGCCTCATAAAAATATGTGATGTTGGTTTTAAATATTAGGATGATCAAGTGTTGGTAGTTGTATGGGCATACCACACAACCTATAAGTGCCTAAACAAGGTTATACCATTCCAACTAGTGTTTAGAATAGAGTAAATTATATTGATGGAGTTCTTGGTACCACCATTTTACATAACATTAATTAGTAATTTGGATGACCAATAATCATTTATTTTAAGGTTGGAAGACTTGGAGTGGTTGGATGAGGCGCATGCCCAAGCAAGGTAGATCTAGCAAATAGAGAAGGCACACCAGAATCTCTAGTATGAAAAGCATATTAAGTGAAAGGTACTTACTTAAGGAGTATTGGTCTTTCTCTATGACTCCAAGTACCTCAAGCACCCATGAAAAATACAAATCAAGTGGATGGGTCCATGTGTTATCCACATCATGCGAGAAACTAGTAAATGCAATATCCACATGTTTTCCAATGAAATACTCCTTGGGAATTTTAATGGAAACATATTGAAGCCATATAGATAATAATATGACACTTCCACCATCAAACATTGATTTCTTAGTCATAAGATAGTTGTGTTTTGATGACCCAAATGATGTTTGGTGCAAGCCAAACATTTCCTTATTCTTTATGTTATTTTATGGAGAATTGATAAGAGTGAATAAGCAATGCTTGCAAGCCCATAAAATCAATATTTTTATGCTTCTATGCATAACTCCAATTAGGTGAGTCAAGCATAAATGTGTTGGAAACATTGTCATTGATGTCAAAGGTCTAGCATTATTGGTGATAAAGGCCCCATTGCATTTAATGATGTTTGTAATAGATATATATTGGCTAATGTGAGTTAATATTTATTTAATATTAACAAATATATTTTTAGTTGCATATGAGACAAAATAAGGGCCCATGGAGAATTCAAAGAGCCATGGGGTAATAAGTATGGGATGCTTTTTCCCATGAAGAGTCATCTTGGGGAATTTCAAGAGTCACCAAGTGAAGACAAAAGAGGAAGGGCACAATTTCTCATGAAGGGACACTTTGAGGAATACGAAAAGTCACCAAGGACAAAAGAGGGAAGGACATTTTTTCTCATGAAGGGTCACCACATGAATTTTCAAAGGAAAGGATATGAAGGGTCATACAAGTTTGGTGCCATTTTCCATCAGAATTGAAGGGTCACAAAGGGGGAAGGCCAAAGGTCATTTGGAAAGCAATAAATAAAGGCTTGAGAAGCAATTTATAATAAGAGTGAGAGAGGTTGATTTGATATTATAATATCTAGCTTAGAAGAGTATTGTGAGAGATGAATATGATTTGTATTTGTTATATCTAGCTTAGAAGAGCAAAGGTGAGAGAGGAAAGAGATGTTGTAATGAACTATCATTTGTTGAGATAGAAACATTGAGAGATAATTGTGTGGTATACACAAAGGGGTTGGTGCTCCTATGGGTTGGTGATAATGAATAGTTGTTGGGTTGGTGCTCAGCAAAGGGGTTAGTGCTCCTATGGATTGGTGCTCACGAATAGTTATTGGGTTGGTGGTCAGCAAAGGGGTTGGTGCTCCTGTGGGTTGGTGCTTAGCAAAGGGGTTGGTGCTTTTGTGGGTTGGTGCCCCTGCAAGTTGGTGCTTGAAAATATTGTTTGGGTTGGTGCTCATTCATATACTTAAGATTGTTCTCCATGGTTTTTCCCACATTGGGTTTCCACATTATATCTGATGTCTCTCTCTTGTGTGGTGTTTATTGTTTCAATTTTATTGCATATCTTGAAAGTTTGATTAAGTGGAATTTGATTAAGGGAAAGTTTTATAAGATATATGTTAGGTTGTGGAGCTAAAAGATTTACCAAGATGCAAACAGGAGAAGTTATGGAGGATGCAGAGTTGTGGGGAGTTGCTGAACCAGTTGAATGGAAACCGGCATCGATCTGATCAGCCAACATCGATCAGATGGCAGTGAGGAAGCAACCAGTGTCGGTTACCAGTCGGCCGACATCGGTCATGGAGGAGCCGGTGTTGGTAGCCTGTGCGTGAACAGGCAGTTCGCATGTTGATTTCAGAGAGTCTATTTTTGGATTGTTAGTTTGCATGTTGAAGGCTAGTGTTAGTCTTGAGTTGCATGTCTAATTATTGTAATTAGGTTAGTCTAATTATTGTAAGCATGAGATCTATATATGGACTCATGGGCTGTATTGTAAAAGTGTGCTAGAAAGCCATAGAGCTTTTAGAGAGAGCTAGTGTAGCTCCTCCTAGTTCCAAAGGGGTGCTGAGTGTGTATGATCAGGGAGAGTTGCAAGGTCTGCAAGGTCAAGGACCTAATCCACTGAGGTACTGGTTGAAGAATCATAAGGACTTGGTGAGGCAAGGACAAGGGTTCTTCAGGGGTGTAGAGATATCTACATGGTGAGTAAGGTCTAGTGATTTGCAGGTAGCAGAGAGTAGGGGATCTACTTAGAGTACAGTTGTGTACTTGGTGAACTGGCAGCGTGTTACTGACTGATTGGAGAGGTGAACATCAATTCTATATTGGAGTTGATTGTTGGGACCGAGAGAGAGAGGGAAGAAGGTCTTGAGGCGTGGCGAACCTTTGAGGTGGAGGAAGAAGTGGCATCTTCCTTATTGTATATTCTTCTGAGTGATTATTAATACAATTGTGTATTGTCTCTCAATTCCTGTGTTGTTTCATATTTCTAGTTACTTATTGATTCTGGTATAATTCTGTGTTTAGTTGCTAATACAAGAAGTAATCATATGTGCTCTAATTGGTAGAGCAAGATCCTGACTCAGTAGGGATCGGAGCATGTTTATTGTTCTTGGTTTCCCTGACAAGTGGTATCAGAGCTTTTGGTTGGGTTATTAACAGGTGGTTTCAGATCTGGTAGTGTTCGTTGATTACAGGTTACTCATAGGGGTTTCTGATTGAGTAGGAGTATAGCAATGGTAGAAGGAAGTAAGCTATGAATGGAGAAACTGAATAGCACGAATGGTCTGATTGATGGAAAGAAAGAGCAGGTAAATAAGAATTTTTGGTTGGTTGCAGATCAACAGGGAGGAGCAGATGTTGCTAGGTGATGTTGCACAGGATGTTCTGGATAAAGTGGAATCTTGGTTCATAGATTCTTTTGCCTCTTTTCATGCAGTTTGAAATAGAGCATCTTTTCATGGGTATATCTTTGGAGACTTTGGAGAGATTTATTTAGGAGTTGGAGAGCCTTGTCAGATTATTGACGAAGGGGAAGTGAAGCTGAAATTGTAGATGGATGACACACAGTGGTTGAAGGAAGTCATGCAGGTACCAGTCTTGGAGATGAGTCTAATTTCTTTAGGAAATTTGGGTGATGGGAGATATACTGTAACTCTCACAGTGGATACACTTGAATTAGATGGTGGTAAGAAAGTAGGTATCCTTTATCTATCTACTTATATTGTTGATTCACCTTCTGTTGCAGAGATGTGGCTTCATAGGCTTAGTCACATATGTAGAAGGAGAATGTAGGTTCTGAAGCAGAAGATAGATGTTTTTGACAAGCTAAAGAACTGGAAAGCCTTGGTGTTCATGGAGGAGATGATGGACAGAGATCAGGTGAGGAAACTAAATTATTCTGAGTAGAGCAAGGTTGATTTGATTAGGATTTTGATCCATGGAGAGCTCACGGGTAAAAAGTTATCACTCACAGACAAACACAGGTACCGGCGTCAGTCACATAGTAACCGACATCGGCAATAGGAAGACCAACATCGGTCATGAAGGAACCGACGTTGGTAGAAAGGATATTGGCATCGGCCAGGGAAACGACATCGGTAGTTAGGGTCAGTGCAGGGAACCGACATCGGTCGGGAGCAGACTGGGAGATGGCTGAGATCGGTCACTGGAACGGATATTGGGTGGATAGCAAGCTGTCAACAAGTCTCAAACACTCATGTGGAGGTCAGAAAGGGTAAGTGAACCTCATATTCATTGTTCACCTTCTTTATATTGTTTATTGATGGTCAAGAACTAGGAAGATGGAAGAAGCAATGCAAGTAGAGTCCAGATACAGTGGGAGCTTGGCATAGATGAGGAGGCTGAGTCCTTGGAGAAAAAACCAAATAGGTATTCATTGGTAGAGTTGTTAGCTAGAAGAAAGCACTGAGAGACGAAATGGATTCCCATTTTAGAGAAGAGAGTGGATGGATACATGAGACGGAAGGCCAAGGTATAGGTCTTGAGGAAGCTGTAGGACAGTGGTACAGGTTTGACAGGTGGATGACTAAGCATGGCTTCAGTTAATGTCAGTGTAACTATTGTGTTTATCTTACCAGGTAGATGATGGTCACAACATCATCTTGTTACTGTATGTGGGTGATTTACTAGTAGGTTTGTACATACAGGTATTTTGCTGAGCTAAAGGTAAGGTTAGTTCAGAGGCATGTCATGAAGAATTTGGAGCAGCAAAATTCTTTGGCATAAGAGACATGGATATTTTATCTCCAGTGGGCGCTGATGTGAAGACGGTGTTGGTGAGGTTCATTTTGTAGGATGTAAAATTGGTAAGCACACCAATGGCTGGACAGTTCAAGCTTAGCTTGAAACAGGGTTTGAAATCACATGAGGTCTATTGTAGGCCTGAATTTTCCCAATCAGTGGGGGTTGTCAGAAAGTATGGAGCCAATTCGGGGAAGGAGTACTGGAGGGTAGTTTAGTGGGACTAGCAGTAGGGATTCTTGTTATGCAGGGTTAAGTTCTTCACTACATTGATATGTAGGTTCAGATGTGGCAGGTTACTTGAATGACAGGTATAGCATCATAGGTTGTGTGGTGGTTGGTCTTCAGGATTGATCTTAAAGAGGAATACAAGCCAGGGAATAATTTAGATGGTGTACAAGTACAGGTACAGGTGCAGCTATTTATCTCCAAGTGGGAGATTGTTAGGTTGTGGAGCTAAAAGCTTCACCAGGATGCAAACAGGAGAAGTTATGGAGGATGCAGAGTTGCGGGGAGTTGCTAAACTAGTTGCAAGGAAACTGGCATCAGTTTGATTAGCCGACGTCGGTCAGATGGTAGTGAGGAAGCAACTGGCATCGGTTACCAGTCGGCTGACATCGGTCATGGAGGAGCCGGCGTTGGCAGCCTGTGCGTGAATAGGCAGTTCGCATGTTGATTTTGGAGAGTCTATTTTTGGACTGTTAGTTTGCATGTTGAAGGCTAGTGTTAGTCTTGAGTTGCGTGTCTAATTATTGTAATTAGGTTAGTCTAATTATTGTAAGCATGAGATCTATATATGGACTCATGGGCTGTATTGTAAAAGTGTGTTAGAAATCCATAGAGCTTTTAGAGAGAGCTAGTGTAGCTCCTCCTAGTTCCAAAGGGGTGCTGAGTGTGTATGATCAGGGAGAGTTGCAAGGTCTGCAAGGTCAATGACCTGATCCACCAGGGTACTGGTTGAATAATCATAAGGACTTGGTGAGGCAAGGACAAGGGTTCTTCAGGGGTGTAGATATATCTACATGGTGAGTAAGGTCTAGTGATTTGCAGGTAGTAGAGAGCAGGGGATCTACTTAGAGTACAGTTGTGTACTTGGTGAAATGGCAGCGTGTTACTGACTGGTTGGAGAGGTGAACATCAATTCTATATTGGAGTTGATTGTTCGGACCGAGAGAGAGAGGGAGGTCTTGAGGCGTGGCAAACCTTTGAGGTGGAGGAAGAAGTGGCATCTTCCTTATTGTATATTCTTCTGAGTGATTATTAATACAATTGTGTATTGTCTCTCAATTTCTGTGTTGTTTCATATTTCTAGTTACTTATTGATTCTGGTATAATTCCATGTTTAGTTGCTAATACAAGAAGTAATCATATGTGCTCTAATTGGTAGAGCAAGATCCTGACTCAGTAGGGATCGGAGCATGTTTATTGTTCTTGGTTTCCCTGACAATATATGATATACTAATTCACCCCCCCTCTCAGTATATCCCATGCTTAACAATTGATATCAGAGCAGGTTCCTTTTTGAAAAGTTTTACAGCTTGAAGGTAGATCAAGAAAGAATGATGGTTGGGTCACAGGAAGGATTTTTTACAAATAAGGCACCTTTATTTGATGGGATGAACTATGCTTTTTGGAGCATAAGAATGAGGACTTATTTGATGGCCCTTGGATTCAACATATGGAAAGCAATGGTGGAGGAATATGAAGAGCCATAGACATCTGTAATTACTCCAGTAGAAAAGAAGGCAAATGAATGTAATTCTAAAGCTTTAAATGTTATTTTATGTGGTATATGTGAATCTAAATTTGTTAAAGTTATGAAATGTAAATATTCTCATGAAACTTGGGTAAAACTTGAGAATATTTACAAAGGTGATGGAAAGGTTCAGCAAGCTAAGCTTCAGACTTTTAGAAGATAGTTTGAAAGTTTGAAGATGGAAGAAGAAGATGATATAGCAAGTTATCTTTTGAGAGTTGATCAAATCATAAATTAGATTCAAGGTCTTGGAGAAATGTTGGAAGAGTCAATAGTGGTGCAAAAGGTTTTGAGATCTCTACCAATGAGATATGATGCAAAGGTTTTGGCAATCAAGGAAATGAAGAATTTAGCCAAGCTAAAGATGGATGAGCTTCATGGTATACTCACGACATATGAGATGTGGATAGAACAAGATAAACCCTCAAAGAGAGAAGTGGCTTTCAAGACATCAAAGAAAGAGAAAGCTAAGATTCAAGAATCAAGTGATAGTTCTAGTAATGATGAAGATGACAATGGAGCACCTTTCATTCACAAGCCGAAAAGAGGAACAGGTAAATATCAAGGAAAATTACCTTTTAAATGTTTTAATTATGGAAAGATTGGACATTTTTTATCTAGATTCCCAAATAAGGGTAATGATAAAGAAGAAGAAAAGCCTACATACAAGAAGAATTTCAAAGGCAAATCCAAGAAGGGATTTAAGAAGAAGAGCCTGTATTCTAAGGATCCTAGCTTAGTTGAAGATAGTGGAGTCAGTGATTTAGAAGAAGAAGAGATGTTATTCATGGCCATACATGAAGGTGATCAAGAAGAAGAAGAGGAAGAAGCTGAAGTGAATATGGAAGGAGAACTCATTTGTGCCTTAGAAGAGTTAGAAGCTATTGAGAAGAAGAATCGAAGATTAATGCATCAGATCGAGAAAAATGAAAAGGAGTCAAAGGAAATTATTGATGATCTAACAACGCACTTGGAAGAAGCCAAGAAGAATGAAGAAGATCTAACAACATAGTTGGAAATAGAAAGAAAAGAATGTGAAAGGTATGTTATTGAAATTGCCTCTTTAAAAAGAAGATATTGAGAAAGTAGTCAATGATAAAGTAGTTAGTTATTCAAACTTTGAGGATAGCACTAACATGCTAAATAAGATATTGGAAAGTCAAAAGGCAAATTCAGATAAGATAGGGATCAGATTTGAAAAGAAGAGCTATATTGAATCTCTTACAAAAGAGAAAACAAGGGAAGAATTGAAGAATACAGAGGACATTTCAAATAGATAAGGATGAAGAGATAAAAAGCTACAAAAAACAATCAGGTCAGAGATATACAGACAGGTCTTATTTTTATGGCTATTGTTTTTATTGTAATGGATATGGTCACAAGAAATTAAAATGTAGAAAAAGAGCTAACAATTTTATAAATAAGAAAGAAAGTCAAGTAGAGTCAAGCAAAAGCCACAACTCTTTTACTCCTCTATCAAGCTTTGATGAAGAGACCATAATATGCTACAAGTGCAATAACTTCAGACACATAGCTCAGTATTGTAGAAGCATTTTTGAGTTAGTCAAGAAGGATCACAGTTTCAAAGCTCCATTCATCAAGAAGAAGGTTCAGACATGGTAGAAGAAACAACCTGAAGATTTTATGATGGTTCAGACAGCTTTACATGTAATAAATAAAGATCAGCCATAGTTCATTGATAGTGGATGTTCAAGGCATATGACAGGAGATAAAATTAAATTCATAACTCTAAAGAAGATCAATGGTGGCACAGTGAGATTCAGAGATAAAACCACTGCCAGGATAGCTGGAAAAGGTACTTTGAGTTTGGATTATGGTAGAACTAAGACTAAAAATGTTTTGTATGTAAAAACTCTTAAGCATAATCTATTGAGTGTTAGGAAAATATGTGGTCAAGGATACACATTAAAGTTTCATGCTGAAGGTTGTGAGATTAGAAGAAAATATTTAAATGAGTTGATTTCAAATGCTCAAAGGATAGGGAATAATGTGTATGTATTTTCAAATATCTTCTCAAAGGCATGATCAAATGACACATTCAAATATCTGTGAGAGAAGTTGGGAGTAATTTCTATTACTTCCCACCATTGATGTTCAGCATCAATTGAGGGGGAGATGAGTGCTAGCTCCAAGTAGGCCCTTTGCCATTGATGTTAGAGGGGGAGAATAACAGGTACAGGTATAGGTGCAAAAATAGGTAAAGGGAAGAGGTACATGTTGCTATAGTAAGGGGGAGTTACTGTATGTTTTTAGATGATAGTATGTGTAGGTGACAGGATGTGGTAGTTTCAGGATTGAGGTTGCCATCAATGACAAAAGAGGAGATTGTTGGAAACATTATCATTGATGTCAAAGGTCTAGCATTATTGGTGATAAAGGCCCCATTACATTTAATGATGTTTGTAATAGATATATCTTGGCTAATGTGAGTTAATATTTATTTAATATTAACGAATATATTTTTGGTTGCATATGAGACAAAAGAAGGGGCCATGGAGAAGTCAAAAAGCCATGGGGTAAAGACAAAAGAAGGATGGGATGCATTTTCCCATGAAGAGTCATCTTGGGGAATTCCAAGATTCACCAAGTGAAGACAAAAGAGGAAGGGCACAATTTCTCATGAAGGGACACTTTGAGGAATATGAAAAGTCACCAAGATAAGGACAAAAGAGGGAAGGACATTTTTGCTCATGAAGGGTCATCACATGACTTTTCAAAGGCAAGGATATGAAGGGTCATACAAGTTTGGTGCCATTTTCCATGAGGATTGAAGGGTCACAAAGGGGGAAGCCCAAAGGTCATATAGAAAGCTATAAATAAAGGCTTGAGAAGCCATTTGTAATAAAAGTGAGAGAGGTTGATTTGATATTGTAATATCTAGCTTAGAAGAGTATTGTGAGAGATGAATATGATTTGTATTTGTTATATCTAGCTTAGAAGAGCAAAGGTGAGAGAGGAAAGAGATGTTGTAATAAACTATCATTTGTTGAGATAGCAACATTGAGAGATATTTGTGTGGTATACACAAAGGGGTTGGTGCTCCTATGGGTTGGTGCTCATGAATAGTTGTTGGGTTGGTGCTCAACAAAGGGGTTGGTGCTCCTGTGGGTTGGTGCTCATGAATATTTGTTGGGTTGGTGCTCAGCAAAGGGGTTAGAGCTCCTATGGGTTGGTACTCATAAATAGTTGTTGGGTTGGTGCTCAACAAAAGGGTTGGTGCTCCTATGAGTTGGTGCTCATGAATAGTTGCTGGGTTGGTGCTCAGCAAAGGGGTTGGTGCTCCTATAAGTTGGTGCTTTCGAATATTGTTTGGGTTGGTGCTCATTCATATACTTTAGATTATTCTCCATGGTTTTTCCCACATTGGGTTTCCATGTTATATCTGGTGTCTCTCTCTTGTGTGGTGTTTATTGTTTCAGTTTTATTACATATATTGAATGTTTGATTAAATGGAATTTGATTAAGGAAAAGTTTTATAAGATATATGATATACTAATTCACACCCCCCCCCCGCTCTCAATATATCCCATGCTTAACAAAATGTTTTCCAAAGTTTTTGAGGCTAGACACCTAAGTTTTTGGGTGGATGAAATTTACTAGACTTTGAAAATATGAGCACCAATTAAAAAAGAGAGGCACACAAGATATAAATACACAATAGGTATAAATAATAATTCATACTATGATCATGTGCAAGCGATTAAAATCATAGAGTGAAGCACTAAAGGGCTAGGATAAATGATTTTTATGGGGTAGGATAGTGAAAGGCAAAGAGATTGACCAAGATAGGAAAGTGCACTTGAAATTAAAGCATTATAAGAAAAGAAGATGGAACCATGGAGGTTGAATCACATGCATGTGAGGCACTGTGCCCAAGTTACCATAAGGAAGGTGAAAAGTCACACCAAGTGAAAAAATCATAGGGTGAATATCATAAGAACAAGCTGGCATCCACCCAAAGTGAGGTAGGAAGTGGATATTTGAACTACATCGTACTTCACCAAAAATACCATTAGGATAATCTATTGACGTGACGATAGAGGCATAAATATACACATTGAATGCATGCATGGTAGAGGATTTTTGTATATTTCTTGTGTTTTATGAAATCTAATAAATTGAGGCCTCACCACACCATTAATCACCTATAATTAATAAGGTAGCTGAATTAAAGGTATAAAATAGCAAAGGGCTGATTGGTTTAGGTTACAAACCTCAAATCAATTTGCACCCAAAAATTTAGAGTAGTGAAACAGAGCTGAACTAGAAAACCAGAGCTAAGCAAGAAAACACTAATGTAGAGAGACCTTAAGTACCTACAAATTCCAAAAGTGAATGATTGAATAGAGAAAGGAATTGCATTCCCTTTGAGATTGGTGTAGAGAAGTGTGGGGCACAAATTGTGCAAGAACCATGTACTAGAAAATTGTAGTGATGCCCTGGCCACCATTACCTATAATCAAAGCTCAAGAGCCAAAGTCACAATCATAGATCTCATGAATATAATAAGTGCCAAGAAAAATTATAGGATTTATAAAATTAAATAGACTGCACTTGAACACCAGCCAATTTAGAATGGGGAATAAGCGCATGAGTTTTGGCCCATCATAGGCAAAAAAGGATGCTAAGAGGGTGTAAATGATAGAAGAATCAGGCATGGAAAAGAAGAAATCATAGCTGGTAGAGGGAGTTAGCATCACTAAGGTTGATTTAGAGGTGCTAAAAAAATGTCTTACTGGGAGATGTCATTTCTTAAGGAGGTCTTGATAGGATAGAGTTGGGCATCTTTCATGCACACCTATCAGCTCAAAGAATATAACCACTACACCTCAAGCAATGTGCAAGATCTAGTGCAAGACTGGGTGGTTGATATGAGGGCTAAGATTGAAGTAGGCATGAAATTATTTGATGTATCCATCTAAGACAAACTTTTAACCACGGGTACAACTCAACTTTATGATTTTCCATGTTTTGAGAAGATAAAGGAACTCATGTAGTTCCTCCTTTCATACATCCATAAAGACTACTTTTATTTTATGAGGAAGCACATGTGGGTATTAGTCAACCTCATTGGTATAATCATTGGGCTCTTAGACTCTAGCACAAACATCCATCAAATGATGGTGGATAATGCTAAAGTTGAAAGGGTTGAGAAACTCTTAGGGTACTACAAGGGAGGTTTCACATTCCCAATCAAAGACACCAAGGATCCCAAAATGAGGGAAAATACATGCCTTATTAGTTATAAACTATGTCTCAATTGTTGATGGACAGATATCACCAAGGCCTACCTATGCATCACCCACCACATAGCATAAGGGGTAAAGTTTAATATATTAAAGTTCATTGCAAAAAAAATGGTGAAGAATGCACTTGAGTGTCCTATAAAATAAAAGACCTTTCAGTGGAGGTCTATGTTAATTTTAATTGTAATAGAGGATATCATCATGCCCAATGGTGATGAGGACAAAATTTAGGTCTTCCCAAATCATAAGGACTCCCTAGTGTTGAAACACCAAAACTTCACCTTAGCCCCCACCTTCTCCTAAAAGTACAAGACTAGAGTAATGGGGTGGTATGACCAGTGTATCAAAGCATTCAAGGAGGAATGGCACATCCCAAAGGAGTTCCCTTAGAATATGTTTGGATTGGAAACCTTCATATTTATGAAGCACTTCTATGTAGTATGACTAGTGTGTAGAAAAGGTAACTGATCTGGCAGGATGAATCTCCTCTATACATTTTAAGCCAAATACTTCAAGGATGTGCCTAGAAGAATTCCTAACGTGCAACAATTGGACATCATAATGAAAATCATGGATTTGGAATGAAGTAGGTCATGGCATCAATATGTGTGCCTAGGATGGAAGTGTCTAAGGAAAATTAGGATGACTTGGATCATACTGACATCCATCCCCTCCAAAAGGAAGCCATAATCAAACACATCCACATGTTATAATATTATATGAAGCAGATAAAGAAGGGAATAAGCACCAAGAAAGATGATGACTCCCCTTCTAGATCGATGATGGAGGGAAGCTAGTATTAGTAGTGTAGAAGAAGTCTCCCCAAAAGAAAAAGGGGGAGACACTTGAGGAGATGCAAGAGTGCATCAGATTAAAGATCACCTCTAGTGATGAAGCCACTCCCTCTGCACCAAAGAAGAAGTGTGTGACCTTCATGTCAGGGATTACTTCACCCAAATAAAGGGAAAATAAAAAAATTCCAAGGGGCCAGTTGTAATACCCATAATAACCTTGGTGGAAATGGAAGTGCAAGAGGCACGTGAAGAATTGGAAGTGAAAGAGGTGTGTGAAGAGATGTAAGAGGAATATGGAGGGATGAAAGTTTACATCATCTAAGAAGAAGAAGTAAAAGAAGATCCCAGTGCCAAAGAATTTTAGGAGGCCTTCTAAGGTTACATTATCACCATGCTTAGAGAGGTATAAAAGCTACCCAATACCTCATCTAAATAACTCTCCACAAAACTTCCACTAAATGAGGAAAATATAATCTAGTGGAATAAAATGGGCCTCAATGAGGAAGAAATAGAGATGGCATTGGTGCTAGAGAAAAAAATATAAACCATGAAGGCATCTGGGATGACCCAAGAAGAGACTGATAAGGTTGAGGCCAAAGAAATAAGGGCTGAGGAAGAAAAGAACTTAGCAATAATAAATAAGAGGAAGGCTGAGAAAAATAAATCCTTAGAGGAAAGGGCCAAGAAATAAAAATAAGAGAATAATGTTACTGCAAGCATAGAACTAATGGAGGAGAAAGCATCAAAGGCACTTAGCACCCCCACTATCATAGTAGAAGAAGTTCCACCACAGGTGTGCCCAAGTAGTGAAGGGGTGCTTAGAGATAAGGAAGGTGATACTAGTGCCTTGTAAGATCAAATGGAGAGTACTAAATAAACAAAACATACACAAGAGGGTGAAGTTAGCACTAAGGTAGAATAAGAAATGGACCAAGGGGACAAGTCTAAGGAAGAACCCCTATTGGAATAAGAAGAAGGAATCCTAGAGGGAAGCACTAAAGAGAGCACTAGTATCGATGAAGAGGAAAGAGAAAAAATAGAGTTGGCCGTCACTGAAGAAGAGGGAATCAAGCCAAGCCTAAGAGAAAAGGTGCAAAAGGGGTGGACCAATGAAGATTACTATATGTTTGAGTGCATGCCCCCTAGAGCTACCACAATAAGGATGTTCTAATAGTTATCATTCACTTTTGATAGTTATATGGATGAGCTTTATTTTTAGGTGCCAAAAAAGTCATATTGGGGGCAGAGGAACCAAAATAAGGGCATGATTCCATTATTATAAACCCCTATGCAATGAACCCAGTCAAGTCAGCCAATGCACTCATTTGAATGGCCTCTGAAGTAGCACGAAAGAACATCATTAATGATGTTAGATATTCAAGATGAAATAATATCATGTTAGAAGGAGAAGAGGAAGTAAAGGCCATGAAATTCAAATTTTAACAATTTGTTTAGCACATAGAGGAAGCTTAGCCATCCCTCTTGGATGATGTTAACACTTATAATATTTTAGAAGTTGACAAGGTGTGCATGCTAGTGGAGCAAATTATCCCAAGGTTGAAGGTAGAGCATGCATCAGAATAAGAGGAGGACCCATGTACCATGGTAAATCAAGATCTAATTTCAAAGATCAAAGAGGTGGAAAACCTCTTCATGCAACTTCAAGAGGGCATAAATGCTACCTATGCCATCTTCTATAGCTTCTTCAACTAGGCATTAGTCATAGACATGCACCTTAAAAAGTCAAAGGGGGAGGGGGAGTTGATGGTGTAGGTATACACTATGAGTAGATTAGAGCATAGCCAAATAATGTAAAAGGCCAATGCCTTGATCACTCAAATCAAAGACTAGGAACAAATCCTAGAAGCACTCTTTCATGCCTTGCAAACCAAGGCCTATGAATAAAGAAAAATCTTGGATGAAGGATTTGTAAAATCTAAGGCTAACCTTGAGGCCTTTCGAAAGGAGTTGGAGAAGATGGATGTGTTTACACTCAGTGCCACCTTAACAAAGATAGACAATACCATTAAAGAACTCAAGATCACCATTAAGGGATTCAAGGACTTTAATGCTGAACTAAAGGATATCATGCCATAGTTATGTGTACCAAGGGCATTAAAAGACTAGTTCAAGGGTGGATAAGTAATTTTGTATGGAGTAAATGTTGGGACCATTTTTGGCTAAGTATGGATCTATGCCAACTTATCATATTTCTCATTGTGAGGTGATCATTTAGAATGATTACTATTTTGGAACCTTTTCTTTCAGCTGGAGGAATCTTCATAGATCTTGCATCGACTGTCAGGCAGTTACTGGGTGCCTAGGTTTTAAAGGGCATATTCATAAGCAGTTACACATGATGACTAGAGTGAAAAGGGTACAAGGTGATAGAGCTGGTAAAATGATCAACCAAGGCTCCAACTCAGCACTTGATGTGTGCCCTCCACCTTGGCATGAAGATTTTATTTAGTTCTATAAATCCAAGCTCAAACTAGTATGTAAAGGATGTAACTTTGAGATAGTGAAGCTCTACAGAATTGGTTCTAGACATAGCAAATAAACTACTATTAAAACTTAGGACTAGTATGGGTGCATTAGAAGTTTCATATTGAAATTTCCAAGTTCACCTATGAGCCTCTGGGCCTTTAGTAATTTTAAATGATCATTTACTTTGTTCTACTTTCTAAGTACTCTATTTATCTAAACATTGATTAATGAATAATGGTGTTGCCCTTAATTGAGTATGGATCTGGTTTATATGTTTATAGTTATGTTCTTTGAATGTGGATTTAATGTGAAATGTTTGTAATATTTCTAATGATTAGATTTAATATATGAATACTAAGTTCTATCAATATTTTATTTTAGCCCATTAATGGTGTCCCTGTGTAAATGATGGCATTAGCATATTGTATGGAAATAATCTAAGTGTATGAAAGACCCCATGCTAAGAGATGATATCAGTGCTAAGAGTACGACCCTGAGTATGACCCTTCAATCTAAAAGTATTCCATTGAATCCTCCAAGTCCTTGAGTGATGTTAATATAATGGAACCAAAGGCTTACACCCATGAAGCTATAGAACTAGCCTGATATATACTTATGCTAATATGACAAAAATAATCTCTCCAAATAGGCTTTACACCTACACACCATTAGACTCCACCTAGAACAACTTGCACCAATAACCTTGCTAATGTCATTGTTGAAATGACCAATTCCCTTGAATAATGAGTTACACCATGGCATGACTAGCCCAATATGGGCCTCAAATCTTTCTCTATTGCACTTTGGGTGAGTGTATAAGGCTTGCACCTTATGTGAATTGATGTCAGCATAGTTGAGTGACAAATTTTGAGTGCTACAAGATTAGTTTAGGTTTGTACCTAGTTGTAATAAGTCTAAAACTAACTTGGATTGCTAGATAAGCACCTAGCAAAGTAAATGAATTGAGATACTAACTTTTCTACAACATAATGTTTTAGTTCTAGATATGGGTATGGTTAACCAATTAGATGGACTATATGTTCATATATGGCCCAAGTAGACTTTGATTGATTTGTCCTTTGGACATGTTATGTATATTATTTTACTAATTATGAGATGGAACACATGTATGAGTTGTATTTACTTTGTGAGGTTCATGTTCTAATTTAGTTTTGATTTTATTATTAGATATTTATATCATTTCAATTGTGATTTCATGTTTTTTTTACATACTGGTACCACTGATGTCACCTTGTGATTACAAGTAATGACCAGAGGATGAGTTATGTCTACACCTAAAATAACCACTTGACTACCACATCAATCTCAAATAGATAAATGAAAATAAAGTTAATTTAACGATATCAATTAGTGTCCACTAAGTCCATGTACTATATTATATTAGGTCATATTAGTGTCATGATTATTTTTATATGAGTGTTATCTCATTTTTATAGCATATGTCATTGGCACCTGACCAATTTTACTTCTTGTATTTAAATGATGTTATTAGATTTTGAGACTTTGGGGTTTGTTAACTTGTTATAATACTATTATATGACATGGTTTATAAATACTTATGAAGGCAAACATATATTTATGTTATTGTTTTGGGCCACTAAAAGTAGGTTATGGTGGGGGATAATTGTTAAATCTCCAAGGTTGGTGGAAAACATTATGTTTAATATTGACGAAGGGGTCATGGAACTTAAATAGCATTTAGACATTAACTTTGCATGGCAAAGATATAAAACATTATGTTTAATATTGATGAAGGGGTCATGGAACTTAAACATCATTGAGACATTAACTTTGCATGGCAAGGATATTTTAATCATTTTTAATGATTAGGTTTTTTGTGGAATCATTTTACATGCATTGTAACTTTGATTCTGCCCTCATTGTGTTTTTTTGTTTGAGGTGTAATCTTAAGTGATGAACCCAAGGTTCCATGGACATGTTGTCTACAGGTCATTACTATATTGAATAAATTTGGTATTTTTGGAACCCATTTTCAAAGCCATTAATGATGTTAACATCATGGCTCTCAAACAAGTAATTTTATGGAATTTTGGGAAATGTTGGAAACATGGTAGAAAGTAGGAAAAAGAGAGGGAAAATAATTATAGGTGAATTTTCATTGTAGTCAATATCAAAAGATCTCAAAAAAGTAAGTTTACTTTTTTTCCTCTCGTTTTCCTTTCGATCTATGCTCAAAATGTTATTCTTCTAGTTTAATTACCAAGATATAATGAAAATGATAAGACAATAGGTCTATGATGGGATTTTGAAGGCTTTATGTAATAGGTAAAGTCCTTAAGGACTATGTAAAAATTTGTTTATATACATTTCAAAACCCTAGCATATATCATGTAAGTGTAGTTTAGTAGTTTAAATTACATGTTTGTTACAGTTCTTATGAGTTAGTTGGTTTTGTGAAGAGTTACCATTGTGGGTATATCATTGGATTATCTCACCCTCAGATGGCATATGGATGATAGTTGGGTCTGAGCCACGAAGGCCTAACTA
Organism: Torreya grandis; assembly: GCA_037957365.1. Taxonomy (NCBI): domain Eukaryota; kingdom Viridiplantae; phylum Streptophyta; class Pinopsida; order Cupressales; family Taxaceae; genus Torreya; species Torreya grandis. The sequence continues at coordinate 1,528,107 of JARHVA010000480.1, read as the reverse complement.
TGTTAGTATGCCTATTTTCTTGAGTGTTTCTTTGTTTTGGACTTTGTGTTATCTTGGTGATTATTGTTGCAATCCTTGGCTGGTGGGATTTTGATCTTGAATTATTCCTTATTTACTTATTTTATTTTATGATTTTAAATGGCCATCTAGTGTTTCCTTACATGACCAAACTTATGGTCAAGGTGGGTATATATTTTCCACCATATCGATGGGCTCATATTTCCAATTATTTTTGTGTTATTATTTAAGGATTTCATCAATAGAACCTATGAGATTTTCAATATTTTAGTAATGGTGGAATTGTGCTAATGACACATGAGACACATGAATAGTTTGGTCTCATTCTTGTATACTCAGTTTTATAAATAGTAGCTATTATAATTGATAACATTTAAGATGAATCCTCTGGTCATTTGAATTTGAGTAGTATCTATTGACTACATTGAAATTATAGGTATTTAATTTAATTAATGGACCCTTTTTATGATTAGAATTATCATTATAATATTCCATTGAAATATTATTATTGTTTAATAGATTCAATTCAGTATTTAAAATCTTTGTTTAAATTCAGAGTTCATAGTGAAATTTGAATACAATTATAATGTTGACATTGTAATAAGGTAATTGTGTTAAATTAGAATGCCTTCATTTTTTTATTGGATTTATGGAACAACTATGCATGGATGAAAGAATGATTTAGTCCATTATTTTGATTACAAATATTTAGTGTGGAATTATTGTTATGAATATAAGGTTATGGTTGTGTTAGTTATTATCTTGGTAGCATTTTGGTCTTGAGCCAAATATGGTTGTAGATGATAATAAAAGTTATTAGATTAGTTGTATGATTATCTTTAAAAACTTAATTTCATTATTATGTGTCGTCAAATTCTAACATGTACATCAACAGATCAGAAGTGGTTGTGTTGGTTCAATCATCATTGAGTTGCTTTGACCTTTTTAAATCAATTAATTTTTTTTTTGGAAATTAATTGAGCATATAGTATGAATCTAAGTTGTAATCAAATTCAAAATTAATTCTATTATGTTGTGCCTTGCTATAATTTGATAGGCAGTAACCTTATATGAATATTGTATTTGATTTCAATTGATAATACATGGTTGTATCATATAGTTGTGATATGGTTATTTGTTATGGAAGTAGCATTGACATGATTAATGATTTTTAAAGCTTAAATTACTAATTTATGATTGGTAATAATATGATTATGTTATAATGTCTTAATACACCATGAATGGTAATTCATATTGAAAATGCATATTAGTTGAATCAAAAATTGATTTATGCTATGTTAGATTAACTTGTAAGTTAAATTAAAACCTAATCGACCCATATTTGGGGAAACCCTACAATTTGGTTGAAAAATGTCAAATCGGGGTAATGTTCCATTTAAAATGAAAACATGTGGATTCAGAGTTATTAAATTAACTTCAGTTACCTATGACCCTCAATTTACCAATGATAGTTATTTTCTTGAATGATAATCGGGACATTTATTTAGATTTGTCAATATTTAATAATAACTAATTAAAATTTGTAAATAAAAATGAAATAAAAAGAGGGTTCTTTGCTCTAAAATGTTTCCAAGGTAATAATGAATATTAAAAGGGTGGTCAATGATCGGTGGGTGATAAGTGGATTAAAAAATGTTGAGATCAGTGAGCTTAACCACAAGACTATTATTAATAAAAGTTATCATTAAGAGAATTCATATAATAATACATATATATCACCAGATATTAGACCTCTTATTGAGTCTTGAAATTTTGTTGCATTAATCTCAATAAATAATTATCAATAACCCTTTCCTTTAAGATGAATTCTATTGTAATCTAGATTATGTGAAGTGGAAATATTTATTGCACATTTTTTTGATTATATATTATCAAGTATAGAAAAGTGAAATTTTATCCCTAACACTCAACTTGTATTAAAGGAAAATCTAACCCAATCTTGATGGAAACTAAGGCATTGTTGGACCTTATAGAAATGGCTCATTTCATAAACTGTCATGAAATTTTAAGAGTTTATTGATCATTCCTTTATATGTTTAATAATAACATCTAATTAACTGATATACTTTATGGTTTATGACATATGGAGTCATGATTATGTTATTTCTCTTGTTAATTTGAATGTGATGTTTTGAGATTAAAAATTAGTGTTGAATTATATTTTAAGGCAAGCATAGTAATCTTTCAACTTCCCTAACATTAACAGTTAACTTTTATGAATGCAATTATTTAGTATTGACTATTTTTTTGTCATTTATATCCTTTCAGACTACAACAGGTGTCATCAACCTATTGTTGTTGCTTTATTAATATACACTGAAGGGTATGCTTATAAATATAAACATGTAGATGTTGACCACCCGTTATAGTAAGTTTTAGTTGATTATACTTTAGGTCAGATCAATCAAGTGCATGATATGTCAAGCTATTGTCAAAGCCTTTGGATAAAAGGTTGATTGTTGGAACTTGTAACTCACAATCCTAGAAGCCTAAAAAAATTGTATTTTGGTTTTTGAGGTTTGTGACTATGGTATCAGATCTATTAAAAATATGATTAATCTTTTTAGAAGAATGTTTTAGTTATATCTATGAATATGTTTAACTAATTGGATGGACTATATATTTATTGGAACCCAAACAAATTAGATTCCTCTTTAATTGACAAGAAAGAAGCTATATTTTTATAAATTATATGGGCATGAAAGGCATCCTTATGTTGAATTCCATTAATGTTTACTCCATAAATAAATTAACAAGAAATCAAGATTAGCCACATGAAATTACATTTATAAAGTAAATTATTCTATAGAAATATGGTAAGTTTGGGTGGACCATAATGCCATCATGGACATTTAGAAAAAAAAATAGGAGACACTAAATTTGTTTCAATAAAAATAATTTAGTTACCTATTTTATGGAAATATGCTTTGGGATTCCCATAGAGGAAATTTATTAGGTTTAGTAGAATAACATGATGATAGTATCAAAAATATTACACATTTCTATATGACCCTTCTTGGTTAGAAGATGCCCTGAACTTTGAAATAGCAATGTTAAAAGGCTTATGATCACAACACTAAGCCATTTCTTTTTATATTTAGTTGGAATATTTCAATTCAATTTTTCTTTTATACTTTAAGATAATATGGATCATGTTAGTGTATTTAATTACTTGTACACTATTTTATGGTTTTAAGATACGCTTTTAATATTCATTTGTAATTTTTAGGTAGGCACTAATTAGTGCATACTTATCTACCTCCCATTATTAGATAAAATTGTCAACTAAGTAAATACTTAATTGATTTATTATAGTAATATGTTTGTCTTATTCTTTTTGTAACTAGTCTCTAAAACCCTAACCCTAGAATCCTTTCTTATCTATATAAGAACATAGAATCCTAATGGGTGTGGCACATTATGGATGAGAGTTACTATTACACTAGTAGATTTAGGCCAGTGCTCTTAATCTAAAGAGGTAGCTATTATACTTGAATAAATTTGTGCTATCTTGTTTTTAATTTTTTATATATTTATTTATATAAATATTTTGGGTGTTTATCTTATGCTACCTATGATCATAGGAATCCAAAAAGGGAGTTTAGTATAGTGTTAGTTCAAGTAATGAAAAACTCAAATAAACACACTAACACTTACACTCCTATCCTAGATACTAGAGGGGAGCTTAGTAATAAAAACTAGATGAAAGCACAACTCAAACATAAAATACACAAAGCCTTTACCTTCCTTGGGAGCTCCAAATGTTTTGTTGAGTGGCTTGCTTAGCTTGTGCATCAAGAAGTCTTTGGCAAATGAAGTTTGTTGGTTCCTTCTTTCCTTGGCACCATTGGATTTGATGTGGCTATGTAATTGCTTGGCTCAAGATTTTGGAATTATAACACTACTTACAATAAAATATCTTATATCTCTCTCCAAATTTTTATTATAACTTTGGCTTATGAGAGCTTAAAATTTAGTTAGCTTGGCATTGTATTTAAAGCCTAAGGATTTAACTCTCACCCAAGGTGAGTTAGGGTTGAATTAAGGCTTAGAATGGGTTCAAACTTAACCTAGATGAGTAAAATCTAACTCTAGTAGAGTTAAAAGTTGTCAAGTAATTATGATTTATAATTACTATGCATAACTCTTAAAATTAGATATTTTAGGATATTTTCAAAGATCATGACAACTCATAAAGGCAATGATGAAAGGCTAGGATATTTTGAATTTTTTAATTTTAATTTAAAGAAATTCATTAATTTTAAATGGATAATTCAACTAGCAATTTAATAATTCTTAGCTTGTTAATTAATTTTGATTAGCCTTTTATCTCTTTCAATATTTGATTTATGTAAGTACCCCACTTAATAGGTCCATAGGCCAAATTGACTGTTGTAATGTCATAAGGTGATTAGGGATGAATTTATGAGGGGTTATCATTGTGTAAGATAGAATACCCCAATTAGGGATGCCTCAACATGATTTTGAGATTTGATGAATAATGCACAAGCAAATTTGGGGCATTTAATGATTCTTAGGCTTAATTTTCAATGATTGGTAGGAATCGATCTGAAGTCCAAGTGGAAGCCAGTTGTGCCCAATTTTAGGTGTCTATTATTTACCCCTATTTGGGAAGATGTTTCAATTTATAGGCACATTAATTTCTTCTCAAATAATGAAATAGGCTAAAAAAAGAATGATTAAAGAAGAAGCTCTAATCAACATTTGGGAAGCCTATAATGATGCCCCTCAAGGAAGTGTCCAACACATACGATTGATGGATGGTCCCTCAAAAAGAAGGAAGAAAAATAATGAAACTAACCCATGGGTGAGATTAATCTAATTTAAAAAATTCTTGCATGCATTGAATTAAAAATTAATAATTTACCCAAAGGTAGTTATAATCAGTAACAAAGGTTGAGACATTGATTTGCCCAAAGGTGGTTATAATCAGTGGCACAAGCATATGCCCTAATTAGAGATGATGAATTAAAATAATGATTTGCCCATAGGTAGTTATAATCATTAAAATGATTGTGATTGAATAATGATTTTTTATTGTGCTCCAATAGGGTAGATTGGCAAGCATAAATCAAGGATATAATATGTTGCACAAATTAAAGATGAGCAGGCACAAATGTAGATGTGATGGTCTAATGACTAAAGAAGACATAAACAACCATGTACATAAGGATGTGAAAAGTGATGAAAGAGATTAATAAAAGAATAAGAATTAATCAGTGTGAATGATTTGGTTATACTTTCCAATGTAGCTATGCTTATCTTTATTAGCATGGGTACAACCAAAATGGTCAAGGGTTGATTTGATTAAGGAGGGTGGGAGGAATTTTCCAAGTTTACCAAGGAGAAACTTTTTTTCCTCTATTGATTTTAAGATTTCCCAAGTTTTTTTTGTAGCATGTGATGGTATACACCATGATATAAGACACCATGATGACATAGCCAAAATGTGCAGAAGGACTAACTCTTGATCTAATAAAAATTGAAAATAATGTACCAATAAAAAAACCATGATGATAATGTTGATGTATGAATATGGATAGACTCAAGAATAATGCATAATGAATCACCCAATGAATGCATATAGACTAAGCCAAGGAAAAACAAGGAAATCAAACAAATAGGCAAATAAATGAACAAGCAAATAATCAAATAATTAAGTAAACAAACACATAGAAAGCTTGAAATTAAAAGCAACAGAAAGGATCCTATCCCCAACCAAGTTAATACCTATGCATGAAGGCTCAATATAATTATAAATGGGTTGTTCCCCCAATCAAGGAAACATGAAAAAGGAAGGTCACAGCCCCAATGGTAGTGGAATGGATTAGAACTAACAATGGGTTTGCCCCAATAAGGTGGATTAAGGATGACTGACTAGGTTTAAATAGGACAAATTTTTTTGGATTTTGAAATTTTTGAATGTTTTTGGAATTTCAAGGTATCTTAACTCATTAAATATTGACAAAATACCACTCATAAAATAGAGAGAGCATTGGCTTAGGTTGCTCATAAAATGATGAGAGATTGTAGAAAAGGGGGACTGAGATAATCTCAACATGAATCGAGCATGGCCTACATAGTCCCAATAAGACCCTAAGTCACATTAGTACCACCCATACAAGAGGTAGTGAGAATGGAATAGGTCATAACAAGCTTTTAAATTAAGTAAAATATCAAGGCAAATGAGAATATCAATGGCAAGGTGATGTGGCAATATATGGTAAAGGTGTTGTTCCTAATTTTCCCATATGTAATTATAATTAGGAAATAATAACATAGGTCAATGATACCAATTTTCCCATAGGTGGTTATAATTAGTAACATAAGGTGTGATATCAATTTGACCACAAGCAATTATAATTAGTGGCACCATAATTTGTGAATTAAAGATAACTTGCCAGATCCATTGTCACACTACTTTCATAGACTATCATTTAAACATGAAATTATAAAACTAATAAAACTAGATTAGAATCCCCTCATAGAAGGTTTGGGAAGAACCAAAGGAACCAAGATCAAAAATTTTGGGTAGGGTGGTTAAAAATAGGCTTTGGTCTAATAGGGATGGTATGGTTAAATGGTATAAGGTATGGCATGAAAAAAAAATGTTGATATGGCAATTATATAAAATGGTAAGAGGGCTTCCCCCAAATTATAAGGTAAGGTAAATGTTAGGGTGTGAAATAATGGCAATAAGAATGGTAAATGAAAATGGCATGGCAAAAGGCAAATGTAAATGCAAAGGTAAATGTTTTGGGCAAGGAATGGTTTTTAGCAAGTTAAATGGATAATGGAAATAACAAGGTAAATGTTGTTATCCAAGTAAAAGGTTTTTGTTGTTACTTATAATGCATATATTAACATCCTAATAAATATATGATACAACCAAAATAATCAATTGTGTAAATTGCTAGCCCACACCTCATTTGAATAGTTGTTATGTTAAAAACTTGCTATAGATTTGGATGCCAAGAATGTTGCAATCTTTTTTGGTCATTGATTTTATTTCCTTAAAACATATAGAAAAGGTTATTTTTACCCTCTATAAAGGAAAGTGCATCTAGGGATGGTAAGTATGGATAAATAATGGCTGATAGGTCTGATTTGGTGACATAAAGGTGGATGATAATGGAATATATAATGGTTAAGAAACAAATGAAGATTGGGATTTTCAAGCACACACAATGTTATTGATTATAAATTTGACATAAATTTAGATGTGGTGGGGACTAAGACTTTTGAATATGCTCTTGATATAACCACCAAATTTTTTTGTTGTTTGGGCTTGAGAGTAGCTACCATATAATTATGTTGTAAATTGGAAGTTGTATTAATTTTGTCTCTGGTAATGTCTTCATCAAGTAGTGAATAATAGTTGTGCTTAGCCATTTGCACCTTTATGATGTTTATACCAATGAATTTAACTTGATTATCCCATAGCACCTCTAAGAAGGTTTTGCTAAGGAACCTTGACTTTGGACTTTGATTGTCTTCTATCACCTCAAACAAGGTTTTACTAGAAGATGTTGAGTTTAAACTTTGATTATCCCATAGCACCTCTGAAAAGGTTTCACTATGATATTATAATTCTTCTACATGAATGTGGTCTTGGTACCCCTCATATTCTACAACTAATATGTCACCATGGATGTAGTTCAATAAGATGTGATTCTCTTGATCCCAATCAACACTTTTGGGAAGTGAAATGTCAATAGAATAGCTAGGTTGGTTGGTGGTAATGGTATGTGGATTGGTAATGGAATGGGAAGAGGCAGCATAATCCTCATAGAATATACTAAGAGAACTTGTGTCAAAGCTGAATTAATCATCCTCAAAAATTATGGAAGGATCACAAAGATAGTCAAATTGATTTGTGAGGCATGTGTAACCAATATCTTAATAACCACAAACATATTCTAATTCTAAAGTTGAGTCTGATTTAAATGAATCTAAAGTTGATGTTGATATTGACATTAATTTTTCTTATGATGCTCAATTTCATGTCAGTTCAAGAATAAAACCTAACTTCAATGTTGATTCTTCATCTAGTGTGGGTGCTACTATAAATATGTCTTATTGAATGATTGGTATTGGACAAGTAATGACTTATGATGAAATAATGGGCTCCATAGAGACTATTTTATCAAATTAAGACTCCTTAATGAGGTAAAAAATGTCAAGAGACAATTCAACATAGACTAGATTTTTAAAAGGAGGATCTATAAAAATAGGCATATAGTTGAGACAATGATCTAACTAAAGGTAATTATAATCATTAGGAAGTGACTTAACAAATATTATCTTATCAAAGTGAGACTCCTTAAAAAAATGTATAGCATCAAAAGGTGATTCGTCATAGGTTGACTCATCACAAATGGGTGTTTCAACAAAAACATCATGGATTGGTTAGTTCTCTTGGCCTTGGTTTACAAATAGTTATAAAATATGAGTTTTAAATATATCTTGGTCTTTAAATTATTAGCTCAATTTGAGAGGTACTGATTGCCTTAATTATGGGTCAATGATTAGCATGGATTTTATAAAATGGGGTATGGTTGGTAATGGATTAATAATGGTTGGTGGTTGGGTAATGGTAGGCTTAAAAAAGGATGGTTTATGGCCTAAGATAGTAACTATGACCCATCTAATTTTAGGTACATAACCTTGTTAGGATAATGAGTTAATATATGTGGAAGGGCCTATAATGGTAATGGTAAGGCATTCTGAATTTTGGTTGTTATCTCTATCCAAAAGATAAGGTCCTAGAATGGTAATGGTAGGGAATTATAAAATGTGGTTACTATCATGATCCAAAGGATGAGGTCCTATAATGGTAATCCTTGGACATTTTGGAGCTTGGTGGCTATTTTTATTTAAATTCCAAGGTCATATAATGGTAATAGTAGGGCATTACAAAGTTTGGTTGCTATCACAAGATAAAGGATGAGGTCCTAGAATGGTAATCCTTGGATGTTGTGGATCTTGGTTTTTTGCACAATATGAAGGAGGATTAATTTTATAGGTGGAGGATCAGATGCCATGAGAAGTGACAGGGTGAATATTGTACAACAACCAACCCAAATAAAGTGTCACATAATACTACACTTGGATTTGTTCCCCATATTGAGTATTGTAAGAAGGATAAGGAACCATCTCTCAAACCACTTCTTCACCATAGGGATCTCAAACAAAGTCAATTTATGAATCCATTTTTTCATAACTTAGATTTTACATGTATCCATTATGAATGTTATGCGACATCCACATCAATGATGAACATTTCACAAAAGGCCTAGAGTTCTACAAATTCTAAAAAATAATGTCCAAAGGACAAATGGTCCAAACATAGTGTAACTTGGTCAAAGGAATGGAGTTGTATCTCTAAAATGGTTCATGATAAAACTTAGTTTAAAATAATCTAACATCATAGGTCTAACATCAAATTTATTTAAACAAAAGGTCAAGTGGATGAATAAAAACTAGCATGCCAAACTCTAAACACAAAGTGTTTTAAACAAGTCTAATCTAGAAAAACAAAAGTTGCTAGGTATTTGCGCTAAATGCATCACAAAATCTAGGATTAAAATAAGCATATGATAGGTCTTTTGTAAAAATATGGCACAAAATCTAGAGTTTAAAAATAAGGTGTGATATTTAATCTAACAAATCTATAACACTTTAGCATAAACTAGGCCTTCGAGTTCAAACATGAACTTGGTCAATTGGCATTAGGTATGAAACTCTAAGCATATGTAAGATAGGTTATTTATCCCAAATAAAGGCACAAATAATATTTTTTAAATTTAATAAAAAATTAACCTAAGTTACACAACCCAAAAGAGAAAGATCAATGTCTAGGCTAGAATTACACAAGGCATAGGCAAAAATAAATCAATATTTTGATTTTAACTTGTCAAGGTTAATTAAAAACTCAACTTAGGTAAACTAGGATTATTTAAAAAAACAACAAGATAGACAAAATTGAATGGCATGATGGCACTAGGTAAAGATATAAAATGGCACGTGTAACTTTGGTTTTAAAATTAAAATTTGGCACAAGTCAAACAAGTCTCTAAAATAATTTGAGTAACATAGTGATGTCATCATGATCTAAAGATGTAATAGATTATTGGATTCAAGACTTAAAGGCATAAAACCTGAAATGAATTGGGTAGTGTAACATTACCCTTTTCAATCAAGTGACACACACACACAAAGATTTATCGAAAGACTAAGGCAAAGGCATGTAATCAAAATGGCCAGCATAATGCCTCCTCAAACAAAGGAGTGATGTATAAAAAAACTTAGCTTGGAATGTTATAACAAACCAAATAGATAGATTTAGACTCAAAACCATGCAATAAAGGTTAAAAATGACATGAAATACCTAAGTGTAACATCCTAAATCCTAAAATTGACAAGGTTATATAATATCATTGAATTTCATCAATATACTCGCTCTTGGGAGGATTTGAAGTATTAATCTAAAAAAAAAAAGCATATAAAAATTAGGTTTTTTAATCCCCCTCTTCTCCCAAAATTTTTTACTATGACATGGAACTGCATGATACTTGCCCTGCATCAATAGTATGTCCATGGTAAGTGGGGTTTTTCTAACCTATTAATTTTTGCACATTTTTAGATGGTCCCAAGTGTATCTAACATAAGATATGATCATGTCATTTTGATCCACATCAACCAACTTATTTTGAAATGGTTTTATCCTTTTCATAACCATTACATCTATCACTTGCTTGGTGTAGTGTAATGTCTGAGTTTCCCTTGTACTAACAAAGCTTGTTAAACCACTAAAATAAGAATCTCAATAAGTCAACCTCAATTTGTATACCCCACCATGAAGTGGGATTAAAAATATTTTTATAGATGAATTCTCAAGTCAATGCTTCCCTAGAGAACCTGTGAGGAGGCGATGAACTCTTGCTCACAAGCCAAAATACATGAAAATTAAAGATAAGTGAAAAGACTTCAGGGTCATTTTTGGATCACCCAAACCATATGGATTTGAGGAGGGCCTTAATGACATTATTTTCACACTTTAGACTAAATCAAATATTATCAATCTGAAGTGCACCTTGTTGGAAGGTGTGTAAGTGAACTTTCTCTTCTGCTAAAATAATGGGATTTCCTCAGAGTGTGGGTGACTTTAAAGTGATAATAACCTCCATAAAGGGCTAGTTCCCTTGAATATATCACCTAAAATAATCTCTTTATTGGAAAAGGGAGAGAAATTTATAATGACATGAAAACATGTAAAGAAAAGGTGATTCACCAATGTTTTATACACTTACAATTGCACATGTCACATACTATTAGACACTTTCAGACCTACAAATATCACTTCATTCACTCTTTTATCTTTTTACTTTCACAAAATTATTTCACAAAAAGGCACTAATTATCTATCAATATAGCATGGAAGGGTAATTGTCCACTTTCAAACTAATCAACTAACTATCTATGTCACTTAGAATGACTTGTGAGGGTTACAAAAACACTTCATGAAGGTGAGAAAACTTAGATAGAGGCAAAGAAAAGCATACATTCACTTAACCACATCAATGAGTTCATAAGACACAATTCAATTTAGCTTATAAATTAAGGAATTCAATCTTTTATTACATTAAATAGGTGTTGTAGTACAAATCTTGGCATAGCCTAGGCATGCCAAAAGCATAAGTATTTTTTTATTGTGGGATAAATGGGAGATATATAAGAAAATGGGAAGAGAGAGAGGGGAGTGAGCAAGAAGAAATTAATAAATGAGGCCCAACACCTTTTTATTGATTATCATTAATATTGCCTCTACAAATTAACTTTCATTAGCTCCAAATAGCTTTCAAGCCTTCTCATTGGCTTAGAAACATCCTTAGATGATAAAAACTTGTTATGCATGATGAGTCATGATCTATTAGGAAGGAACAATCTCCAAAGACTTTTGAAATTTCATTGAATACTCCACTATCTTCCTCAACCTCTGAGCTTCCCATCTTCTTAATGAACTTACAATACCATGCTATATTTTGATATGTTCTTTATTCTATTATACTTGAACTCATTCATTGGTGTCCCTTTAGAACATAATTATAAAAATCACCATGCCCCTATGCCAGCTTCCTTCTCTATCACATCTCTACTTTCACTTCAAAACATAAACATAGGTCTACTATAGATGAAAACCAATTCCCTTATTGGTTTTCATATAGCCATAACTTCAGTGAAGATCCATAGGCTACTAATCTTTAATGGTGAACATGATTGAGACATGAATTAGAAACACAAGACATACTTCATAACCTAACTGAGTAGACTTTTTCATAAACTTGAGATTTAATGGTGGCATATGAATATGTATGTTTTTGCTCTCATATCTTGGATCTCATTTGAACTCGTATCCATACTTAGAAGCTTAGGTGGTAAAATATTTTGATCTAGCATGTCCACCTTTATGGCATTTCCTTGAGATACTTATTTCATTGTTAGGACCTGACCGTTATAGCCTTAGAGACATGTCTTTATCCTATGCCTCCCAGAGATTTGATCAAACTTTCTCCATCGATATCTTTGGGAGTCTTCTATATTTAACCCTCATCATTGTCATTGATTTGTAATATGCTTTCTAGATTATACCAATTTATATCCCCATGTTGATCTTTATCTCAGCCTTTGAGAATGTGACACTTGGTAGTCTTGCATGCCTCCTCTGAACCATGCTATCAGTCTTCATCTAGTTTATGCACTTATGCCATGTGACAGCCTCATGTACAATTTAGGCTCATGGACTTTTTGACCTTGATCCACACTATTGATTTGACCCTGTATGATTAAACATGCTTTATCGATCTTTAATATAATAGATCAAATGTGAACCATTGATCTCCATCTAATAATATGATAAAACATAAGCCATTTTTTTTTCTAAGGGGTTTACCAAGATTGAGACACTTGTCACCTTTGCATCCATCCTCAAGATCCTCTGACCTTTTAACCTTTAGTTCACCGTTCATCTTTCTTTGCATGATTGAATTCCCACCTTAGATATGCATTGAATTATCAACTCTAGATTTAAACATAGATATTTGATCAGGATTTGTATGTAAGAATATGCACCACTGATCTTGATTCAAGATCTTTTGAAATGTTAATTTCATGAGATTTTTTGCATGCTATTGATCATTGATGTTGGCCTTCAAGACCATGTCACTTGTCAACCTTGCATTTAAATTGAAACTTGTTAAGGATGTTTTGAATCCAAATAGCTATTTTTTATGGCTTTAACTTGACATATTCGAGTATGTACCACACTACTAAATCATTTTTGAGTGTTTATATCTTGAGATAGAAAACACATCAAGACACTAAACTTGCAGGGGATGACCTTGGCACAAAGTACATGATTTCCATGTGATTATATAACCTTGGTCAAATTTCTAAGTATACTTATGAAATATATAATAAAATTGACATGTTCACTCATGCATGATGTGTTAAGATAATTTGGTTCCTAAAGTCACATTTAAGGAATTTTCAAGACCAACTTATTGATTCAAAAGACAATATGGCATGATATGCAAGGTTTTAAATGGTAGGGGTGACAATTTGACCTGTGAGGTCAACATTTTCAACATTTTGGTGACATAAATGGGAATCATGCCTACTATACTTGAGAATTATACCATTTATATGACTTTTGGACTCATAGACAATGACAATTTTGATCCATGGCTGTAAGCAACCTTTTGACTTGAAATAAGATAATCATTCAACCAAGACAAGGAAGGAAACACACAAAATATGGAAACAAATATAAACAAATAAAGCTTTAAAATAAATAACTTATTTTGTATAAAACATAAACAAATTCATGTGCTAGAATAGCACTTTGAGGAAAGCAAACAAAATAATTATGTACAAGGAACCTAGTTCTTTAATAGCAATGTTCTAGATGTATCGCATTAACTAGGATAGGAAGCTCCTCACCATCCATATTTGCAAGTTGAAAGGCATTGTGGGATTTGTAGTTAGAGATTATGTATGAACCACTCTAAATAGATTCAAACTTGGTATGCCTTCCTAGATTAGTTCTATCCTCATCCCACTTAAGGACCAAATCTCTTTCTTTGAAACTTCATGAAGAAGCTCTCTTATTAAAGGGTCTCTTCACTTGTGCTTGGTATATTTCCATGGCTAACATGGATTAATTTTGAACCTCTTCTAGCTCCATAATCTTAGCATATCTTGTCTCCATTGGTTCATTTTCTAATAGCTCAAGTTGATGCATTAGTTCTAAAGTAGAAAACTCAACAGAAATAGGTAATCTTGCTTCCTTACCATATACCATATTGTATGAAGATTTGGTTATTTATCTTTTGTAGGTGATCCTATCATCCCATAGAGCTGATTTCAACTTGATATGGCATGATCTCTAATTATTTTCAATAGTCCTTCTTATGATTTTTAATAGGTTCTTATTTATGGACTCAGCAAGACCATTGCCTTATGGATAGTAATTTGATGAAGTGTTGAGATAGAAACCATGTTTAATATCCCATTAGTTGATCCTAGTCCCCATAAAGGCCATAGCATTGTCATAAATAATAGTTGAAGGAACTCAAAATCTAATAAGTAAACATTCATAGAAATCTAGAACATTGGATTCATTTACTTCTTTCAGTCTTACTGCTTCTGTCCATTTAGTGAAGTAATCTATAGCATTTAGTATCCATTTATGTCCTAATATTGAAGGGGGATTAATGAGAATAATAAATTTCAATCCCCATTGGATAAAGGGTTGATCCACTATAATTGGTTGAAGAGGTAAAGCTACAAGTTTCACTTTTCCTACAAACATAGCACACTATTTGCATTTCCTAACCCATGCTTAAAAATCACCAAATATGCTAGGCCAATAATACCCACTTCTCATGATATTAAGGTTTGTGGTCCTTTCATAATAGTTCCCTCTACCATATCCATCATGGAACTCTTTAAGCAATTTTTTGTTAGGTTGTGGAGCTAAAAGCTTCACTGATGCAAACATGGAGGAGGTTGTTGAGTGTCACAGTCACCGGCGTCAGTCAGGCCAACCGACGTCAGTCAGAGGTAGATAAGAAGCTACTGACATCAGTCAGGGATCATCCAACATTGGTCATCTCTAGATAGATAGTGACCAATGTCAGTCACCTGTGTGGTTCTAGAACAATTAGTTTCACAAATAGTTTGTTTAACGAACAGGTTGTTTGCATGTAAAGACTAATTTTAGTCTTGGAGTTGCGGTTCTAATTATTGTAATTAGAAGTCTAATTATTATTTTTATGGGATCTATTTAAGAGACCCATGGGCTGTATTGTAAAGTGGTAGACTCTCAAGGATTCTTGTAGAATCGATTCTGTAGAATCAGAGTTCTATCTGTGGAGAATCATAAGGACTTGGTGAGGCAAGGACAAGGGTTCTTCATGTGTGTATGATCTAGGTCGACAAGTGTGCAAATCCAGGTTGATCTGTGGTATAGCAAGATTAGGTTAGATCTATATGGTAAGTAAGGTTGGTTGATCTACAGGTGTGTGTGTGAGAGAGAGATCTAGGTTTACAGGTGTGCAAAACCAGGTTGATCTGTAGGTGGTAGTAAGATTAAGGAGATTAGCAACACAATAGGTAGCAAGATCAGGTGAGATATACTTGGAGTATGTGGTGTACTCTGACTTGGAGTATGTGGAGTACTTGGTGGACTGGAAGTAGGCAATAACGATTGAGTTGATTGTCACTTACTGGTGGACTGACAGTATTATTACTGACTGGTGGAGGTGAACAACAACTCTGTGTTTGAGTTGTTTGTTGTGACCGTAATTGAGAGAGTGAACTCTTGAAGGAGAATATTTGTATGCCCTAGAGGTGTGGGAATCCCTAGAGGTGTGGGAAGAGTGTGGCATCTTTTCATTGTATTTTCTTTTGGAAGAGTATTAATACAATCGGGTATTGTCTCTCATATTCTGTGTTGTTTCTGATTTCTAGTTACTTATTACTTTTGGTTAAATTTCATTTTTAGTTACTTATACAAGGTAATCAATTATGTGCCTAATCCTGATAGAGTGGTATTAGAGTTAAGGTTGCAGGTTCACAAAGCCTGGTTCAGATCAGGTTTGTGTTTGATTACAGGTCACTCTCAGGGGTTTCTAATTGAGTGGGAGTATAGCAATGGCATAAGAAAGCTAAAAATGGAGGAATTCAAAAGCAAGAATGATCAATTATGGAGTTATGGAAAGAAAGATCAGGTAAAGAAAGATTGTTGGTTGGTAGAAGATCATCATGAAGGAAATGAAGAAGCAGATGTTGCAAGTATTGTTGCACAGGATACTCTTGTATGTTCCTTGGATAAATTAGAATCTTTGTTTATAGATTATGTTGCCTCTTTCCATGCAACCCAAAATAGAGTATTTTTCCATGTTAATGTCCTTGGAGACTTTGGAAAAATTTATTTAGGGGTTGGTGAGCCTTGTCAAATTGTTGGCAAAGGGGAAGTGCGGCTGAAATTGCAGACGGCCAGCACATGGGTGTTGATGGATGTCATGCAAGTCCCAATCTTGAAGAGGAGTCTAATTGCTTTAGGAAAGTTGGGTGATGAGAGATGCATAGTAACTCTCACAGTGAATGCACTTGAATTAGCATGTGGTAAGAAAGTAGGTACTCTTTATCTACCTACTTGTATTACTGATTCTCCTTATATTACAAAGATCTAGCTTTGTAGGCTTGGTCACATGAGTAAGAAGGGGATGCATGTTCTTAAGAGGAAGTCAGATGTCTTTGACAAACTTAAGAACTAGAAAGCCTTGGTTTTCATGGAGGAGATGATGGATAGAGAGCAGCTGAGTGGGGTGAATAACTCTGAGCAAGGTAGTTTAGATAAGGTTTTTATCCAAAGAGAGCTCAAGGGTAAAAAGTTATCACTCACAAGAAAACACAGTTACCAACGTCAATCAGGTAGAAATGATGTCGATCAGGTAGGTATTAATGTCATTCATGTGCAATCCAGAGTTGGTGGTGTTGGGTAGGTGGTGATTGACATTAGGCAAGTGGTGACTAATGTCAGACAGAGAACCGGCATTAGTGATCAGGTGGACACCGACGTCAGTCAAGGAACCAGCATCGGTGATCAAGAGGATTTGACATCAGTCGGGTGCAAACCAAGGTCAACTAGGGAATAGATTTTGGGTGGATAGCAAGCTATTAAGCAGTCTCAAATGCCCATATGGAGGACTGAAAGGGTAAGTAAGCCTCAAATTCATTATTCCCCTTCTTTATACTTTTTGTTCACTGTAGAGCAGGTAGGATCCAAGAAATAGTGGGAGCATGGCATGAATGAGGAATTTGATTCCTTGGATGAGAACTAAATGGGAGATTTGGTAGAGTTGCCAGTCGGTATGAAAGCACTGAAAGACGAATGGATTCTTTGGTTAAAGAAGAGAGAGAATGGACACATGAGATGGAAGGCCAAGTCATATGGTCTTGAGGAAGCTCCAGGATAGTGGTACAGGTTTGACAGGTATATGACAAAGCATGGCTTTAGTCAATGTCAATGTAACCATTGTATTTACTTTACCAGGTTGAATGATGATTGCAACATTATCTTGTTACTGTATGTGGTGTGTATGTTTGTTACAGGGTCACACATGCAGGGTTTTTCTGAGCTAAAGGTAAAGGTAGCTCAAAGATGTGCCAGGAAGGATTTATGAGGAGTAAAATTCTTTGGCATGAGTTTTTCTAGAGACATGGAAGATCACAGGTTGATTTTGTCTCTAGATGATTGTGTGAATAAGGTAGTGGCGAGGTTTAAGATGCAAGATGCAGAACTGGTTAGCACACCGATGGTTGGACAGTTCTATGAATATTGTCCTGATTCACATGATGAGGTTAAGTACATGTGTACCAGACCTAATGTTGCCCTAGTAGTGGGTGTTGTTAGCAAGTTCATAGCCAATTTGGGAAAGAAGCACTGGAAAGTAGTTCAGTGGGTTCTCAAGTATCTGAGAGGGACCAGCAGTAGGTTAACATGCTATGCAGGGTCAGGCACTTCTCTACATGGGTATGTAGATTTAGATGTGGTAGGTTACTTGGATGATAGGCGTAGCACCATAGGTTTTATGGTGGTTGGTCTTCAAGATTGAACTTGAAGAGGGATACAAGCTAGGAAACAAATTAGATGATGTAAAAGTACATGTACAGGTGCAGTTATTTATCTCCAAGTGAGAGATTGTTAGGTTATGGAGCTAAAAGCTTCACTGATGCAAACATGGAGGAGGTTGTTGAGTGTCACAATCACCAGCATTGGTTAGGCCAACTAATGTCAGTTAGAGGTGGACAAGAAGCTACTGACATCGGTCAAGGATTGGCCGATGTTGGTCATCTCCAAACAGACAGCGACTGATGTTGATCACCTGTGCAGTTCTAGAACTGTTAGTTTCATGAATAGTTTGTTTAACAAATTGGTTGTTTTCATGTAAAGACTAATTTTAGTCTTGGAACTGTGGTTCTAATTATTATAATTAGAAGTCTAATTATTGTTTGTATGGGATCTATTTAAGAGACCCATGGGCTATATTGTAAAGTGGTATACTCTTAAGGATTCTTGTAGAATCAGTTCTGTAGAATCAGAGTTCTATCCATGGAGAATCATAAGGACTTGGTGAGGTAAGGACAAGGGTTCTTCATTTATGTATGATCTAGGTTGGCAAGTGTGCAAGGCTAGGTTGATTTGTGGTATAGCAAGATCAGGTTAGATCTACATGGTAAGTAAGGTCAATTGATCTGTAGGTGTGTGTGTGTGTGTACGAGATCTAGGTTTACAGGTGTGCAAAACTAGGTTGATTTGTAGGTGGTAGCAAGATCAGAGAGATTAGCAACACAACAGGTAGCAAGATCAGGTGAGATCTACTTGGAGTATGTGGTGTACTCTGACTTGGAGTACGTGGAGTACTTGGTGGACTAAAAGTAGGCAACAACGGTTGAGTTGATTGTCACTTACTGGTGGACTGGTAGTATTGTTACTAATTGGTGGAGGTGAACAAAAACTCTATGTTTGAGTTGTTTGTTGTGACTGTAATTGAGAGAGTGAACTCTTGAAGGAGAATATTTGTATGCCCTAGAGGTGTGGGAAGCCCTAGAGGTGTGGGAAGAGTGTGGCATCTCTTCATTATATTTCCTTCTGGAAGAGTATTAATACAATTAGGTATTGTCTCTCATATTTTGTGTTGTTTCTAATCTCTAATTACTTATTACTTTTGGTTAAATTCCATGTTTAGTTGCTTATACAAGGTAATCAATTGTGTTCCTAATCCTGACATTTTTGTGTTTGGATTAGCTCTATACATCTTAGCAACATTCTATTGATATCTTTATTACACAAAACACCATCAACAAGAAGAAATGAAGTTGATTGTAATATGAAATATGTTATTTTTACATTAATTAGATGAGATGGGTAATTACCATCTTGGAGATATCTTACCAAGTAATGAAACTAGTTAGAAGGTGAGGTATAATCAACTACAATATCTTCATCATCTGACACCAAAACTACCTCATTATCCTCCTAAAAATCTTGAGCTAGCTTCTCACAAATTCCTTTACCTCTAATCAACTTTGTGACCTTGATTTCCACATCATACTCCATTACCTTCGTTATCCAACCAACTATTTTCTCATTTATATCTTTGTTTAAGAGAAATTCTTTGATATTTGGATGGGCAACCATTAGGTGTATCTTATTGTTGTACAACAAGTATCTAAATTTCTTAAGATACATTATAACTAAAAGTACATGCTTTTTAAAAAAATAGTACCTTATTTCATATTCTTCCAAGTCTTAACTAAATAAGGTTATTATCTACTCCAAATCCTCATGATTTCATTTCATAAGAATGCCTGAAATGATGTCTATGTTAGAATAAGTGTATAATATGAAATATTTTATGAAATCTATATTTATGAGTGTAGGATCACTAGCTATGACCTTCTTGATCTCTTCAAAACTCTTTACTCCTTCCTTGGACTAGCTAAAACTATGATTCTTCTTTAGCATGGCTATAAGTGGCTTAGCTAAAGTGGAAAAATTTGAGATATATCTTACTATGAAATTGATATTCCCTAAGAATATTTACAAAGACTTCTTGTGCTTGGGCAAGGAAAGTATAAGAGTTGAATTTATTCTTTCAAAATCTATATGTATACCAAATTTTGAAATCACATGCCCAATAAACTTACCTTCATGAACTGAGAAGACACACTTTTTGGTATTTAGAGACACCCCAAATTATTTACACCTTTTAAACACTTTCTTGAGGTGAACCATGTGCTTACTTTCTTTCTTTGAGAATACTATTATGTCATCCAAATAGACAAGAACAAACTTATTAATAAGGCCTTAGAATGTCATAGCCATGGCTCTCTAAAAGGTTGCTCCAGTATTAGACAAACCAAAGGGCATATTTTTATATGAAAATGTCCCCCACTTTTTAGTGAAGGTTGTCTTTAATTGGTCTTCTTCCTTGACCAAAATCTGATTCTAACCACTATATCCATCTAACAAAGAAAACATCTCTAAACCTGTAACTAGCTATAAAATTTGTTCCATAGATGGCAATAGATAGTGTTCCTTAAGGGAAGCCTTGTTCAAATCATGTAAATCAAAATAGAGTCTAATTTCACCATTATTATTCCATATTATAACAATATTTTCCACCCAATTTGAGTGTTTGATTGGAAACATAATAGCTGAATCTATAAGTTTATGAAGCTCAACTCTCATCAAAGGCTCAAGCTTTGGATTGATAGGCCTTTGTATTTGTCTCATTGGTTTATTTTCAACCTCTAAATAAATGGTGTGTTGAGATATAATTAGATCAAATACCTTGAGATCACTATATTTCCATGCAAAAATATCAACAAAATTTATGCATAATTCAATGAAATCTTCCTTTTGTCAAGGGTTACATACCTTACCCAACTTCAAGTTCTTATTAGCTACAATCTCCACATTGGCATAATGTTCTTCCTTTGATGACAAAGATAGATTTTATTTTCTCAAATAATAATCACTACTAAATATGTTCTCAAGCATGACCAATCCCTTAGGCAACTTATTTATTTTTAATTGCACAATATGATCACCATACTACTATAAATACTTTGATTTGTTTCTTGAGGAAAACTCGGCCTCTTTTTGTAAGAACCTGATAATTTGATTGTCATTTTTAAACACTTACCAATTCTCATGGTTATTTGAAATAGAAGGCCTTATAACCACATTAATGTGTGACTAAATTTTTTCACTTTTTACATCAGTTGGGACACTAAATTATGCCCCAATGGTAGCCAACCTATTTGCATGTTTGTTCTTATCTCTTAGTATTTCCTGAATGTTGAAATATTGAAAAACCTTCAAATAAGTCCCACAACCTATGCTTATAATATTAAGACAAAAAAAATTTTAATATATTTAGACCTCTTACTTGGTGAACTACAAGTTCACTATCACTAAAAACTTGCAAGGTGTTGACTTTCATCTTCCTAGCCCACTACAAACCATGAACTAGTGCCTCATACTCTACAACATTATTTGAACAACCAAACTAAAAAATAATAGAATAGAAATACCTTTGATTTTATATATAGATCAACATAATTATAAACCCAGTACCATGCTTATTCTTTTATCCATCTAAGTATAATTTCCATAGACCATCACTAGACTCATCATCCTTCATTATGGCTGGAATTGGTGCATCATTCTCATGGAGGCAATAAACACCAAGTCCCTCTTCTTCAATTATATTATAATTATTTTTATCATGAAATTTATAGGCCCACTCATCAAGGAAAAAATTTGGAACTCCATCTAAAGGTGATTCATTTTCCATTCCACTAGTTTCTAGCACCTCATCTGAGATGACACAATTAGTGGTCACAACACTTGGCGTATATGGATCCAAATGGAAACGTGATATGGGTTCAAAATGTATGGGTAATTTGGTAATATAACTAGTTATAAACATCAAATATTTCCAATTATCTGATAAGTATTCTCCAATTTTTGAGGTGAAGTCTCTTAATAGACACATTGCAAAGTAGGGAGGTAAGTCTACCACCACTACATCCTACTGAATGGTAACATTGGGAAAAGCATGTAGTTTCAACTTCAGATCTTTAATAATTCATATTATATTTGTTGGTAATCCATATAGCTGAAAAACCCCTTTATTATTTTGTTCATAAACAAGACCAAGCTTATCTCTAATTTACTTAGGCATAATGGTGCTACTTGCTCCACTATCCACTATACAGTTATGAACTAAAGTCTCACCAACTATCAAAGAGAGGTAGAAAAGAGGAGTTTTATTTGATTTTAAATTAGTTTTTTTCTACATTTACCATCTTGCTTACCTATTGTACTTGTTTCTTAGTTGGTTGGTCTTAATTGGTTAGGATAACACCTTCTTTCTCAACTAGTTTTGGAGACAACTTAAGAGTTGAAAGCTCTTGAATGAGCATATCCTTTTGTCCTAGAATAGAGAGGGAATACCAAATGTTAGTTTTTATGTTGGATTTATTCATTTTATCCACTATACTAAATTGAGATCCACTAACCTTTATTTGCACCTTCTAAATCACTAATTATTCATGAACTAGAGGTACTTGAGGAACCTTTCCAACCTCTACATTCTGATTTTTCTATATTATAGGGGGAAAAAGTTGATATTTATTACTCTTGGAAAAAATATTAGAAGTATTTTAATCATTACTCACATGTTGAACCTCATCAATGGCCCTTCTTTTAGCTATAGTTAAAGATGCAACTCTGTCATTTGTATTTTTAGTCTCACCACCTTGATTGAATGCAACATGATCATCCATTGGCCAATTCACATTACTGGCATCAAGATGCCCTTGAACTTGTTGAGTCTCTCTTTGTAATGATAAACTTGTTTTTTGGTACTGACTTCTTTGAAGATAAAACACTTGTTTCATTTTTGGCATGGTAATATTTTGTGACACCAAGGCCTGATTTTGAAAATCATTGAGATTAGAGGGCTGCCAACCTGAATCCTACATCAAGTTGTTTTGGGGTGGTGTGGGAACAATAGCTTCTAAAGTAGAAGTCACATTTGGATAAACAGATACATATGGTTTAGCTTGTGTTATGGCTCTTTGTGCTTGGTAGGGGGATCTATTTTCTCTAAACCCTTGATAAGGAGGCCTTTAATTTCTGAAGGGCTAATATGTGGTCTAATTTTGTTGTTCATAAGGCTTATTATTCAAATATTTTTATCTCGAGTTGCACTATTTCATTTCCAAAAGATTGTAACAAACCTTTCAACTCTCCAAGATCGCTAGCTTAACTAAAAGGGGCTACAATTTGGGTTTGAGGAGATGAAATAAGAGCTAAGTATGGAATTTTAGGAACTATTATAGATTTTAATTCTTGGAATATAGGCATTGGAGATCTTGAAGAGAGTTTACAAGCTTGTATTATATTATTCACTGCTCTTATTACAACCTCATTAGCATCCAGCAAGGTAATACCACCCATTGATTATATCATCACACTAATATCAAAGTTAAGGGATTTGAGATAGTACAAGAAGGCATATTCTAGGGATGGTATAATTAATGTAGGTGTATTGGTCCATGTCTTTCAGAATATGAGGTTAAAATCAGACATGAACTCATGAGGATCTCTCTTTATGGTAGTCAATTATTAAACTAAGGATAGGTGATCAGATTTGTCCTCAAATTTTCTAAGGTTGCACCTTATTCATCCTAGGTAGTAATGGAATTTATCAAAAGCTTTATATACCACTGTATTGATTTCCCTTTAAGGAAAGCAGCAAGCAGTCTAATAGCTACATTTTCTTGAACAATATTGTGAACTGAACAAAGGTTGGCAACATCCTAGATATGCTTAATAGGATTTATTTGATCTTATCATAATAAATATGGGATAATATTAAGAGTAGACATAGGAATGTCATCAAACTAGGCTAAATTTAATGGACTATCTTTATTGAATGGGACAAACACTTGATTTTTGATGTTCATCTGAATAACAAGGATTAAACTATTTAAGACAATAAGATGACTAGGAGATGAATATTTATTTTAAGGATAAGTTTTTATCCTACTAAACCTTGTTCTTTTATATGAATTAGAAGGTAATTCAATGAATTTAAAATGAATAACTTTACTAACTAACCTTGTGCTAACCTTTGGCATGAAAGTATTGTCTAGATGATACTATGAACTCTGTAACTTGAAGAATATTTAGATTTTGATGATGATAGGCATCTTCCCCTATTTCAAATACTTCTCAACTCTAAACTTTAGATATGCCAAGGAGAATGGGTCCCACCAGGCATGCAAAAAACTATTGTCAATCTAAATCACACCCTATTATAAGGTGTGCAAGGAAACCTTCTCTTCAATTGAAATAATGAGATTTCAGAGTGTGGGTGACTCTAAAGTGAGAAGAACCTCTAGAGATTTTTGGTTCCCTTGGATATATCACCTAAACTAATCTCTTACTTAGAAAAGGGAGATAAATTGATAATGACATGAAAACATGTAAAATAAGGTGATGCATCAATGTTTTAGACACTTACAATTACACATGACACACACTATTAGACACTTTCCCTTAAAATATCAATTAATTCACTCTTTGATCTATTTTCACATAAGTATTTCATAAAAAGGCACTGATTATCTATCAATCTAACATGGGAGGGCAGTTGTCTACTTCCAAACTAATCAACAGACTATCTATGGCACTTAGAATGACCTGTGACGGCTACAAAAACACTTCATGAAGGTGAGAAAACTTAGATAGAGGCAAAGGAAACCATAAATTCACTTAACCACATCAATGAATTCATAATACACACTTAAATTCAACTTGAAAATGGAGGAATGTAGACTTTTATTGCATCAAATAAGTGTTATAGTACAAATCTTGGCATAGTGTGGGCATGCCAAAAGCATAAGAGTCCTTTTTTATTTTGGGAGAAATGGGAGATATATAAGAAAAGGGAAAGAGAGAGAGGGGAAAAAGCAAGAATAAATTAATAAATGAGTCCCAACCACTTTTTTATTGGATAGTATTAATCATGCCTCTATAAATTAACTTTTATTAGCTCCAAATAGCTTTCAAGCCTTCTCATTGGCTTAAAAACACCCTTAGAAGATAAGAACTTGTTGTAGATGATGATTCATGATCTATTAGGAAGGAACCATCTCCAAATAATTTTGAAATTTCATTTAATATTCCCCTATCTTCCTCAACCTCTGAGTGTTTCATCTTCTTGATGAGCTTACAGCACCATGCTATATCTTGATATGTTTTTTATGCTATCAAAATTGAACTCATTCACTGGTGTCCCTTCAAAACATAATTGTTAGAATCACCATGCCCCTATTCCAACCTCTTTCTCTATCACAACTCTACTTCAACTTCAAACCTAAACATAGGTATACTATAGATGAAAACCAATTCCCTTATTGGTTTTCATATAGCCATAACTTTAATGAAGATCCACAGACTACTAAGCCTTAATGGTGAACATGATTAAGACATAAATTCCAAACCCAAGACACACTTCACAACCTGACTAAGTAGACTTTTTCACAAACCTGAGATTTAATGGTGGCATATGAATTTTTAGGGGTTTGATATGGTATCCTAGATCACATTTGATCTCGTATCCATACTCAAAAGCTTGGGTGGTGAAATATTTTGATCTGACATGTCTGCCTTCATGGCATTTATTTGGAATGATTATTTCATTATGAATACCTGACTACTATCACCTCAGACACATATATTCATCTTGTGTCTCCCAAATATTTGATCAAACTTGCTTTGTTGATCTCTTTGGGATTCTTCTAGATTTGACCTCCATTATTGTCATTGATCTATAATCTGCATTCTAGATTTGGCTAATTGGTAGCTCTATATTAATCATGATCTCAACCTTCAATAATGTGACACTTGGTAGTCCCACATGCCTCTTATGCACCCTAATATTAGTCTTCATCTAGTTTACACACTTATGCCACATGGTGGCCTCACATGTAACCTAAGCTCATGGACTTATTGACCTTGATTTGTACCATTGATCTACTCATGTATGATTGAACACACTCCATCAATATTCATATTGCTACATCAAACATAGATCATTGATCTCCATCTAATAATATGATAGAACACAAGTTTTTTATTTTCTAAGGGGTTTATTGAGATTGAGACATTTGGCACCTTTGTGTCCACCCTCAAGATCCTCTGACCTTTTGACCCTGAGCTCACTGTTGATCTTCATTTGTATGATTAAATGCACACCATAGATCTGCATTAACTTATTGACTCTAGCTTTAAATGTATGTCATTGATCAAGATTTATATGCAATAATATGCACCATCTACCTTGATTCAATATATTTTGACTTGCTAAATTCATGAGATTACTCGTATACCATTTATCTTTGATGTTGGCCTCTAAGATCATACCACTTATCAATCCTGCATTCAATTTGAAACTTGTTAATGATTTTTTTAATCTAAATGATTATTCCCTGTGGCTTTAATTTGACATCCTCGGGTACATCCCACACTGCTAGATCATTTTTGAGTGTTCATATCTTGAGATATAAAACACATCAAGACACTAAACTTGTAGGGGATTACCTTGGCACAAAATACAAGATTTCCATCTATTTATTCAACCTTGATCAACTTCCCAAGTATACTTATTAAATATAAAATCAAATTGACGTGTTCATTCCTACATGGTGTGTTAAGATATTTTAGTTCCTATTATCACCTTTAAGGAATTTTCAAGACTAAGTCCTTGATTCACAAGACAAATTGGCATGATATGCAAAGTTTTAAATGGTAAGGGTGACAATTTGAATTGTGAGTTTAAAATTGTCAACAATAACCAAGGCAAAGAATGAGATATTTTGGTCACCCAAGTTCCCTAAATGGGATGGGGGGAGATCATACATGCATCAATCATTTTGCTTAAAATAAATAACTTTAAACAAACAAGCAATGAAAATGAAACTCTTAAGAGTATCTATCTATGTGTGAGAGTTTATTATAATCACCAAAACAAGTTGTGTTGTGAAGTTTAATCCCCTTGGCATTAGTTGAAAAACTTGTAAAAACTTTGAAAACATCTAAGGCATGAAAATGAACTAGGTTCATTTTAAATACCAAAGATAAAGTTAGCAAGATTAATCAATGTTCAAACTTGGCCTTTTCACCTTAGGACTTGCAATTGTTAGAGGGTTTTTGCTTGCTTAGAAGTTGAAATGTGAATGAGAAAATAAGATTTCAAAATTTACTATCAGGTTTCTCTATTTTTCTTAGATATCGGCATTGCTCCACTCAGGGATTGATGTTATATGTATAAATCGATGTTGGCTGATCACAAAGAGATTAATGTTGGTTGAAATAGATCGATGTCATTTCTTGAAAAATATATAATTATAATAATAATAGTACTATGGTTTTAAAATAAAAATAGTTATGAAGATGATCATAAAATCAATAAATAACACTAGATCATGTAAGCAAATGGTTAGTAAAATGATATTCATGCTCTTAAAAATAAAACAAAAACTAGAAAACTCAAGAAAAACTTGTTTAAACATGTTTCCACCATGCTCTATTCTACATATAGGGGTCGATGTTAGTCCTAGGTGGATTGATGTCAGTTCTGGTAGGATTTATGTCGGTTCTATCTAGATCGATGTTGGTTTTTGTCTAAACTATGTGTCACTAAAAAATAGAATACATAAAAACCAAAGGTAAAACTTGAATTTCAAAGATTATCAAGCATTCATTATAAAAACTAAGAGTTAAATATTAATCTCCTTTCTTATATGGGATGTTTTACATCCCAAAGGGTGTGTTATTTGTGATCATAGGAATCCAAGAAGGGAGGTTAGTATAGTGTTAGTTCAAGTAATGAAAAACTCAAATAAACACACAAACACTTACATTCCTATCCTAGATACTAGAGGGAAGCTTAGTAACAAAAACTAGATGAAAGCACAACTAAAACATAAAAGACACAAATCCTTTACCTTCCTTGGGAGCTCCAAATTATTTTTTGAGTGGCTTGTTGGCTTGTGCATCAATAAGTCTTTGGAAAATGAATCTTGTTGGCTCCTTCTCTCCTTGGCACCATTAGCTTTGATGTGGCTATGTGATTACTTCGCTCAAGATTTTTGCATTATAATATTACTTGCAACAAAATAGCTAATGTATCACTCTAAATTCTCATTATAACTTTGGCTTATGAGAGCTTAAAATTTAATTGGCATGGCATTATATTTATAGCCTAAGGATTTAACTCTCATCCAAGGTGATTTAGGTTTAAGTTAAGGCTTGGAATGGGTCAAAACTTAACCTAGATGAGTCAAATATAACTATAGTAGAGTTAATAATTTTCAAGTAGCTATGATTTATAATTACTAGGCATGAATCTCAAAATTAGATATTTTAGGATATTTTCAAAGAGCTTGACAACTCATAAAGGAAATGATGAAAGGCTAGGATATTTTGAATTTTTGAATTTCCTTTTTATATATTCATTAATTTAAAATGGATAATTTAACTAGGCATTTAATCATGTTTAGCTTGTTAATTAATTTTTATTGGCATTTTAGCTTTTTCAAGATTTGATTTAAGTGTGCAAGTGCCCCACTTAATAGGTCCATAGGCCAAATTGACTGTTATAATGACACAAGGTGATTAGAGATGAATTTGTGAGATGTTATCATTTCATATGATAGAATACCCTAATTAGGGATGTCTCAACATGATTTTGAGCTTTGATGAATGATGCACAAGAAAATTTAGGACATTTAGTGATTCCTAGGATTAATTTGCAATATTTGGTAGAAATCGATTTGAAGTCCAGGCAGAAGCCAGTTGTGGCCAATTTTTGGTGTCTACAATACTCAACATGATTTTGGACCCTATTTAGATATTTTTATATTATATCAAAGTTATAAAAGTTTCACCTTTTTCTACATGTATGTTTAATTATTAGATATATTATTTTCATTTTATCTGCACATTTGACATTATTTTTAGTTTTCAAATCTATACTTTATTTTTATTTTCATGTTTCAAGCCCATATTTAGTGTATTAATAAAAATATACAATATTATGCTCTCCCCTCACCCTTATAGGATCTTGGTTGATTATAAATTAGTGAATATAGTGAGATATTAAGGGTTGAAGCAAATTTATTTCATATAAATCCCCTAGGTTAAAATTGTGTTTTAATCATTGTAAAACTCACATGAGCTATTTTTTTGGACATAGCAGTTATTAGTTTTACATGATCCATGGTGTGAGGGTTATTACCCTAATACTCAATCCATCAAATATAATTATATACATATTTTAGATTCAATTGTACCTTACATTATATATGAAGTGCCTAGATTTTTTATTTTTTCTAATAGAAATCCTCTCAATCATTTGATTCTTTGGTGTATCAGTAAGTAGTTAGCCTTGATAACTTACTCCACATAGATTAAAGATGGGATAATGTGGTTACATGATGGTGTAAACATTTTTAGTTAGTTTCCTTTGGGCTTATTCATTATTTAATATTTTAAATTAAAAGATCAGATAGCCTACATATCAAACAAACCTCAGCGTATAATTTCTAAAAATAACTCTAGGTTGTAGTATTTCTAGTTTAAATTCAGTTTTGTCATCCCTATTTGAGGTTATATCTTTTATAAAAGTATGTATGGTTTTATATTTCATAAAAGTGTAGAGGTGTTTATATTCATTAAAAGTATAGAGAGAACCAATTTTGGAAAAGTACAATGAAGGGCAGAGCAGAGGGAATTTTTTTTTAAACAAAACTAGTTTCTCGAAAAAAATTAATCAATTAAAAAGGCCTTAGACCAACATTTTCATGAATTAAAAAATTATGGGGGCTCCAAGACTCCATTGGCTCTACTTATGTGGCACCTAATTTTGACAAGTTCTATGATAAAATTTAGAGTGAATAGGAAAAAATCATTTTTATTTGGGAAATACAACCTAAATGTACTAAGAAACAAGCATCAAGGTCAATGATACTAATATGATGTCACAACATAAATCTATAAAATTCAATATCCCTACCAAACTAAGGGAAATTAAAGCCTAATTAAAAGGATAATCAATTGACTCAATGGAATCCTTCCCCAAGTCAAGATAAATGCAAAGGGAAAGTAAATACAAATGTTAAAAATGAGGATTTCAATTGGTGTAAGAAATTAGGCCATGATGAACATCAATATTTCAATAAAATGGCATAACTAGAAGCATGGATGAAAAAAATTGTAGTTCCCTCCTACCATAATAGATCAGTACTTCTACAAAAACAACTTTGCTTATGTCTAAATGGATTTTGGATTCAAAATCCTCTCACCATATGGTGCATGATGGATCAATGTTTGAAAATCTTGACCAATGTTACATAACTAAAATTTTTGTGGCCAACTTTAGTCCTCTAGTCATTAAGGTTTAATGAATAGTTGAGTGTAGCCACTAGAAAGGTTGACCATCAAGCAATATTGTACAAATTTGATAGCTTTATGTTCATTCAACCTTCACAAGTCCTAATTACACATGATAATGACTTGAGTAAACTTTACATGAGCATTTTGGTCACCTTAAATATTGCTCATTATAGGTCCTCAAAGTGGATTTTGTCTAGGTTACGCACTTAGAAAATAACACATGGATCCATTTACCAAAAGAAAATTCTTGAGTGCATGCGACAAATTATAGTTGGTTCAAAATGATCTTATGTTCTTTCCCAGTGATTTTATTTAGAAACATAAATATGTGCTTACATTAATTAATGATTTCTTTCATATAACTTGGGTCAAATTTCTAAAAAAAATTGAATTCTTTGACCACTTAAAAATTTTCAAGGCCCTTTTTTAAAACCTATTAGAGATAAAAATTAAGCGTATTAGAATAAATAATGAAGGATATTTTTTCAACAATTAGATAAATAGATTATGTGAACATGTAAGTATTCAAATTTAGCATAATGTGCCTAACACACCTTAGCATAATGGTGTATCTTAGCACAAAAACCACATAATAAAGGAAATGTTCAATTGCATGGTAAATTCCAAGTACCTGCCTCCATAGTATTGGGTAGATATGATTTAGTATGCAACATACATAAAAAATCACACCCCCCATTCTGTAATGCAAAATATGACTCCCTGATAAAAATGGTATGGTGTCAAGCTAGATGTTTCTCATTTTATATTTTTTGGTTGTGACGCATGGGTGCACTTTCCAAATAAAAATTGTAAATCAATGGAAAGGAAAGGTTGTCCTTGTATCTTTGTCAACTATTGTGAAGATTTGAAGGCATAGTATCTTCTATTTTGGTCACCACTAAAGTGATTTATAAATGAGATGTGTTATTTGATGAACAATCCCAAGTTTTCAAATAACATATCCTAATCCTACTCCTAATCCTCCATTACTTTTTTATGAGTTGGACACAACTTATAAGGTATCTTATGAATAAAAAGGTAGTTTAGATTACTCCCATTCTAAGAGTTACTATAATTTAGATGATGAGCCACAAGGGGGACAACTAGAACCTCCAGTGTCAGTGTTAGAATACATTTAGAATGCACATACACAACCAACATAGCCTCTACCAAAATGGGTATGCATAATTTGTAATGAGGTTGGTACTTTGGCAAGGGGTATAAGAGATCCAATGATGACAAGATCACAACACCCATATTATGTTTTACATTTGGCATAGTTGGTAGTGATACATGATCTAGAGACTTATCATCAAGCTTCTAATCATCTTAAATGGTAGGTAGTTATGGCATAAAAATTTATTTCTCTAGAGAATATAAACACTTAGGACTTAGTTCCACTTCCAAAAGGAATAAATATAGTGATGTGAGAGTGATTTTATAACACTAAGTATGCATCAAATGGGTCTATTGATAGATACAAATCTCAATTTGTAGTAAAAATATTTTCACAAGTTGAAAGTGTTGACTACCATGAAACCTTTACTCCAATTTCCAAGATGAATTCCATCAAAATAGTACTCTCCTTGGATGAAACCCATGGATGGAATTCCATCACATGGATGCCAAAAATTCCATCATGCATTAAGACTTTCAAGAATAAATCCACATGTCCCATCCTCCTAGGTCTGTAAGTAACTTTAGCTTTATGTGTAAAATTAAAAAATCCTTGCATAGTTTGAAACAGACTTCTTGAGATTGGTATGAAAATATAAACACGTTCTCAATAAACTTTAGATTTACTTGGAGTCCACCAGACCCCATAGTATACACTAAAAAATTATAAGGATAACTCTTGATTTTGGTCCTTTATGTCAACAACTTAATAATCACATGAGGTTCCACCAAGTAGATTCATGATTTGAAAGCTCATATAATGAAGTTTTTTTAGATGACTAACTTGGGCTTCTTGTGTTTTTTCTTTGGTATTTATATTTCACAGTATGAGAAATTAATTTCAGTTAATCAATCCAATTATGCTCAAGACATACTCAATTGATTCAACATAAAAGATTACAAGTCTACACTGACTCCTTGTCAATCTAGAGTCAATATTTCTTCCAAGTGTTCATATCCTTTAGTTGATGATACATCTAAAATAAATTGGTGGGAAATATTTTATACTTGAATCATACTCACCATGATCTATCATTTGTTTTGAACTTGGAATCACCCTATTATCAACAACCCCATGAAATGCATTATAAATTTAAAAAGCACATTATAATGTATCTTCATATTACCACTAACTATCATATTGAGTACAAGTCAAGAGAAAAATACTCAATTTATGGTTACACTTCTGGTGGGAACACAATAGTTGTAGATTACACAAATACTGATTCATTAGGAGATTTAGATGATCATAAGTTAACTACAAGATACATATGTCATCTTGAGGTAAGTCTCATGACTTTTTCTTCCAAAAAGCATACCAATATTATTATTTTTACTACATAAGTTGAGTATATTATAACTATCACTATCAATCATGAGTCATTTTGGATTCGGTGATTGCTTTTATAATTTCTATTTCCACAAACCCAATGCACACCACTTTGGTATGATAATTACACTGGTATCCACATTTCTCACAAGCCAATGGATCACCAACACACAAAGAAAATTAAGATCCACACGTATTATATTCAAAAATTTATGTATAACAATGTCATTGATCTTAAATTTAGTCAAAAAAATGACTAGGTTATAGAGATATTCACAAAACCCTTGCTTAAGATCTTTTTTTTTCATCTTAAATAACTTTTTGGAATGAAGAAAGGTGTGTTCAAGGGGGAATAGTTCATTTATTCCTTTATCCCTCCCTTAATTGAAGTACATATTAAAGGGGAATATTATTTTATTTAGTTAATCAAATAATATTGTATGGTTTTAAGATACATTTGTAATTTTTGAGTAGGCTCTAATTAGTCCATATTTATCCACAACCCAATATTAGATAATATTATCAATTAATTAAATACTTGATTGACTTTTGTTAATAATGTGTTTGTCTTATTCCATTTTTAACTACTATCTAAACCCTAAGCCTAACCCTAGCCTCTTATCTTATCTATCTAAGAAGATACAAGGCTAAGGGGTAAGGCACATTTTGCATGAGAGTTACTATTATATTGGCAGATATAAGTCAGTGCTCTTAATCTAAAGTGGTAATTATTCTACTTGGATAAATTTATGTTATCTTATTTTTTATCTTTAATATATTTATTCATGCATATATTGTGCATGTTTTTCTTATGGTATCTAACACGATTATGGACCCTATCTAGATATTTTAATAGATCTTTATTCTAGACATAAAAACCTATCTTGAAGCAACGATGGAAGGAGTTGAATCTAGATTTAAAACATGAGTAATTATTAACTTAGATGCCCAAGTTTATCAAGCCTAAGCTTGTATTTAGAACAAATAATTTTTTATAAATATATTCCAACAAAATAAAATGTTGATGATAAGTTGAAAACATACAAACCAATATGAAGATTATACAAAAACATTTAAACTAAGAAAATTACTCTTTTTAAGGATTTGGATCACCTTCAAGGGAATTAGAAATTTATTAACATCCATAATCAAGGATAACATGGTTAAAAATTTAACCTAATGTAAACCTCTTCCATAATGATGCAGGAGCATCCAAGAAAAATGAGCAATCTTGCATCACTAAAAATACTATAGGAATTTTGGTTAGATATTATTGGTACAAATTATGAGATTAACATAATATTTAAATCTAAGTTTTAGGTTCATGGAGTTCATAATATCTTTGTTTCACATGTTTAGTGTAATAGGCCCCAATGGGTTCAACTCATAGGTTCATGGTGGCCACACTTAGTCTTCTAAGTATTAGTGCAATCATAGTGTTTAACGAGGCAAAAAATGAGTTATATATTTTGTTCATAGTAGACTTGATGTGGATCATAAATTGGAATCCTTATTCCAACATATATGTGGCCTCATAATGATCCCAAAAATTTCACGGTGGCCACAAATATTTGATGAAGATTACATGAGTTTGAGAGACCAAGATTGTGACCAATGTCACAATCATGGCATATTCTCATAAATCACATAGGTCAAATGTGGGAGACACAGTGGGATCAAATGCATTCATTATCATTAAGTGAAATTGATAATTCCATAAGTACATACATACACGGAGGCCATATATAAAAATGTGGATGCGTGACAATTTTCAAATGGAGTTTATAATTCTAAAGAGTTTATGTAGAGTAGGGGCCATGATAGAAAAACAAGTCTATTTATGAAAATATTTGGGATCATGACATATATCATAATCCTAGTGATCACAATGGCCACAGTTCACAAAATCTCAAATTGTTAGGGCAAGCAACTGAGTAGATTTCAAGTGGCCATATGTTCCTTAAGAGAACACCAAATGGGGTGTTATCTATTGCATTGGAAAACTCTTGATTAGAGGTTTTGTTTGGAAATTATAATGGGTAATTTGGTTACATGTGTGGGAAATTATTAATTTTAAAATATACAAGGGGTCATTTTCACATTTTTAATCGGATTCTCAGTAATGGTAATGGTCATGACAACTATTTCAAGATCCACAAGGCCACGAATGATTATTTAGAAGTTAGAGGTTGAGAACGGTAGTTGAATAATCTAATAGGAGTGAAAATACTTAAAGGAGTTAAATAAATTAGTCCATATCACAAATAAAATGGGAACCACATAAAAAATAGAGGAGATCAAATACAAGAGAGAGGGCCATAAGAAGATGAAGTTGCAGAGTGTGTAGAGAATGAGATTGTAAAACCCTAAAGATGTTTGGAGAGAGAGAGAGGTAGATATAGAGTCATAGTGTGAATTTATGTGTTTTTAAGAATTGAAATTTATATTAAATAAATTATTTTATCCCTTGTGTGACTCTAGCTACATATACAAGAGCATTCCTTCATTGAGACCCCCTATTGTGGCTATATTAACGGGTATCAGAGCTTGCATTTGTCACAGGTGTGAGATAAGTCCTACAAATGAATAGAGTTATTTGATGAAGTGTGAGATTATTTTTGAGTCATTAAAATTTTATGAAATAAAATCTTGAATTAGAGAGAATATGAGTTTCTTTTAGGTGTGAGATAATTCCTACAAGTGTAAAAAAATTATGGCAAGGTTTTTTTGAGTCTATTTCAAGTTGTGAAAGAGAATCTTATTTGTGTAGAAAATATTAAACACAAAGGAGGAAGAGCACTAGAGGTTTAAGACTTGGTAGAGATGTTGAATGAAATATAAGTGAGATTAGATATGATGGAGAGTTCACAAAGTGGCTTAGTAGTTGTAACTATTAGTGAAGATGAATAATAAGTGATGATAAGATTGGTATCCCTACAAGAAAGGTTGGATGCTTTATAGAGAGGTCAAGCAATAAAAGACAAGAGACCAGAAAATCAATGTGAAAGAAAGAGGTAATCCAACTAGTAATGTAATTTTGTTTTGTGGTAGATGAATCCTAGATGATCTCATGAAATGGATAGTTAAGTTATAAAAAAAAAAGAGTGTAGAAGACCCCATGAGGGTAAAAGTTGTAAGTAAGAGGTTGTGTGATAGTGTAGTTATGTATTGGAGAGTTCTCCAAGTGAGGAGATAAAATAAAGGAAATAATAAGGTGATACTCTTGCAATATATGGTTTTCAAGTTAATGGGTCATGTTTTGCACCCAAGATTACAAAAAAAGTGGTGGAAGAAGCTCCAAGTCTTGAGACTTGAGAGAGAGAAGAATATTTCCTTTAAAGGAAATAGGAGAGGGAAGTTTCCATGTGAACATATAAAATCTATTTCGATAAATATAAAGGAGAAGGATATGATTCAAGAGAAGTGGACTACCTTGAGATAAAATAAGAGAATGAGGTTCCCATGTGAAAAGTCTAAGTCTATTTTGGAAAACATAAAAGATAAGGAAGGGTTATGAAACCCATAAAGGAAGGAATCCTCATAGAAGAGGATGTGAAGGTGATAGATTATTTACCATAAGGAGCCCATTAGTGGATGATTGGAAAGATTTATAGTATCCTATAAGTGGGAAGAGGAAAAACTAACCTTGGAGAATAAGGTAAATGCATTTGTTTTTCATGTTTTGCAAGGAATTAAGGTTGAGTAAACCCAAATAAATATGCATGTTTCCTTGAAGGAAACAATATAGGGGAATGAATAGGACAGCCAAGAAGAGTGTCAAGTTTCCATGGAGGAACAATGGAGGTGGTTGAAGTGCAAGTTAATGCACACAAGGAGAATATGGTTGAATACCACTTGTAAAAATAGGAATAAAATCAAGAGAATAATAAGGAGAGGATAGCCATGGAGGTTTTTGAAAATGGTCCTTTAGGATTCCTTCATGATAATGAAATCTATGAAGAGAATATGAACAACAAAGAATATTTGGAAAACATGTTTATAAGGCATGAAGAAGTAATTTTGGGAATTATTGATTACCATAATGTGTTTGGCCTTTGTGTAGGTCTAGAAATGAAAGAGATAGCAAAGAAGAATAGAAAGTGTGGTTTAGTCTAACATGCTAATATGTATGAGGGCAAACAAGAAGAAGTAGAACAAGATGGATTTCACTTCTATCATTCAAAGTAAGAAAGAAGAATAACAAAAGAGATGGGAAGATATTAGAAAGGATAATAATGTCATTCATTTTCCATAGATGCAAAGAAGGATATGGATATGGTGCTCAAGATTCAACCAAAAATATTGAAAGATGTCAGATGTGTGTACATGTGGGATCAGACCATATAGATGTTAGAGGAGAGACTCTTATGAGTCATGTATTACCTTATTTTCATAGAGGCAAAGGGTGTGAAAGTTCATTTTTTCATAGCATACTTGGGATGTCAAAGAAGAAGGATAATGAAGGATAATGCAATTAGCCTCAATTTGATGCAAAGAGGATGAGAAGTGAAGAAGAAAAAGTAGAGTTGACAAAGTGGCAGTTTCTCCATATTATAAGGATCGAGTAGAGTGGAAGAGGTTTTAATAATCCCCAAATTAGAATAAATCAAGATAATAATGTGAATATGGAGGAAGAGTTTATGAATAATATTAGTTCCCATGTTTTAAAACTAATTTGTGATTGTATTCAGTGTGTAGGTGTAGAGATGGAGAGAAACAAGGCATTTAAAGAGGCTTTCCAAGGTGAAGAGAGTGAGACACTTGAGTTCACAAGTGGTGAATAATAAAATCAATAATATCCTTTTAATACTCTTGAAAATGAAGAAGCCATAAAAAATATGGTGGTATCAAGGAGAAGGGTAGAGGAAGAGATAGAGGCCATGAGAAAAGAGGAGCTACAATTTGAGAAATTGAAAGGTGGAAAGATCCAACAGTAAGTTGGATAGTGATTGAATAAATCCACAGAGGACTTTTATGGAGGAGGATAGATAGTGGTGGGTTTAAGTCCATAAGAGGATATAATATTAAAGAAATATCATATTGGTGGTGATGGTCAAATAGAGATGGTTTAACCCTGTGGGAAGATGGAAATGGAAGAATACAACCATTCAATGGAGGTGGATGGGTTATGGTGGGTCTAATCCCACAAAAGAGTAAAGAGTGAATAGAGATAAGTAGATGAGAATATATTTGAAGCCAAAAATAATGGAAATGGAAAAGAAAATATGACATTCAAATGAGATACCTAGTGTGTTGTAAGGGTACACCATGGTCATCAATCAGAGTATCCAAAAGAGTAGTTTCACCACTTAATCCATCCATGTGAGTAGAATATTACATTCTAATTACCTCAGGGGTCTGATGAAAGAACATCCAAGGTGAACAGGGAAGTTTCCATAACCAAAAATTCTATAAAATTTTTGGGTAAAAGTTCTCAGGACAATTTTTAAGCTTTATGGAGTCATAGGCCAAATTTTGGGTTCACACAGTTCACAATTTTGTGTCACAATTATAATGGTGAACATAGTCTAAATATGCCCCAATGGGTTAAATTCATAGGTTCATGGATATCATGCTTATTATTATAAGTGTTCACATAATCATGGTGATTAATTAAGTCCATAAAGGATTTAAATCCTTTGTTCACAGTGGACTCAACATGTATCCTAAATTAGAATGGATATTTAAATGGATATGTGGCCTCATAAGAATCCCACAAAGTTCACAGTGGACACAAAGGTTTGACAAAGATCATGTGAACCAAAGAGATTTGTATTGTGAAAAGTGTCACAATCATGTCTTGTTCTCATAAATTTCATAGGTCAAAAGTGGGGGCCACAATTGGAGTAGGTTCATACATGATAATTATGTGGAATTAATAATTCCATAGGTAGATGCATACACTAAGGCCACAATAAAAAATGTGAATGTGTGACAATCATCAAGTGGATTTTACAAAACCAATAGGTCCACATAGATCAAAGGCCATGATATAAAAATTAGGTCTATTTGGGACAAGTTACAATATCATGACACATGTCACCATCTCAAAGGCTCACAGTGACCATAGTTCACAAAATTCCAAATCTTCAAGGCAATCATTCAAGAAAATTTCAAGTCATCGTATCTTCCATAAGAGATCATAAAATAGTGTATTATTGGTTGAATTGGAAATTTCTTGATCAGATCTTTCATTTGGCAATGATCAAAAGTCATTTAGTCACATGTTTGGGCTATTGTTCACATTTAAAGATCAAGGAGCATTTTCTAATGTTCATTAGGATTTTGGGTAACAATAATGTGCATGACAATTATTTCAAGATCCATGAGGCCATGAATAGTTCTTGAGAAGATATAGAGGATGAGAGTAGTATTTAAATAGCCTCCAAGGAGTAAAATTGCTTGAAGGAGTTAAATAAAGGGGGCCTTAACATGAAAATTTGGGCCACAAAACAAAATATAGGAGACCAAAGAGAAGAGAGAGGGACAAAAGAATATGAGGTTATAGACTCTACAACCAAGAGAATGAAATTGTAAAAGTTTGAAGAGGATTAGAGAGAGAGAGGTAGAGTAGAGAATCAAAGTGTGAATGTAGATGCCATTAAGGCTTGAGAATTAATATTAAATAAAGGGTTGTTATCCCTTATGTGACTTTAGTTTCATGACCAAGGGCATCCCTTCACTGGGACCCTTAGTATTACTGCATCACAAAAAATGATGATTAAAAAATATGGGAACACTATCAGTGTCATCTTCCATCCCAATGAATGCATAATCTCTAACATAAGAAGGGAAATTTTAAGCTACTTTTGTGTACACTAACAATGGATGGAACTTGTAAGATAACACAAGAATGCTTCCTTAGAAACATTCCCAACTAGTCTCCAAGGAGGATAACTAAGACTTGATGAAACTTTTAAGTAGATAATTATCTTTAAGATGAAATATAAAGTTGACATGATGACTTCCTAACATGACTCTACCTACATAATTGAGACTTTCTTGAGGGTGACATTATTCAAACCATGGAGGAAGAAATGCAACCCAAGACAACACACAAATAAATGAGCCCCATCTTCTTTTCTCTTATTCCTACATATCAGATTAGGTCAAATATTTTGATTTTTTGTGCAATGTATATTTATGTAACATGTCCCAGAAAATTATCTTGTACATTTTAGCCAATGTGCCAAGAAATCTTCTACTCAAGCTCAATTCAAATGAATAGGGAAGATATGTTAAATAAAATAAAGTTTTTCCTACTAAACTCCTAATCTATTGAGATCAAACATCCTCTAAAGAGGACTTTGAATTTCTCACTCTCTAATATTCAGAGCTAACAAAAGTGATTTGTAAACCAAACTCGTCAAGAGATAAGAATATTACTAAAATTAAACATTATTAAATCTTATGATAAAATAGATTAGGGGTTTATTCAAATCCTCAAAAAAATTGGCTTCTCAAAATAATGGTGTCAATTTATTTCTAAAATTTTAATATAGTCAAATTTGTATGATAATGGATGGCACCCTTATTGATTTCATTAGTTGTGAGCATGGGCTCAATTAGGGTGATCTCATATTCCTCATTTTTTCACTCTAAAGGGGAAATCTTACATTGATTGATCACTTATCACTTCAAAAATAGGAACATACAAGAAATAATTACTTTGAAACATATCCCAACACATCTCCATTTTTTGGATGACAATTTTCATAGGAGAACCAATCATCAAAGAAGTTGGAACTCTTAGGTAAATTTTAAAATATAATTATCAGCAAACTTCTCAACAAAAGTTATTGTTAATATATCTCAATGTTTTTTCATTAACACCCCTAATGTTCTAATACAGTTAAATTGTGGATCTTCTATCTTTTGGCAATGGAGTCATATCTTGTTTGTCATAGGGTCATTTTCTTTAAAGGGAGAGGGAAGGCGCTTATTTTGAAAGGCTTCTTGTCCAAAATTAGACTTTTAAAAATGAATTATAAAAGGACAAAGTTCAATATGGGGAAGCAAATTACATTTACTTAAGGTTTCCTTACACGGTATGCCAATTTATATCCTTTTAATTCTTAAAGCACGTCCCTTGGTTTCTAAACAAATAGACCCAACCTAGTTTATTTTGTGAAGGAACTAGTGACTCAAAGATTCTAATATGTCAAATGTGGGATAATTGGCAACCTAAAAGAGAATATTGGTTTATGAGTCATAAAATGAAAATATTTAAATCTCACTTAAGGTGCCAAATTGAATTGGAGAATATATGAAGAGGATGAACTACATAGTCAAATCCTTAGACAAGTACATTGATGAAGGAAACCCACAAAAAGTTTTACAAATGTTGATACCCATTTAAAAATGAAGTTAAAAAGGACAAATAACATTATGGGGAGGCAAAATACATTTACTTAAGGTTGCCTTATAGGGTATGCCAATTTATATGCTTTTGACTCTTAAAGCGCCTCCCTCTGATTCTAATCAAATAGACCAAATCTAGCATAGTTTTCTTTGTGAAAGAATTGGTGACTCATATATATCGACATGTCAAATGTTAGATGATTGGCACCATAAAAGAGAATACTAGTATATGAGTCATAAAATAAAAATATTTAAATCTCACTTAAGGTGCCAAATCGAATTGGAGAATCTATGAAGAGGACGAACTAGTGGTCAAATATTTAGGAAAATACATTGATGAATGTATACATTTGTTCACTTCATTTAAAGTCACTAATATTACTATTAGTCAACATTAATTTTGTTTATCTCATTTAATTATGTCCTAATATCACCCCTTCTAGTCATTTATGTAATATCCCCTTCATTATTATTTATTCATTATCCTTATATTATCCCCACCAATCTATTAATTCCTTTAATCATGTCTTATCCACTAATTAATCTCACTTGTCCATTATTTGAGAATTTAAAATTTCCATGACTCACCTACCTATCCACTCCTAGGTTTTCTTAAAAGCCTACCCCGCTAGATTCTCTAGAACCCCCTAATCACATGACTAATCCACCAATAATCATGATTAGACTTCCAAAGAGATTCTCTAGAGGATTCTACCTCTAAAACCTTCCCTCTTCTATAATCCTCCAAAGAATTTTTATTTCCTTGGATAATTTTCCACCATTGATCTTCATGTTCCCAGCTTTGAATGATAGTCATTGATCTTCCCTCCATCCTTCTATTTAAGCACACCATCTCCCTTCATTCAAAACTAACTATTGAATCCATAAAATCTTCATGCCAATGTCATCCATGAATCTATACAATCCAAGCCTCTTGATCAAGTCAAAATCATGATAAAATTATGAGTCTATTGGTAAGCAATCAAATCCATAATCCATAATCAATTATTCTTTCTTTGTTTGAATCTTGATTTGGAGCATTTAGATTTTAGGATGAAATGCAGGTATGAAGTTTTCATTTGCCTTTTTATTTTATTCCTAATTGGCTCTAAATTTTAATGGTAGATTGTAGATTTGGGAATTTTGATTAAATTGCATAATCAAATCTCTATTTTCTGAAATTTTCATCTTACATTTGGCGACCATGGTGGGAGAACCCCTTCAAATTAACTATTTTACCTATTAGAAGTGGTTTGATAGCTTGTAGGACTGATTGGACCAAGGAGAAAGACCTTAATTTCATCAAATTTTTCACGTCCAAATGAAAGGCAATTTTGTTTTACAAATCATGATATTGCATATGCAGTTTTGACATTTAAAGTGCAATTTTGTACTAACCATACACACTAACCACTAATGGCTAGCTTTTTTTATGGGTTTTTCACTTGTTGCAATATTGCATCTCGCAAAGAGTGACTTTTCTTCTAAGTTTTAGTTTTGACTACAAAAGTGTGGTTTTGACATAGTTTATCTCATTATTCAAAACTATATATTTACAGTTGTGTTATTGCTTCTGAGTTATGATTTTACCTCTACAAGAGGTGATTTTGACTTTTACATTGAAATCATTGACCTACACTATTAACCTAGCTTTCTAGTAATTTTTCTATCTCTGTTTGATTATCATTTTCTCACAAGAAGGGGAAGTGTTGCTCAGATTAACTCAAAACATTCCTAAATACCTCTTGACTACCTAGTGCAATACCGTATTTTACAACAGATAGTTTTTTTCTAATAGTCAGTTTTGCATAACAATAAGCAGTTTTGACTTTAATTGATTAAGCAGCATAGATATTAAATTTTGATCTCTTTTAACTTCTGAGATTAGTCTAAAAATATTTTTAATACTTTAGTAGCTTTCATAGAGTGTAATTGTTGTGTAAATAAATACATAATTTATTGTTTTCAATACCACATTTTGACGTATATATATATATATATACATATATATATATATATATATACATATATATATATATATATATATATATATACATATATATATATATACATATATATATATATATATACATATATATACATACATATATACATATATATACATATACATATATATATATATATATATATACATATATATATATATACATATATATATATATTCATTTTTGGCTTAAAACTACGTCCACTTAGTCAAATATCAAACATAACTCTATTTTAGTCATTTTGAACATCGTTTTAGTTGTCTATAAATACTTCATTTTTTATTGTTAAACTTTGTTGTATTTTCCCTAAGCAAGCAAAATTGCATATCACAATCTACGATATTGCCATAAACCTACGTTATTACCTTAACCATTAGTGATTTTGCTTAATCATGTGATTAGAGCTAATTGATTCTTAGCAAAACTACAGATTACTAATTTACAGTTTTGACCTGTAAGTTTTAGTTTTGCATTGAACACAAGCGGTTTTGTCTTAACTGCATGACCACTTTTAACTCACTGCCAACAAAACTACATATCTATAGTTGTGATATTACCTATTAGTTATGGTT
Organism: Torreya grandis; assembly: GCA_037957365.1. Taxonomy (NCBI): domain Eukaryota; kingdom Viridiplantae; phylum Streptophyta; class Pinopsida; order Cupressales; family Taxaceae; genus Torreya; species Torreya grandis. The sequence goes on along the minus strand of JARHVA010000480.1, from coordinate 1,483,995 downwards.
TCATAGTTTTTGGAATCAATTTTGAATAGTCTGACTATGTATTTACTGTTTTTCCTTCTGTAGTTATAATTTTGCATTCATTATTGTATTCAATTTATCTTTTTTTAGTGCATTTTTTAAGGTCATTATTAGTGAATTTTGAGTCATTCCAAACATCTTGTAAGTCTCAAATTGCATTTGGCATTGGGGGTGTTACCCCTCAACCCTACCCTATACCACAACAAGGAGCATGTCAGGGGTGCTTCCCCTTAATCCTTCAAGGGGCACTGCTCCTTAACTCTATAAGGGGTACTTCCCCTTGACCCCATGGGGGATACCACCCCAAAATCCCTGCATCATGGCCCCTCATCCAAAGAAGTTATAAGCCAAATTGTGGTTTTTTTAATGATTTTTTATTAAAATTTATTGGACTAACATTTTGTTTCTTGTAGGGGCAAATCTAGTAGCAATTTTGACTTACATCTTCTCTTGTAGGTGATATTTTGTCTAACATCTTATCTTTTCGGTTGCCCCTCCAAGATTTTCAATTGAAACTACTAATCACATGTCTTGTAGGTCACCTGTCAAAAATGTTTTGGCATTTTAAAAAATCATCTTATAAATATCTTGTATATATTTTATATATATCACATCTAAATTAATCGACTAATAATTTTTTATATATATTTATGTATCAACAGAGGGATACAGTGGTGTATGCTCTCCCCTTTGCATCCTTACGACAATTCTTAGAAGATCAAAAACCAGTAATAAACTCTCCCATTTTTATTTTTAGGACAATGTGACATGGAATTGACATCCATGCACTTGCCATAGTCTTAGGGGGATAGAGGTTTCACCACCATGCACTAATCTACACTATGTGTTCCAATGGAGTATAAATATCAATGATAGTTGTCATTAAGCTAAGTGGTTGACCCCATACAAGTCTTTTGTAAAGATGAAGAGTTAATTATCTGAACCAAGCATTAGACAGTACCTTATACAGACTTGGGTCCCATTATACCTAACATATATCAAGGACTCTTGTAGAGAGCTTATATAGCCTAGCTTAAGACCTTTCGATCGTAACAAGCTGTAGACACCTAAAATTGGCTTTAACTAGCCTTCAATCGAACTTCAAACAGATTCCTACTAACCATTGCAAATTAAGCCTAGAATCACTAAACATTCCAAATTTATTTGTACATCACTCATCAAAGCTCAGAATCATGTTGAGACATCCTTAATTGGGGTATCCTATCGTATGCAACAATAACCTCTCATGAATGTTAGGTTGTGGAGCTAAAAGCTTCACTGATGCAGACATGGAGGAGGTTGCAGATGAGTTGTAGAGTGTCACAGACACCGGCATTGGTCTGGCCAACCGACGTCGGCAGGATTAGACAAGAAGGCAACCGACGTCGATCAGTAGTCAGCCGACGTCGGCGACCCCCAGGTGGACAGGGACCAACGTCGATCGCCTGTGTGGTTCGAATGCAAGTTTATTACGGGCAGTTAGCTAACGAACCAAGTGTTTGCATGATGAGAGCTATTTTTAGACTGAGAGCTACGGATCTAATTATTGTAATTAGATGTCTAATTATTGTTTGGATGAGATCTATATAATAGACTCATGGTTGTATTGGAAACATGTGCTAGAGAGTAAGAGAGCAATATTATAAGCTCCTTCTGTGTGTGAGGTAGAGCTATGGTGTGTTTCTCCTAGTGCCACAGTACCAGGTGTGTAGGTGCTGGATTGGAGAATCAGCAGGGTTCTTCATGTATGTATGGTCTTGGTCATCAGGTGAGCATGGCCTTTTATAGGAGATCTACATGGTAAGTAAGATCGTTGATCTGCAGGTGTATGTGTGTGCAAGGTCAAGGTTCACAGGGGTGTAGAACCAGGTTGATTTGCAAGTGTGCAAGATCAGATAGGACAGCAACACAACAGGGAGCAGAATCAGGCAGGATCTACTTGGAGTACAGGTGTGTACTCGGATAGAGCAAAGAGGAAGGCAAGGGAGTTCCTTCCATAAGTATGGTCAATTGAGGTGTAGGTTATTGTAGGTTCATGGGAGATCTACTTGAAGTACCTTGAGTACTTGTGGAGTGCGTGGAGCACTTGTGGTGTGCGTGGAGCACTAGAGGTGAACACTAACTATGTGTTTGAGTTGTGTGTTGGGACCTAAGAGAGAGAGCTTTGAGGAGAGAATTATTGTTCACTTGAGGTGTGGGAAGCTTCTGAAGAGGTGGTGGAGAAGAAGTGGCATCTTCTTTATTGTATTCTTTTCTGTATAAGTATTAATACAAGTTGTGTATTGTCTCTCATATCTGTGTTATTCTGAATTCTAGTTACTTGTTGATTCTGGTTAATTCTGCATATTAAGTTGCTTGGTTTGGTAATCAACTGTATGCTTTCGGTGTTTCATGTTCCTGATAAGTGGTATCAGAGCTAAGGTTGCAGGAAGCAAGTTTTGTGTTTGGTTACAGGTCACTCTCAGGGGTTTCTGATTGAGTGGGAGTAGAGCAATGGCAGATGAAAGTAAGCTAAGAATGGAGGAGTTGAAAAGCATAGATGGTCACTTACAGTCCCATGGAAAGAAAGAGCAGGTAAAAGATTATTGTTGGTTGGTAGCAGATCAGCATGAAGGAACTGAAGAAGCAGATGTTGCAGGTTATGTGGCACAGGATGCTCTGGGAGGTTTCTTGGATAAAGTTGAATCTTGGATAAAAGATTCGGTTGCCTCTTTCCATGCAGCCCTAGGTAGAGGAGCTGGTGAGCCTTGCCAAAGAACTGGCAAAGGGGAAGTGAAGCTAAAATTGCAGGTGGCCAACACACAGGTGTTGATGAAGGTCATGCAAGTCCCAGGTTTGGAGATATGGATAATTTCTTCAGAAAGATTAGGTGATGAGAGATGCACAAGAACTCTCACAGTGGATGCACTTGAATTAGCTGGTGGTAAGAAAATAGGTACTCTTTATCTACTTGTTTATATTACTGATTTTTCTTCTATTGCAGAGACGTGGCTTCGTAGGCTTGGTCACATGAGCAGGAAGGAGATGCATGTTCTTAAGCGGAAGACAGATATATTTGACATGCTTAAGAACTGGAAAGCCTTGGTGTTTATGGAGGAGATGGCAGACAGAAACCAGTGGATGGTGTTGGATACTTCTAAGTAGAGCAGTTTGTACATGGGTTTTGATTCAAAGGAGCTCACGGGTAAAAATTCATCACTCACAGGCGAACACAGATACCGGCGTCGGTCAAGAGGAACCAGCGTCGAACAGACAGGTGCCGATGTTGGTCATGTGCAGACTGAAGCTGGTGATGTCGGGCAGGGTAAGACCGACGTCGGTCAGGAGGACCGATGTCGGCAGTAGGTGAGACCGATGTCGGTCAGGAGGACCGACGTCGGCAATAGGGACACTGACATCGGTAGGGTCAGTAGTTAGGGACAGACGCATGGGAACCGACGTCGGTCGGATGCAGACTGTGGAGTGACCGAGGTCGGTCACTGTAACAGATTTTGGGTGGATAGTACGCTGTCAAGGAGTCTCAAACACCCATACGGAGGACTAAAGACGTAAGTAGGCCCTCAAATTCATTGTTCCTCTTCTTTATACTCTTTTTTGATTGTAGAGCAGGAAGGATCCAGGAAACAGGTGGGAGCATGGCAGGGATATGATGCAGAACCAAACAGGAGTTTTTGGTAGGGTTGCCAGCCGGTGAGAAAGCATAGAGACGAATGGATACCTTAGTTGAAGAATAGAGAGAACGGATACATGAGACGGAAGACCAGATTATACGGTCTTGAGGAGCTGCAGGACAGTGGTACAGGTTTTGACAGGTGGAGGACGAAGCATGGATTCAGTCAATGTCAGGGTAACTACTGTGGTTTGTCTTACCAGGTGGATGGTGATTGCAACATCATTCTATTTCTGTATGTGGATGGTATGTTTTGCTAGCAGGATTGTACATACAGGGTTTTGCTAAGCTAACGGTAAGGTTAGTTCAGTGGCATGTCATGAGGAGTTTGGAGTAGCAAAATTCTTTGACATGGGAGACATGGAGATCACAGGTTGATTTTGTCTCTAGTGGGAGCTTATGTGAATTAGGTGTTGGTGAGGTTCAGGATGCAGAGCCGGAGCACACTAAGGGCTGGACAGGTACAGTGTTTGAAATCACATGAGGTCTGGTATAGACCTGAGTATTACCATGCAGTGGGAGCTGTCAGAGAGTTAGGAGTCAATTCGGGGAAGTGTGTTCTCAGGTATTTGAGAGGGACCAGCAGCAGGGATTCATGCTATGCAGGGTCAGGACTTCACTACATGGGTTTGTAGGTTCAGATGTGGCAGGGTACTCGGATGACAGGAGGTACACCATGGGATGTGTGGTGGGTTGTCTTCAGGATTGATCTTGAAGAGGGATACAAACCAGGAAACAGATTAGATGGAGTACAGGTACAGGTATAGTGTAGCTATTTATCTCCAAGTGGGAGATTGTTAGGTTGTGGAGCTAAAAGCTTCACTGATGCAGACATGGAGGAGGTTGCAGATGAGTTGTGGAGTGTCACAGACACCGGCGTTGGTCTGGCCAACCGACGTCTGCAGGATTAGACAAGAAGGCAACCGGCGTCGGTCAGTAGTCGGCCGACGTCAGTGACCCCCAGGCGGACAGGGACCAACGTCGGTTGCCTGTGTGGTTCGACTGTGAGTTTATTATGGGCAGTTAGCTAACGAACCAAGTGTTTGCATGATGAGAGCTATTTTTAGACTGAGAGCTGCGGATCTAATTATTGTAATTAGATGTCTAATTATTGTTTGGATGAGATCTATATAATAGACTCATGGTTGTATTGGAAACGTGTGATAGAGAGTAAGAGAGCAATATTATAAGCTCCTTCTGTGTGTGAGGTAGAGCTATGGTGTGTTCCTCCTAGTGCCATAGTACCAGGTGTGTAGGTGCTAGATTGGAGAATCAGCAGGGTTCTTCATGTATGTATGATCTTGGTCATCAGGTGAGCATGGCCTTTTATAGGAGATCTGCATGGTAAGTAAGATCGTTGATCTACAGGTGTATGTGTGTGCAAGGTCAAGGTTCACAGGTGTGCACAACCAGGTTGATTTGCAGGTGTGCAAGATCAGATAGGACAGCAACACAACAAGGAGCAGAATCAGGCAGGATCTACTTGGAGTACAGGTGTGTACTCGGATAGAGCAAAGAGGAAGGTAAGGGAGTTCCTTCCATAAGTATGGTCTATTGAGGTGCAGGTTATTGTAGGTTCATGGGAGATCTACTTGAAGTACCTTGAGTACTTGTGGAGTGCGTGGAGCACTTGTTGTGTGCGTGGAGCACTGGAGGTGAACACCAACTCTGTGTTTGAGTTGTGTGTTGGGACCTAAGAGAGAGCTTTGAGGAGAGAATTACTGTTCACTTGAGGTGTGGGAAGCCTCTGAAGAGGTGGTGGAGAAGAAGTGGCATCTTCTTTATTGTATTTTTTTCTGTATAAGTATTAATACAAGTTGTGTATTGTCTCTCATATCTGTGTTATTTTGAATTCTAGTTACTTGTTGATTCTGGTTAATTCCGTATATTAAGTTGCTTGGTTTGGTAATCAACTGTATGCTTCTGGTGTTTCATGTTCCTGACAATGAATTCATCTCCAATCACTTTACGGCATAACTGTCAATTTGGCCTATACACCTATTAAGTAGGGAATTTACACACTTAAATCAAATCTTGAAAGAGCTAAAAAGCTAATCAAAATCAATTAACAAGTTAAACCAGATTAAATGCCTAGCTAAATTATCTATTTGCAATTAATGAATATCTAAAAAAATAAATTTAAAAATTCAAAATATCTTAGCCTTCCATCATTGCCTTTATAATTTATCAAGCTCTTTGAAAATATCATAAACTATCTAATTTGAGATCTATGCTTAGTAATTACAAATCATAATTACTTGACAACTATTAACTCTACTGGAGTTATTTTTAACTTACCTAATTTTAGTTTAAACCCATTCCAAGCCTAAACTCAACCTTAACTCACCTCATATGAGAGTTAATTTCTAAGGCTATAAATACAAGGCCATACCTCTTCATTTCTAAGCTTGGATATTATAGAGTTATTATGCAAGATTTGCTCCATAAGACTCTTTGCAATAGTGTTATAATGCCAAAATATTAAGCCAAGCAACATCAAAGACAAGGTGTCAAGGAGAGAAGGAGCTACACAACCTTCATTGTCAAAGACTTCTTGATACACAAGTTAAGCAAGCCACTCAACAAAGTCATTTGGAGCTCTCAAGGAAGGTAAAAAAGTTATTGTCTTTTATGTTTTTATTGTGATTTCATTTAGATTTTGTTACTAAGCTCTCCCTAGTATCTAGGTTAGGAGAGTAAGTGTTAATGTGTTTATTTGAGTCTTATTTGCTTGAACTAACACTATACTAACCTCCCTTCTGGGATTCTTATGATCACATAGCTGACTTGTTTGGTTCAGTATCAACTCCCAAGTGACCGTCATGTGCAGACAGGTTTAAGAGGGTTCGAGAGATTTTGTAATGGGTCATCAACCTATAACCTCACCCACGAAGTTGTTTGACAGTGCAATCATCAAGTTACACACCCATCAATTTATTAATCTTAGGTTTATGGTTTACTTGATTTGGTGAGTGTCGTGTTAGACCCATGTTGTTTGTGAGCCAAGCCAATGTTTTACCCAAACCTATATACACCTATCTAGGTCTTCACATATCATCATCTTGTATATCCTTGTCTCATCATTATATCGTTCTATACATCCTTATAAATATCCATTTGTACATATGTGTACATACTTTTAAACTTATTTTGTCTTGTGTTTGGTCCTATCTCTCATCATCCCTATCATCTTAGTCACATCCTATCCAAGTCTCATCCATATAGATCTAATTCTACCCCCATCTCTTACATATCCTAATCAAGTCTTGTCATCCATCTATCACATTTTATCATAATCCATAACCAATCACATCTCCCCTTGACTTACCCTTATACATAGCCAATCATTTGTCTTGACCTTGTCTTGTCCGATCACCTTATCCACCATCTTGTCAACCTAGTCCTAATCATAGTCAAACCCAATGCATCCCCTTGCCTATACTATTCCTCTTGTCAAGTTTGTATTCATACTTTGGCCCTCATCCACTTTGGCAAACAACTCTTTTCATCAAGGTGCTCATCACTAGCTTGCTTGTGTTTGATCAAGTTTGAGTCATAATCACATTCTTATCAATCAAATCATCTCATCATATCTGATTCAATCATCTTAGTCTTGAGCTAGCCTTAATCAAATCAATCCTTAGTTGAAATCAGTCTATCAAGCCAATCTAGCCCCCTATCAAATCTTAGAGCTTGTCGTAGCTTACCCAATCAAATTCAATCAACATCATCAAGGTCTAGATCACGTCCTAAATTGGTCAACTTAAATATTACATAAAAACATCTATTCAAACTTGATATCAAACTAAATCGAGCCTTTTTCTCTGAATCTATCCCACACATCCCATCTTCATCCCTCAATATTTCCATTCAATCCCTTGCCCCTGCTAACTGGGGCCAGTAAACCACATAATCTATACTTTCTCCCATCCTTATCCATGGCATCCAAAACAAATTTTATCAATACCCTGATAGCAATGCCTCATCACCAATAGGGATATGTTCCTTTCTCACCTCCTTGAAATAAGCACTCCACGTCCAATAGACTTCAACCCTATCCACCCAACATTGCCTCCAGTCTGCACCCATCCACATCAGTTAACTCCTAGTCTTCACACCATCCAATCCCATTCAAAATCTCCATCCACTAGTCATAGCCAGTCGTCTACCCCTCCCTACACTAGCAAAGGGAATACAATCCTGCCCACCTCATCTATTACTAGTCCACCAACCCAATCACGTCAATAACCATTTGATTTAAAACCCAATGCTTACACATCTCAATCAAGAAGTGAAGAGAACCCCTATACTCCTCTTCCTATATCCTTATAATCCCTCTTCCACCAACTTGTCATCACTGACATAATGGTCTATCCACCCATACGACATCTTAATCCCACCAAGCCTTAGACCTCTTTTATAAATCTAACCAATATTGTGTATATCACTAAACTTGGGGGCATACCATTAATCGATGTCATAATTTATAAAATTATGTCCAAGACCTCATCGACCGTGGTGACATAAACATTGAGAATGAATCAAATGAGTCTACATCTATGGGTGAACAAGAAGAGGAATGCCAAGATTCCATTCCCAATCATGATCAACCCCTTCCCTTAACAAGCCAAGGTCAAGACACCACATCCTCCTTCCATGGTCCCCCCATTTTTGACAAATCCTCTATCGATGATGACTTAACTTCCCATGAACCAAGTCCTCCAATCTCTCTTGAGTCCTTACATGGGCCTATTTTCATCAAAACCATTATCCCTCCATCATCTTCCTCTTACCCATCATATCAAAGACCCCACGTTGAGAGGTCACTTGTGGATAATAAATCTTCTACAAGTAGCATCACATCATGTACCTTAGATTCAGTATTAGATTCAATGTTAGTTTTATTTGCATCAGGATCATATTCAATGCCAATATACGAATTAGATTCCTCATCAAAAACATCATCCCTCATAGATATTGTAGCTAATGATGACTATGCATGCCATTTTGAAGATATCTTCAATTTAGATGATAAACAATCACCAGACATATATTTTGATCCCAACCAAGATGATGAAGTCATAATAAAGTTCTAGCAAGCTTTATCTATCGAAGATTGTCAGAGTGAATTTGATCCTACCTTGGGCACGTTTTACAGATAGTCTTAGTGATCCTTTTGTTGATCTTGAAGAGATTTTCTTTGATATCAAAATTGGGTCTCCAAATAACCCCTATGAGGACCATGTTATCCCACCACCACTCATTGACCTCATCTTACCATTTCCCCTACCTTCATCCATCATAGATCCTTTTATTCCCGTCAATGATCATTTAATCATCTCCATCTCTAGGGACTTACAGGAACATACATCTTTGGAACCTTCCTCGATAACATAATATGTGCCACAAATACAATGGTCCAAGACCATATTTAAAAATTCATAGATGATGATCTAAACACCTTTGATCTAATAAGTCAAAATTAAGACAATTCACATCATCATCCTAGTCAAAACGTGTCTTCCCCTAGTGAAGCCCAATGTGAGGCACCAGGGGACCATCAAAGTCACAACAATCTTCATCTATCAAGTCAAATATCAATCTCCTCTGGTGATGCCCATTGTTAGGCACCAGGGGGTAGTCAAGAACTAATCAAGTCTGAAAATCAAAACAATGTCAAAAGCACAATCAGCATGGTCAATAATCCATCAAAGAATCATGCAATCCAAAAGTCTTGGATCTCATACAATCTTTTATCAGTTGGCACCAATCAAATGTGGAACATCCAACATGTCCAACGATGTGGGTGAATGATCATCCCACTCCTCACTCACCCATCGCACCTCCTTATCATGATCTTATCATCCATTCAAATCCTATACACACCCATCATCATTAAGATCTAATCCAATTGATACTTCACATCACTTTCCTAGGTAGTATTGTCTTTCATAGGGGTTACAAAGACACCTGGTTGAGACATCTGGAGGACATTAAAACAAGAATCAACAAAGGTCACAAGGACATCAATGAATCTAGCATGAACAACATAGTCCTATAATCATACATCTCCAAAATAGGTGCTGGCTAAAGATCCAGCAAGTGTCAACATTCATGCATCTCATACCCATATCCAATAAATCAAAATGCCATCTAAAAATTTAAAAAAGTCAAAAAAAACCATTCATCCAATGGTGAAAACCAATCTTCTAACACTTTGGGCAAGTACCATGATGAAAACCAACTTCCAGCATCATGGTAAAATAATCTATTGTTTGCATTATACCTCAACACTTGGGGGAAAAATCCATCCCTTGTCAATCCCATACATATCCTATCCCTTTGTCCATTCCATGCATCCTATTGTGTCTCTCCTTTCTTCCAATCTTGACCTTCGTATGTGAATGGAAGATGTCTTGAGAAATGTTCCGAAATCATCTTGACATATCCCCTAATGGACACTCACGTAACTAGATATTTAGTTCCTTAAACGATGTGGTCATTGGCAATCCCTAGTCCATTCCTCCTTGGTCCTCATCCCCTTTTCGGCATCACCCTCATCATTTTGTCATCCCATCCATTATTCCATTTGTCCTTATCCTAGTTGTTAGGCTTGGTATTGCCTTTGCTAGTAACCCTCTTTAAATAGTGTACATACATATCCCAAAAGCGCTAAAAAGTATAAAATCTACAAAATCCTAAAACATCTAAGTTGTCTTGTCATATGTCATCTTGTCCTATGTCCTAAATGTCTTAGTCGTCTTATCTAAATTCTTATTTGCCTTATCCTCTTGTCATCTTGCCTTGTCCCAATATCCTATTCATTTTGTCCTATGTCTTTAGCAGCATTATCCTAATCCTAGTCTCTAGTCTACTCCAAGTCCCTACCCTTGTCCAAATCTATAACCTTAATCCCAATCCACATCATCACAACCACTTTAGTCGAACTCATCCCCTGATCAATCATGTCAACTCTCATCCATGCAATTAGATAAGACACAATAACATTGCATGTAGATACTTGTGTGTTATTTGTATATCATGTATATATCTGTATATGTTTCATTTGTTTGTCTCTGTTTATGTTTAGTCTTGCATCGTGTATCTTTTTTTATATTGGGCAATGAACGAGGATGTTATGATGATACAAAAAAGCTAGAATGATGCTTTTAGGTGCCCTAAATGATGTAGAATTCATTTTTTGCCCCTTTTTATGCACTTTGGCACAATGTCCTCTTGGTCATACTTATATCATGGGGCATCTTTCCAAGTGCTATACTTATCAGATTGCTTAGACTATGATGAGCCTTATTACAGCAATGATGGCTTGATCATTAATCATTTCTCCTATCCTCTATCCCTTGTCTCATCATCTAATCATAATCCACTCGTCTAAAATCCAATCATTATCCTCACGTTTATATCCTCTCATCACTCATCTATCATCTCTCTAATCATCAACATCTAACATCTCATCATTTATCTTAGTCTAACATCTAAATCAAATCATCCTCTAACAGTCATCATCATCCTCTAATATAGTCAAAACTACAATGGTTTGAGGTCTTCTCAGACTATGTAGGCAGCACTTGGCCACTTCTTAGTGCCCGAGGATAGCTCAGTCACTCTCCTCTTTCACCATCATTCGTTATCATATATCTCTTGTCTTTCATCATCCTCAAGTCTTGCATTACTCAAATTCTTGAGTTGTAATATCAATCAGTCTATTGATCAATCACCATCCCCACAATCATCTTCTTGATATTTTCGTCAATCACCCACACCTGTCAATTGGGCCTGACAAATCACATCCATCTATTATTCCATTATCACCAACTGATCTATTCACAATTTAAAGTTTATAGTTTCCTCCCTTGATTGGGGCATGACCCAGACTGTAACTTTATTATCATCTCTCACTCCTTTGCATGTGTCTTTGCTAAGGGCATCATCGTTGTTATTCATTGTGGCTCATTGATTCAATGCAATCTTTGGTCACTCGATCATATTGTTTCTTCTCTCCTATCACCATCATTTTATCGTTCCCCTTTAGCTTTGAGCTACACCTATTGTCAATCTTATCAAATCATTATCTTGGTCTGCAGCTCTCCCTAGCATGTGTCGTTGCCTAGGATGTGTCAAAAGCTTATGACTTTTTGTCTTATTATCATGTTATGGTTGATTCCCCCTTGGGATGTGTCGACAACCGTGACACTATCATTTCCACTCCCTGCGCATATGTCTTTGTCAAGGGCATCATCCATTTGTAGCTCAATGTTTATGTCAATTCCATCTTCTTCGCCTATCTCACATCTAACATCCCATCCCCTCGTCTATTCGTCGCATACTGCCCCTCGTTTCCTCTTCAAGTGACCATCTGTCTCATTCTTCCCCGCATGTCCCTTCGAGGGGGCAATATGTCCACTAACATCCATCCACGAAATGGTTTTTCTTTGAAAGACCATTACTCTTTCCACTTCATCCACTCGTAATGCCCTTTCAAAGAGGGGCAAAATATATACATCTAAATTTGCTCGCTTCATTTAATGTCACTAATATTACTATTAGTCGACGCTAATTTCACTTATTTTATTTAATTACATCTTATGTCACCCCTTTTAATCATTTATCTAATATCCTCCATTAATCTTCATTCACTAACCTTATATTATCCCCACCAATCTATTAATTTCTTTAATCATGTCTTATCCACTAATTAATCTCACTTGTTCATTATTTGACAATTTAAAATTCTCATGACTTACCTACCTACCTACTCCTAGGCTTTCCTACAAGCCTGCACCCCTAGACTCTCTAGAACCCCCTAATCACATGACTAATCCACCACTAATCATGATTAGACTTCTAAAAAGATTATAGAGGCTTCTACCTCTAGAACCTTCCCTTCTCTAGAATCCTCCAAGGAATTTTTTATTCCCTGAATAATCTTCCACCATTGATCTTCATGTTCCCAACTGTGAATGACAGTCATTGATCTTACCTCCATCCTTCTATTTAAGTACACCATCTCCCTTCATTCAAAACTAACTATTGAATCTATAAAATCTCCATGCCAATATCATCCATGAATCTATGCAATCCAAACCTCTTGATCAAGGCCAAAATCATGCTAAAATTTTGAATCTATTAGTAAACAATCAAATCCATAATCCACGATCAATTAATCTTTCTTTGTTTGAATCTTGATTTGGAGCATTTAGCTTTTAGGATGAAATGCAGGTATGAAGGTTTCATTTGCCTTTCCATTTTATTCCTAATTAACTCTAGATTTTAATGGTAGATTGTAAATTTAGGCATTTTGATTAAAGTGCATAATCAAATCTCTATTTGCTCAAATTTTCATCTTACAATGAAAACAACCCAAAAAAGAAAAATACAATTGTTAATGCCCCTAGACGATCAAAATTTTGAAAACTCATCAAGCACGATAAGAATGTCAACATCAACCTATCTTTGGATATAAGAGTTATTTTTTAAGTCGCCACTAAGCGAAACACCAATTTGATTGCATGACCACTAGGGGATTGTTTTTTTCATTTACTTTGTATATTGTTCATATAAGAAATGGTTTTAAAGTGAAGTTTTGAAATGATGTTTAGTTTCAAAACCATCCTTTTTCTGACAAGCATAAATTGATATGGCCAAAACTATTCTAAAACAGTAAGCATGAAATAAAGTCGTTCAGTATCCGAATGAAACCATGGATAATGAGTTCGTAAAAGCTCTTAGGGAGGACCTTACCTTTCCTTCTACAAGAGACACCTCCTATCAACCTACAAAGAGAACTCAACAATTGGCATAATCCCAACAAAGGACGAAATAACAAAATAATTTGAAAAGATCATTGAACTAGTATTTGCTTTGTCATGTAAATTTTCTTTCCAATATTGAGAGAGTTTATTTCCTACCTATTGTTTTAGAATAGTTTTGGCCATATCAATCCCTGCTTGTCACCTAAAGCATGGTTTCCAAACCAAACATCATTCGAAAAAATAGCATGTCTTACAACTTGAGAAACCTCAAAACAATGGTAAACTCAACAAAATGGGGAACACAAATACCCCAATGTACTTCCAATGTAAGCATGCCGAGTAGAACTGCAATAATCATCATCTCATTCTTACTATTTCAATTTGGTAATGCAAGTAACTCAATCTGCATATTATATAAGCATTCTGAGTAGAACTTCAATCATTTTGTCCTCCATTCTTACTATTCTGGGAACATATGGAGGAAACCCAGAACGGTTTCAATTGGAAGGGTGTCATGCCAACAAGGATAAAGGATTTTGTGTTTGTGATGCAATCCCAAATGCAACCTTGAGAACAAAGGAAATGGAGAGTGGTGATCTCTACATTCCCCAAGCAAGTGTTAAAACAAAAACACTATTTTCCGACGGAAATAAAGGATCTTTTTGTGGACTATAATCAAAGGGCATATCAAAGAAACCCAACAAGTATTGGGCTACTAAAGAGTACATACCCTTGAAGTGGATTCTTCTTCAAGGTGTGTTTCAAAAATCAATTCTAACAAGGCTGCTAGAGGAAATCCCAACTTGACTGAACTTGCAGGTATTTGTAGGGGCAACTGATTAATCAGACTTAATTCTCATCCTTTATTGAATGCCTTAAAATTGCCAAAAAAACACTTCAGAGTTGAGGGAGATTCTCTATACACCATCAACGGATTCCCAAAAGGACAATGCAGAACGAGCAATTAAACACCTTAAGGTCGGAGGCAACAATAATTGCACTCTTTTATACCATTTTTCCCCATGGCTATTGCGAGCTAAACATATCTATCAAACTCCAACCAACTGCAGTGACTGATAATAAAGACAAATACAAGCAAATTGTAGTAAAGGGAGGAGTCCTTAGAGAGAAAAATAAAATCATGACTTGGCTGAAATCGGAGGTATTTGTAGGGACAAAAAAATAATCAGACTTAATTCTCAACTTTTATTGAATGCCTTTAAATTGCTCTTTAATAAAATACCTTCAAAGTTGAGGGAGATCCTCTATGCACCATCAGTGCATATTCTCAAAAGGACAAGGCAGAACCGGCAATCAAACACCTTAAGGTTGGAGGCGACAATAATTGCAATCTCTTTTATACCATTTTTCCCGATGACTATTGCAAGCAAATCATACCTATCAACCTCCCACCAAATGCGATGACTGGTAATAAAGACAAATAAAAGCAAATTGTGGAAAGTGGGAGTCCTTAAAGAGCAAAATAAGATCAAACACCGAATCCTTAAGGAGCACAATGTTTGGAAATAATACCAATCCTTTGAAAAAAAAGTCCAAAACATTTTGAATAAGTCTCATGTTAAAGGTAAGTGTGCAGTTTCTATATCACCACAAGCTTTCTATGAACATAATCACAACGATATGAAAACAACACATGCAAGTCCATTTACAAACAAAAGAAAGATGGGCTTTCATCCAATATAAGCGAGCCATCACTGTCACAAAACCCTCCATGGCAAGAGTATTGGTCCTTTCCGAGGCACAGCCGTGAGATGTCTACTCCCATGTTGAACCCTACAACGCACAATACAGTGGAGATCAACTTTTGGCAAATAAAGACATTATTTTGTATGCAGGTCTTTTGTTTATGGACTTCACATAGGGTGGATTAAAATTTGTTTACACTTCACTCTATTTCACAAACCCTTTAATTTAAAGTTACATGTCACGACTTGATTTTATCCCACACATGAAAGACATTTGGCGGCAACGAAAGGCAGATGGAGGTAATGTGGCCCTCAATGAGAGTAGCAGCGACAATGAGAGTTCTCTCCTTTGCACATCCAGAATAAAGACATCTCACACAATGCCCACCTTTTATATTTGCTCTTTCGCATCAGAAAGCAGGGTTTGCTGATGCTTATTATTTTCAAGACGATGGGAAGGAGTTAAACCACAGTATAAGTTGAACAGACATTTGAAAAGTGCCCATTTTTACAGCACAAGACAACTTTACTGCTGCTTGAATGAACTCATGCAGGAGAATTTATGAGCCCTGGACTGATAGTGCGTGCATTCAAAAAAAAATTACCAGCCACTACCGCACATTTAAACACAGAGAGGAAACAGGTTCATTAGAATGTAAGGTAACAGTATGTGCAAGACAAAATTCTATTTGCTAGAGATGAGACAACCCACGTCCCATATTTTACTCAAACCTTACAATTTACATTCCTTTAACATGCTAAACATCAACATCAAAAACATTAAACTCGTCTCCTTTCTGCACAAAATTAATATTCCAGTAGATATGTTAAAAAATATGCAAAACTTTTCCTCAATATATATAACTTTCTTATTGCAATTTTATTATAAATGATTTTATTGTGTATAAACAAGAGTTAGTTGATTATATTACCAACTCATACAGCCACTTAGGTTAGTTATCATTCCATTATAATAACTTAAACACATACCTAAACATGATTGACATCGTCACATACACAAGCTCTAGCAGTAATATGTGTAATAAACTTGATAACGTGCACTTTATAAAAGTGAAGCATCCCCACCGGAACACAAATGGAAAGTCAACTGATACCATTTAATTATCTGCAAACTTATCTCTGTTTGTCTATGATATAAGTTCCTTAACCCTGAATTGTGGTTATTTCTTGACCCCAGCTTACAGAAACATAGTTGTATCCAATATTCAAAATTTTCAGATACAGAACGTTAAAAATGGATTCACTTTGGAATATGGTTTAAAAGTTTATATACTTTTTGAATATTAAATACCTTGTACTCCATGTACAGACAGTGCTAAGCGTGATCTTTAATCAATCAAATACAATTGTGATCAGAAAACTGCAGAAAAATATTTCAGGCTGGGAAATTGTAAGCATGAGAACGAGTCTTTCTTTAGATAAAAGAAAACACATACAACTCCTTTTCAAACAGTGGTTACTGTAGCATATTTTCCGTAAACATTCATCGGAAATCCATTTGATTAAAATACAAAACAGAATCTAAAATATCTTGCTGCCAAGTAACATGGTACGAAGATAATTGTCACACAATATAGCTTCTAGTTTTCTTCAAAGGCTCCCTATTACAACGTGAGCAAAATAGATAGAGCCAAACAAAAAAGCCTCCAAAAGAAACCCACTCTGGTGACATGAACAAATCATAAGAAAATATAACCGATAGTCCCGAACATGTAACTATAACTGGGCTTAACATTTGACAATAAAACAGGCTTATCCAGATACTCCCAAGAACAGTAAAAGGCACCCGAATGAACAAAACGACATGCAGCTGTTGCAGACTACAAACTCTGTAAGAAAATCATGTAAATATATGTTTCTCTACTATAATTAATTGGATCCAAAAGGTTACCCAGTGCAAACTACAAAGCCCTGCTGGCATTACATTCTATCCTCTCTCTTCCTGGGAGCACAACTGATGACTTCATCTACTCTCAAAATCATCTCTGCAGCCTCTGTTGCAGAAAGCAGCACAGCTTGTTTTACTTTGAAAGCCTCAGAAATTCCTAGCTTTTCCATGTCTCCAACCTACAGTCAAAAGTTTCAAATCAAAACTTGAAGTTAAATCTACTATATATTACTGAAACCTTGAAACCATTGTTGCTTTTAAAATAGCCAGAGAACCACAAAACTAAAACTTACAGCTCCTGTTATAACATCAATTCCTGCCTTGGTGTCTTCTTTCTGATGCTCTGCACGAAGCTGCGCAACTAAATCTGCACTGTCTAATCCTGCATTGTCTGCAATAATGGTTGGAATTGCCCTGAGTGCATTTGCAAAAGAATCAATTGCAAGAGACTTCTTTCCTGGTGTACTCCTTGCAAGTTCATCTACTTGCTTTGCCATGAGCATTTCAGGCCAACCACCACCAAGAAGCACCCTACTGTCTTGTACAGTTTGTGAAAGTACACAAAGTGCATCATGCAAAGACCTCTCAGCTTCATCCAATACATGGAAACTGTAAAATCAAATAAGTCCACATTTCTTAGAAGAGCAAATACTCAAGCTAATAGGAATTTTTTACATTTCACAAATCACAAAATACCAGATTTATTACTGAAAATCACAGAACACAATACTACAGTCCAGCATATACCATATTGGAGAGAATAAGTGAATAACCTTTACTGTAGGAAAATTAGTAGAACATTCCATTAAATGTCTTTTGATAACTAAATCATCAAGCCACTTTTCAATGATGTACCTATATCTCTTAAAGCTGCAAAGTCGACTTTGGGGTGCATTTCAGTGATAAATATAATGCATAAAACCAGATTTACCGTGAACATCGATGAATCTTCCAGGCAGGTCAAGCTGTAGAACTTCCAGACCTGGAAGTAAATTATGATGTTGACTCTCTATTTATAAAAATCACAAGTTACATCTACCGTGGAAGCCCAATAAAGACATATTTTGGGACCATGTTTAGAGGTTCCAGCAATTTATTTCCAAGAGAGACTAATATTATTAGATCTCAGTCTCAAACATGTTTAAGATACCCAAAAAAGGGCAATTTTCACCCAGTGAACCTTATGATACTGACTTAAATAGTGAAGGCAGTACAATTCTTGAATATTCTATGCAAATAAAAGAAACTAATTCTAAACGTCTTTAAATCATGAGAAGCTACATGTCTACTCACACAATTAAGTTCTACATGACAAGAAGAATTAGATGACTAACCTTTGTATTCCCCAATCTTGATCAATTTCATCCATAAGACAAAAAAAAAAAAAAAAACACTTTGAAAAACAATTGCAAATAGTACACTACGGGTAGAAACTAATTCTAAACGTCTTTAAATCATGAGAAGCTACATGTCTACTCACACAATTAAGTTCTACATGACAAGAAGAATTAGATGACTAACCTTTGTATTCCCCAATCTTGATCAATTTCATCCATAAGACCAAAAAAAAAAAAAAACACTTTGAAAAACAATTGCAAATAGTACACTACGGGTAGAAACTAATTCTAAACGTCTTTAAATCATGAGAAGCTACATGTCTACTCACACAATTAAGTTCTACATGACAAGAAGAATTAGATGACTAACCTTTGTATTCCCCAATCTTGATCAATTTCATCCATAAGACCAAAAAAAAAAAAAAACACTTTGAAAAACAATTGCAAATAGTACACTACGGGTCCCCATATATTTTAAAACCATATAATTCAAGGGTTGTATTCTCAGGTCAAGCAGATAAATGTAATCTGCAGGTATCATTTCTATAATTGCTCAAGAGCATGCAATCATGCTAAAAGTCAATGCAGTGAGGAAAATACAGCAAACAAATGCTATATACTCTATGTTACTCAGCAGTAACATGGTATTGTTTCAAAATATAACAAGATTAACAGCATACTAGAATATAAATTCACTTAGATTTTAGAAACAGAATTAGGTTGAAAGTTACTGAAGAGTACTTTTTAAGTTTTTAGTCATGAAAAGTAAAATCCAGTTTACAGTAGAACAAAGAAAAGAAAAGGTTTCAAGATTAACCACCTTGCTCCTCGTAAGACTATGGTACATGCTTGCCCCATCTCAACTCCTGAAAAGTGAATTAGCTTGTCCTCTCCAATCATGATTTCCTCAATGAGTTTGCAATGCCCAAGTTTAACCGACTCTGGATTGTCAAATGTTGAAGTAATTTCTCCCCCCGTTACAAGAGCCAAACGTTCAATACCATCAAAATCAGCATGCTCAATGGCAAGTATACCAGCATCAGCAAACAGCTCCTCTGGAAAATTATATATTAACTGTCTGTTGACAAAACAATTGATTCCATGCGCAATAATATTCTGCACCTTCCTCCTCATTTTGTCTTTCTCTGCTGCCTCAATCTCTGCCACTTTTGCCATTGAATCTACACGTACACGAGCTCCATATATTTTAATCTTGTCAGTATCCATAGCAGTATTAGATACCAAAATTTTCGCATTTTCAATACGCTTTGGCTGACCAACACCAATTTTTTTGTCCAATATGAACCTGCCACATGAAATGCATATTATTCCTTTGTCACCACAAAATTACAACAATCTACAGTGCAAGAACAAATATAACGTACCGAACAGTAGTAAAGACCAATGACAACAAAACTTGGATCAACAAATAAACAATGATCCAATATTTATGTCGCTTCTTAATAGCAGTTATAGCAGCTCAAGTATTTTACATTACACCAAAAATTGACAGGATCCTTGTCACAGAGACCGAAAACATACATATAGGGAAACAAAATCAGTGCATTTGTGAGAAAAGCAACTCAACATGAATAAAACGTTCACCAACTTCTTCCAACAGCCTAGAATGCATTTGTATACTGATTTATAAAGATAGTTATAATGAAGCAAACTCTACTAGGTAAAAGATGGCCTATTTCCAACGGTCTAGAAAATACAAAGTATTGAGAAAAGAACACAATCCTCATATTTAACAGGAAGTAAAGGAATTTTTTTATGCTCTCTGCAATATGATCCGAGTGTATATTATATTTCTAAACAATAAAGCACCCATTATAATTTGGGAAACAGTTAAGTCTGTAGGCCACCCACCAGCATAAGGTATGAATCTTTAAAGCCCAGGATATGCCATTGTAGTAAATAGCTTGTAAATTACAGACATCAAATATATAAAAACTACATGCAAGGCAGAGCCCACAAGACATAAGAAATCAACCCAGGGATTTGCAGCCCAAAAGCTGCTTCCGGATTGGAAAAGCTTTTGGTAGGGATTTTGAATATCTATGATGGATTATGCACTGGCCGCTATCCCTCAGATATATTGTTAAACAATAGTAAAGGTGAGAAAATATGCTTTTGAAAAACTGTGAATATTTTTTATCAAAAATATTCACATGGTTTTTCTAAAAGCTTCTTTTCTCACTTCATGGACTGTGAAAGCATAAAATCTCTAATAACAAAAGGCATTCTCTTCAACCGTGACTATCATTATGGATATCTTCCTCAAAAAGATATTCCCATTCTATCAGTAATTCTTTCATCTTCACCTCTCACAAAGAGGTCTCTGTCATTATTGTAGTGCTTTTACAGCATATGATGCATACCTTCATTTGAGTAAAGAGATGATAGGGCAAGGCCAGCATCACGCTTATTGTTACATCTTGATTCCTTGCTTAGTAAACTTACTTGATTATCCGTGGATATTTATAGTTGGCAATTTGATTTGGTTATTATTAACTAAGCTATGAGTTATATGCTGTTATGGGACAGTTGAATATTGATTTGATTACATGATTGCATTGCTATGAGATCGCTGTAGTGTATATTCTTTATAATATGATCATGTTGATTTGTTATTTCCGCAGTATTTTATAATATATATGTCATGATGTTATAGGCTAACTACCTTCTTGTCGTGAGTTGGACGCAGGAGAGATTCATCCCTCAGATCAAGACGGAGGGAGAGCATCATCGAAGAGAGTAACGTAGATGGAGGTGCTGAGGGACAACAGAAAAACGACTAGAACCCTGCACACACCACGTCAAATAGCACTCGTTATATTTATTGATTGAATTATTAGCATTAGTACATTTTTTTTGTTATCCGCATTTAGATAATTGCATATGTGTGTGTTAGTTCAAATTTATGCTTAGATGAATTAATCTTGTATGATTGTGTTATGTTGTGCTAATGTGTTCATGACTATTAATGTTTTCGAAAATGTAAAATTGCGTGAACATGTAAACTAACCCTCATAGTTTTGTAATGTTTTAGAACATACACTAGATATTTTTATGATATTTCAGGAATGCCAACTACTATTAAAAAGTATCTTCGACTTTATATTAGTTGTTTTGTAATTAAGGTCATAATATTAGTTATTTTTAATGGGTTATTGCAAAGATTTCATAGTCAATAGTGATAAATCAAAATTAATGATTAAATGAGGTAACTATTATTATTAAGTTAGAAAATAAAAATAAGAAAAGCCTCATAAAAGAAAAAAAAGAAAAAAAAATAGATAATGTTGTATAATAATTATTAAATAAAGCAATTGTATTTTAGCATACCTAGAAAAATACATAAAATACCAAAAGTGAATTAAAAAGAATATATAGTTAGAAAAACAAAAAGAAAACACAAAAAGAATGGAGTAAAGCACAGCAGGGGGAGAGAGAAGAGAAGGGGAATAGAAGCGTGCGTGATAGAGTAGAGGAGTTGAACAACCGGTGAAAAGAAGAAATAGAACAGAGGAATGGAAGGCGTAGGCGTCTCGCAGCGTCTGGGCACTAAGATAGGTGAAGTTATTAAATTTTGTTTGGCAAAATTCTATACGTGATGATTCTTAATAAACAGGAGAGTATAGATACAAATCTCTTATAAGCTAACTGAAAATCAAATAGCTGAGTATTGTGTTATTAAGGTAGTAAAACAAAGCCTTTTTGATATGTAGCGACCTGTATAATATGTATATATAGATCTGTGTGTGGCATTACAATAAGGATATATAGGGGTGATCTGAGAGTGATGGATAGCACCATTATAGCTCATTGTATAATTCATTAAACCATACATTAAAGCATACAGCAAATTGTTAAAACAAACTATATAAAAATCATAGCACACTAGGTCCGGTAATAAACGATTTATATATAATATTTTGTATACAGCAATCTGAGAATAATGTTTTGTATCTATAGTGTATATAACAGCAAACTATACAGATCATCGGTTACAATTTATTGGTTATCAAATCCTCAGAAAAACTATATATTAAAATGATCATGAGAATCTTAGACATAATATATAAGAATATGATATTATGTAGCATCGCTGCCTTTAGACGTAATATATATGAAATCGCTGCCTGAATATAAACTATAGATGCGAGGAATCAAAGTAACATATATTTGAGGAATCGTGGATATAAGCAATTTATGTATACAGGGATATATATATATATAATGAATGCTTGAATTTTTCGAAAACAGCAAAAATATAACACAAAATCAGCAACTCATACCTTTATATTTTCTTATATATCTTTGTATCTTTACAACTGTAGTAGACAGCAAAATATAACTGTGGTATGTAACGTTTTGGATAAATAACTGTGGTATGTAACTTTTTGGATAAATAACTGTGGTATATAGCGAGTATATCGGATAAAACTCTAATACATATATTTTGGATATAGCGAAGTATATCGAATATATATTTTCAGAAGCATATATCGAATACAGCTCTAATACATATACTATAACTCTGGTATGGCTATATATATATATATATTACTGAAAATATACATTTAAACCTACTCATTGTCTTGAGCATAGGGATTACCATCAAAATCGGATTTCATGGCTTTCCTACAACCTTCCCCAATAGCTTGTAAACAATTGATAATAATATATGTTATAAATAATATTAGGAGAGATAGTGATAAGGATAATCGGATAGCATACTAGATTCTGGCATAGTGATCGGGATATTATTATCGGATAACGATAAGGATAATATTTATAACAGATTAGTATTATCCTTGGATCTGGATAATATTTTTATTGATAATAGATAAATAATAAGAGTCAATGGATAATACTAGCTTGGACAATTGATTTTGTAGAGCAATATCTTCATTGGCATGGTAACATGATTAAAATTTGGGAGTGCATTCTTAAATCAGTGTCTTGCAAACAACTATTTGTTTTACCTTTTAAAAAGATTTTAGGAGATTTCAAGACTTTCCTATAATATTTACTCATTATATGATATTATAATGTTATTGATATGATATTATATTTACTCATTATGCAGGGAACTTATCCTATAATATTGGATCTTCTTAAGCTGATATATGAACTAATGTTATAAGGTTTTCACATATTATACCTGTTAAATAATATCCCTGTTTGACGGGTATTATATCAGATATTATATGGAGTAGCTATTACAAAATTCAAATGCTTTATATTAATAAAATTATGGATCTAGATGAACCATAAGGATGATATTGGGACTCTATATCCAGATAACAATTTGAATCTAGCTAGATTTATAAATATAGTTTAGCTAGATTGTAGAGGTGTGCCTATATTTGTTATAAATAATAAGTCATGGGATTTCGAAGGACAGGAAAACTATAACTATATGAATGTAATCTATTAAACATATAATAAGTTGTTTAAACGAAAGATTATGTTTCTCCTGAGAACTATGACTTTCTTTATTATAATTGATTGTTTGAAATTGAGTCGTATATTTGAACAATGGACTACGATAATATTGTTTTTCATAGAATACATTATATTTGAATCTACTTACAGGAAATTAGTAGTATGCAGTCTAAACATAGATTATACCCGGTTGGCATATATTGTACTTGTTACTTATTATTTATGTGATAAATAATATTGTGAAGATTCATTCATACGTTTGATGGACTAAATATATGTTTTTTATTATTCTTGTGTTTAGCATGTTTTATGACTGCTAGTAAGAGATAATTTGTATGAATCTATTGGTTATATTTATATTACCCAAATCTCGTATTGTTGGTACTAAGTAGTGAGATGGACTTCACTAGCTTATTAAAATCACCAATGCCAGATGAAAGTAATCCGATCAAGTGGTGTGTATGAATTTCACTGATCATAGAGATCAATAACTATTGAAAACTTTAGCCAAAATAATGTTAGTTAGACATTGTCATTTCATATGCATGATGTACATGTTCATGCAATATCATGTTAAAACGGATTTATTTATGGTAGACTGCGCGTTCTTAAGAATCATACTGCACACGGATACTAGCTTGTCTCTCTAGATTCCCACACCATCACTATCTACTTATCCGTGAAGGGAAAGCCATTCCCTAATGGGAGATTGTACGGGGGATCAATGCTCCGTAGTTGGTGTGGAAAAGCGCTCAGATGATACTCTCCCTCCCCACAATAGTATTTCTTTGGAGACAACAATTGAGATTGCCATAGATACTGGAGTTCAGGGAACTCATGCTCTATGGAGCCTTGTATCTTGTATCTTGTATATTATATTGGATTTATTAGTCTTGAAACATTATCTCTGATGAAATTTAATTATTTATTTATTGTGCATTAACAACAGTGGTTGTATGTTTGTACCAACCGTGATTGGACATCTATAATTACTTTCTATATTCGGTGTGTTTGTGTTTCATCTGATGATAGTGATCAGTGATGGATAGATGTCACATGCTTATTTTACAGTTATCATACTTAGAATGTTTAACTGGATCACTAATGAGATTCTCGTGGTGTAATCTAATAAAAAAATGCGTTGATTTTTTTTAAAAATCACGTTGTTCTAGGTAGATCCCAGTGGAGATGTTACACTTGGACTTATCCATATCAAGCAATATATATATGTGCCCCCCTCTTTAAATCCACCTCTAATGCAGAAATTATTTAAAACATTCACCTGATTACAGTAATGGGATCAACTTTCCCTTCCATCGAAAAACTAATTCAGGGCTTGCCTTCAATGGTGATTCTGAAAAGTTAACTAAATCTTTGCAATGAACAGCTAAGCTCTTGCTAGTATATGAGCCCTTTGCCCTCTGACAAAATGCTCAACAATTGGATTTCTCTAAAACCAAAAGAAAGGTGGTGAGATGCAAGGCATGTTGTGTTCAAGATTCCTCTGAGTAATGTTCTCCTAGAAGGAAGACCAAGAAACAAAACCTTATTTATTTTGTCTGTTTAACAAGATGACTAATTCTTGGATTTATCAACCTCTATAATTCAAATCCCGCAGCAAATGAAATGCTTCCTGCAATCCCAAAAAAGGAAGTAGGCTATACCTGCCCCAACAAACATAAGGATTAATCTTGAGGGAAGTTGACAAAAGATCAATTTTGTTTGTTACAACTTCTAGAACACCCCCGCCCCTTAGACTAGGAAAATAATCCCTATTATGCCATCAGTGTGACCAATTGAACAAGATAAGGCCAAAAGTGATCCGTAATCAGCATAGATCTTCCATAGCACGACTCACCAAAAATGAATTAATTCCAACAAGTCTTGTCCTCGAGTTTTATGCTATAGAACAACACCCAAAATGATATTTTAAGATGTATTCCAGCCCTTATGACTATCACCTATAGCAGACAAATTATTATGAAACCATTTACATGCAATTCCTACATGCTACATCCATTGCATACATTCCTTCACACTCTACCCTTGTTACTACACCATACATGACTGCAATGCAATGTGCTTGTATAAAAGTGCAAAACAAATGCGAAGTTTTTTAACCTTTAGGAACAAGTCCTATGCTTGTGATAGATGTGTCTTGAGCTGTCTTAAGTGTTTTAGATACTAAACTAATTGCAGAATTGAAACATGCAATCAAAAGAAACAAATACATAAATTGTGAGAGATGACATTAGACATAAACCTGAAGAAACTCAATGTGAGAAAACGCCAACAAGAGTAAAGCCACACTTCCTCATCTTTACTTTGTTCTGTAGTTTACAAGCTTGTGTCTTCTTAGGCTTACAAGGACACCAACTCCTCACTAGTTCCTACACTTGCAATGACCTCTACACTCTTCAATGGATAACTTGTTTCTTCAGCAAGAGAGACTACTGAACTCAACCATCTCAACTGTGTGGTCTTCAAGACACTCAACTTTGCATCTTTGACTGCCTTCTATGCACTAGACTGAACTCCCATACGCTCACTATGCCTAACTACTGCCAATCTGCCTTAGCTTTATAGGATTCCACTCAAAATACGTTCCCTTCAACTTCTTGAAACTGAAAGTGCAGGGGTGTTGCACCTTTTTCTGACATCAAATGGCAACGCCATGGGTCTTTTTAAAAATCCGCAATGGTCTAAGATGTCATGTACCTTCCAGAGGCCATAACTTTGCATACGAACTCAAATCAACATGTTTTTTGTAAATTGAATGAATTTCAAGAGGAACACAAATATTTACTCTAAAAGTACTTTTGATGCCAACCATACTCTGATCTAGCCCATGAAAGAGAAAATAACTCCTTTTGGACGCTCCTTAACCCCTGTTTGACAATCAATTGTTTTACCAACTGAATTGTATGATCTTCTTGATCCAAAATTCGGATCAACATGTCCCAAAAAAAATCCAGTGCTCCAAGTGTTATTGGAGCAAAAAAAAGGAATGCTTGCTCTGATAGTAGTAACAAAGAGACTTGGATCAAGGAAAAGATGCCCTTCGAAAAGTAAAATGCATCCCAAAATGTAGAATATAATCCAAAGGACAAGAAGAAGAAAAGACAAACGATAAAAAGTTGCCAATATCCTATCATCCAATAAACTCACCCTTTGAATACAAAAAATAATCTGTTTTTAATGTCACATGCCAAAACTGCAACCAATTGGACAAGACATGAAAAAAAAACCAAAGAAGCTTAGTAACATTGAAGTAAGAAAGAGGAATGCTCATCTTGACAGTAGGAACAAGAAGACTATCGGATTTGGAAGTAGGCACAAGTGATCCTCAAGATCAATCCAAGAAACCAAAACCACAACAAAAGCTCTTGCCAACAAATAATAAACACTCAACAATGAGGAAACACAGATTGAAAAGATTATTCCTTCAAAAAATGCAATACAAGCCAAAATAATATTTTATTCTTCACACTCTCTCATCCTCATATGAAGTCTATGGGAATGGACAAATATATAGCCTTACAACAAAGTTATCCTTAGCTAAATAATAGCTTGGAAAGCCTAATATAGGGGATAAGTCAAATCCCATAAAACTCGCTGAATGCTAAATAAAACATATATGTGAACCAAGTTTATTCAACAACTTGGACTTATTATTGGAACACTCCCTAAATAAGCTTAACTAGTTTAGGTGTGAACACAAAAATTAGACTAGTGCCATAAATAACTAGAAAAACAACTATCTAGTGTGAACAATACTCTTAACACCCTCCTTTAAGCAAAAGTTAAGGAGAAAAAAGCAACTATGGGTCCCGGCTACTAGCCTTGATAAGGTACCCATGTACACACAAGAAAAAAAAAAGGAAGGACTTCAAGATGAATCCCCCCAAGTACAACTTCCTTTACCCCAAGCAATGCTTGCAACTAAAGATAACAGAGAGAAGCCAAGGGCTTAGTGAAGATGTCAACAACCTACTCAGTTGTAGGAACAAACTCTAATCTAACAATTCTATCATGGACACGCTGTCAAATGAAGTACATGTGTATCTCAATATGCTTAGTGCATTGATGCTCGATAGGGTTGTGTGCAATTTGAATAGCACTTTAGTTATCACACCAAATCAAAGTGAGATTAAGTTAAAGAAATCCAAATTCACCAAGTAATTGTCGTAGCTAGAGAGCCTCATGTCCAGCTTTAACACCTCTATATTTTGCAGCAGTGGATGACAATGTAACTGATTGTTTCTTGCATGCCCATGCAATAGGACCAAAGCCAAGGTGAAAGATGAATCCAAAAGTAGATCTGCAGGTATCAACACATCCGCCCCAATCTGAGTCTGTGAATTATGAACGATTTGGTGTATATTGAATCCCAAAGTTCAAAGTGACCCGTATATAACACGAAATACACTTGGTTGCTTTCCAATGACGCTCATGTGAGAATCGTAAGACAAGATTAACAACAAATGTGATATCGGGACGTGTATGTGTCAAATATAAAAGATTGCCTACAAACTGTCTATACAATGTAGGATCAACCAACTTAAATTTGAAATCAGTAGTCATCTCAATACGTAACTAATATGGTATGGGAACAGTCTTGCATGAAGAAATGATGAAGCAAGTTTGTAGCATACTTTTGGTGGCCAATATAAATCCCCTCAGGGGACCACCATGCACGAAAGCACTCTTCACGTCCATCTGGTATACTGTCCACCGATGTGATGCAGCACGAGAGAACAATGCGTACAAAATCCATCTTTGCAATAGGAGCAAAAGTCTCAAAGTAATCCACCATGTATTGCATATTTGGTCTTTTAGACCCATTTACATAGCACAAGTTTTCTTCCCTTAAGAAGAGGCACTAACTCCCATGTGTTATTCTTCATGAGTGAAGAATATTCTTCTTGCACGACAACTTCCCACTCGGGTTGACCAGCCGCCTCAAAAAATAAAATTGGATCACAATTGCATTATGTAAAAGAGTAAATACCAGAAGTCTGAGCTTGAGTTCAACGTGGATCAGAAGGATCACCAACTGCTTGCAAGGTAGATTGTGCCCACTTGGGCATGTGTTGTGTAGGAGGAAGTAGAGAGCAGCCTCAACATTTGTGTCTTCATCAATATCAAGTAGTATGCCCTCCTTATCATTTACAGGGGCTATTATCAAGGATGGAAGGATGGAGAAGACTCTAAATTTGATATCAAATGTATGATATTCTCACCAAATCTAACATCTCGTTGAAACAAGACATCATGTGTGATAGGATCAAAGAGACAATATGCCTTCAAATCCTCGCAATGGCCAACAAATAAGAGCTCTTGGCTCTTCTTCTCCATAGATTTGCATTTGTTATCAAGAACAACTACCTAAGCCTTAATTCTAAAGACACAAATTCCAAAAAAATCAGGTTTCTCACCTGACCAAGCTTCTTCAAGAGTCTTATTCACCACTGCCTTGTGGGGAATGTGATACTGGATATAATTTGAATAGTTAACCGCTTCAGCCTGGAACTGAGGTGTTAATTCCTTGGATTGTGTCATACAATTTGTCATGTCCTTGAGTGTTCTATTTTTCCACTCAGCAACACCATTTTGTTGAGGGGTGTAAGGCACCATGTATTGGTGTTGAATGCCATGTTCAGTACAATAACCCTAAAATGCTTTACTTACATATTCCCCCCCATTGTTTGTGTAGACCTTTTTCAAGTGAAGCTTTGATTGCTTCTCTACAAAGGCCTTGAAGGCTTTCAAGTTCTCGAAAACTTCACTTTTATATTGTAAAAAATACACCCAAGTCCTTCGAGTAAAATCATCAATGAAAGTGTACATATTTTGCACCAAAAAACGAACGATTGCGAAAACTCATCAAATCGCTATGTACTAACTTTAATGAAGCCTTAGCTCTTTTTTCTTGTCCCTTTGGAAAGAGATCTTGGTGTTGTTTTCAAGCATGCATCCTAGAGAAACACCATCATTGTTGGAGACCTTAGGAAGCCCTATAACCATAGTTACCATGTTCGAAAAATTCGGTTTGTTCGAAAGGGGGAAAAAGTTCGGAAGTTCGAAAAAAGTTCAGTTCGGTAAGTTCGGAAGTTCGGAATTATATATATATATATATATATGCAAAATATTTCAATCTACTAAGGAATGAACATTAATTTAACACTTGCAAAAATGAGAAATGCATAAGAATTTCAAACTTGAATTACATTAAAAGATAGCAAAATATTCATAGTTTAGAGCCTAAGCTCAAAATTGATATAGAACTTAAGTTTCAAACATTTGCAACATCAAACCCAGCTTCAAAATCAATGTTCAATCATCAATGTTCATTGTTCATTGTTCAACATCATACAAATACTTAAAGTTTAACATAAAAGTTTTCAGCATTAACTAAAAATAAGAATGAAATCTAAACATCTGCAACATCAAAACCTGCATTTACACCAAAATCACTACTAGCAGTGGCATCATCATCTAATCCTACACTAGTAGGCTCATCAACAACATCAATATTTTCATCTTCAAAGCATGGTTCGCCAAGGCGAGAGTTGTCATCTTCATTTGCAAGAGAGTGAGTAAGCAATCGTAGATTGCTATGAACAAATACAAGATCAAAGAGTTTTTGAGCCCCTAGTCGATTCCTTTTGTTGGTGTGGATTAAGTCATGTGTACTCCAGTTTCTTTCACATGCAGAAGCACTGAAACACTGGCTGAAGATTCGCACGGCAAGCTTCTGCAATTGTGGAGTAGAAGCCCCATAAGTCTGCCACCATTTAGATGGTTCCCACTTCGCCCTGCTTGCCTTTGCTTCTTTGATGCCAAACATTTTCAGTTCGTTCTTGACAGTAATAAGCTACTGCCTTGCTGCTTCTTTCTCTTCTTCATCAATAAGCAACCTATCTATTGTTGCAAATACACCTCTCATTATCTCTTCATCTGCATCATGATTTACCTCTACTAATTTAGGATCTAGATAGCAAGCTATCGCATGTAGAGGACGATGTAGCATGGACCATCGCTTGTCCACAATTTCTCAAATGCTCTTGATTTCTTCAACATTACCTACAAGTAACTTTTGAATTTCTTCCTTTGCTCTGTCCATTCCTTCATACACAAAGCCCATGCAAGGTTGATTGCCATCAACCATTCTCAAAATTTTAACAAGAGGCTCAAACACCATTATGATTTTCTTGGCCCCCTCCCAAAATGTGTCCCCTAAGATTATTCTTTCAATATCTTTTGAATGGGCTTCCTTAGAAAGCTTTGACTCTGTCCATTCATCACTAACCATTACTTTTCTCAATGCTGTCCTTTCCTCTACCTCCCTTTGCAAAGTAATGAAATTGGTGGCAAATCTTGTTTCGGCAGGGGATAGAAGCTCATGCTTTGAAAATGAACGATACAAGTTCAATGTCAAGCGGTGATTGAGGATAAACTTAGATATTTGTTTGCCTTCAATCACAATATTACTTACCCACTCCAGTTTTGATAAGTCTTCAAACAAAAGATCCAACACATGTGCAGCACATGGTGTCCAAAAGAGATGAGAAAATCTATCCATGAGTATATCCCCTGCTCCTTTACAATTCGCTGCATTATCTGTAATGATTTGAACAACATTCTCTTCTCCTATCTCTAAAATCGTTGATTCGATGCATTGGGAAATGAAAAGATAAGTTTTTTGTTCATTACTTGTATCGATTGATTTTATAAACATAGCACCATCAGGAGATATTGCCAAAATATTTAAGAGGGGCCTTCTTCTTGAATCTGACCAGCCATCACTTACTATTGTGCAACATGTTCTTTTCCAAATTTTTTTTATATCAGCTAGTTCAGTGGATATGGCTGCCACTTCCTCTTCAAGAAGACTAGTTCTTAGTCTTTCATAGCAAGGCAATGTGTAACCCTTCCCAAATTCAATCGTTGCATCTACAAAGGTTTTGAAATGTGGGGAACGAATGACATTGAAAGGAATGGCCTCAGCATAAAACAATCTCGCTGCCAACTTATCTACGTCATGCTTTTGTTGTGGCCTCCACATGGACTTTAATGAAACTTGTGACTTTTCAGCGTCACTTGCACTTCCACTAGGAAATGGTGATGTACCTGATGGAGCACCACTTGAACTATTTAATGAGCCAATTTGTGAGATAAGAGTGTTGGATTTTAGCCTTCTTTGCTTCTGAAGCAAATGATCCAGCACGACTCACATCATATTTAGCTTTCACCCGTTTTATGAAATCTGCATACTCCACTTCCTTTGAATTTTCATTTGCTATGGCACAACGTTTCACAGCTGCAGAGCCTCCAAGGTAATGGTATCGAACTCTAGTGACACTACCTGTGATATTCCCATTGCATAAGATGCATCTCATATTTGTTTTTTTATCATCTCTCTGAACGATATATTTCATTTCTAATGGACGGCTAGACATGCTGTCCCCTGTATCCTGAATCTTGATTCTTCACTGCCCAATGCCCACTGCTCAACCTTGCATTCACTGTTCTGAATTTTCTCAATGTACCTTGGTCCCGCACTGCCCAATAAATCCCCCTTGCATACACTGTTATGAACCTTTGATTTCTGCCCTGAAATTTAAAAAAACATATTACTCCGTAAATGTAACATTCTATACAATACAATAAAATATAATTTATACTTTATAATATTTTATTATTTTAAAGTTTAAAGTTTAAAAGAATAATATTAATAATAAACTAACAATAATGAATTAAAAATAATAATAATAAACTAATTGAACTTAGTACTTCCAGTTTTAATATTTATTAAGTTATTAACAAAATTATTATATAATAAATCTAGTAAATTAAAATAGTTATTAGTTACTAAATACTAAATAGTAAATAGTAAAATTTAAATACTAAATACTAATATAGTAATAATAAATTATTAAATAATAAAATATTAAAAATTTAAAACAACAAATTAAATGAAATTATCATTAAATAATAAAAAGTATTAGTAAAATACTAAAAACTTAAAAATTAAACTGAAGTTTTGAAATTGAAAGTTGAAACTATACTTACCGGGCAAATTGCAAACGGAGCCGAATCCAAATTGGAATGGCGCGGCGCGGCAGCGGCGACTGTGAACCTAGGCAAGGCGCGGCGCAGTGGCGGCGACTGTAAACCCAGGCGAGGCGAGGCACGGCGACGGCAACTGTGAACCCAGGCGAGGCGCGGCGAGCAAACTGCCAAACAGGGAAAGTGGCAAACTGCCAAACACCGACTGCAAACGCGTTCGTCACTGTCTTCTACGCGTTTGTCGTTCGTCTGATAACTGATAAGTATACTGTATAACTGATAAGCATTTTGCGTTTGCCTTTTTGACTTTTTGCCTTTGGTGTTTCAACTTTTCGTGTTTGGTTGTTTGCCTTTTTGGCTTTGCGCCGTTGCGGATTAGGGTTCCGTTTCCAACGCGTCGCCTTCGCCATTCGCCGTATTAAAATTTTATTCGGTCGAATTTGACTGCACAAATTCGGTCGACGCGTTTTGTTCGGTTTGAACCGAACATCAGCCATGTTCGATCGAACATGGTAACTATGCCTATAACCATGTATTGGGAACTCAGATGACCAAAACGTTCATGCCACAATTTGCTCACAGTGTCGGCATGAGCAACTAGAGAAGAACCTACTGAGATTTCAAATTTCTCAAATACATACAAACGTGAACTATAGTCCACCACACCTTTTGCTACTACATCTTATGCATCATTCAATCCTCTAATTGCAACATTATATGGAGTAAACTCCACAATTTTTCCACTACCAGAATTACAAATTTGATAAATGGACAAATTAAAAGAAATCTTAAGAACAAGGGGTACATCATTGATGCACCCATCCTACATATCAACAGTGTCAAAGCCCAAAACTTTAACTGATGATGAGTTGCCCATGATAATGAATTAGATGATTAAAGGCACTAGAATCAAATATCTATCTAACATGGGAGAATATGCTCTAGCAAAGAGAACTTTTCCTTTCCCTATGGTAGAAGAAGGTGAAAGTACAGTAATCTTGTTTTGTTTCAATGTTGCTTCCAAAGCTTCCATTTTTTTATAACATCTATACTCGAGATTATTTGTTTTGCTACAGTATGGGCATGGATCATTAACCTTCTTTTTTCTAAATAACTTTTTGGTTTTGTTAGAATTGGAAGGTTTAGATAACTCGGTAGTGGAATCTGAAGACTTGTTTGAATCTGTTGGTTTATTAAGAGAACCTAATTTTTGTTTTGGTTTCCATTTACCCTTGGAAAAATTTGCCATCAAAGCAAAACTTGATCTAGGTAAGGCATCTAGTGACATTAATTTTGTTTGTTCACAAGATAACCTTTCACAAAATAGCTTGATAACCTTTCACAAAATAGCTTGAAAGATGGCATTTTAAACTAATCTCCTAGGGAATCCATAAAAAAAATATGTTGAATGGACCTTTTAACTTTGACAGAATCAGAAAAATACAATCATCATCCACTTTCTCTTTACCACCAGCATTTAACTAAGCTCTAAGTGATTTAAACTTTGCTAAAAATTCCTCAATAAAGGAAGAATCAAATGGAGCGCATGAAATCAATTTGGCATCTTACTGCAACATTCTAAACTGATTGATTTTACCAAATAACTTTTCATGAAGCTCCCATACCTCTTTTGGAGTTTTGGCATCAATGATGTGGAAAACTAGATTGTCTGACACATTGAGGGAGATTAAACCAAGAGCTTCGGCTTGCTTGCATGAATACAAGTATTTGTCTTTCTCTGAAATGAATGTCGAAACAATGTCGTTAAAGACTCACCTTTGTTGCCAGAGACACAACAAATGGCTCAGGTTGCTCGTTAAAACAGACGAAACAAAATCCGCAACACAAACCAACATTTCAATCGCTACCATGGCATTTGAGATGGTTGTGCAATGTTCCCTGTGGCTTTGCAATGTTTCCTTTGGATCTGCAAAGCATTTCGCTTTCATTACAAGTTTACAATATTATTTTTTAAGATGAACAATCTCATTACGAGCCTTGTAGGTGTTAAACAGTTTATGTCACGTTTATAAACAGTTTATTTTACAAAGAGTAAAGACCCTTAGCTAATGGCCACCAACCGAAATCCACCAAATCCATTTGTTGTCCACTGCCCAATGCCAAGTGTCGTCTGCAACTCCAAATTTAATGGTTGTGAATCTATGATTCATGATTTCAACTTTTAAAATATACATATAAAATAAGAAATGGATTCCTTTTGGATCATCAAAGTGAGAGCAATTAATATAATTAAACAAATAAGTAAAAAAGAAATATTTTATGCAATCATGTAAGCTACACATGCAGCACAATGTTAAAATTATAATATATTTTACAGCTATTACTGAAGGGTAGTTTTAAATCTCATCTATTAACTCTATCAAGTCAAAATTTACAATAAAATACATTGATAAGTGAAGTAGCATGCTAAGCATTAATGTTTGACAGATTTTGATTAGTGAAGTAATCTACCTCAATACCTCAATAGTTTTTCTTAATGGTGATATATATATTATAATGATTATTTCTTATAATATAATATATTTTATTTTATTATATATTAAAAATAATATATAATACGGTTGATAAATTTGGTATGGTATATTATCTCAATATCATTTCAATATAGTATCTTTTTTTTTTTTTTTTTTTAAATAAAAAGGGGGTAAAAACTTTATTAATACTTAAAACAACAGATTACAAACTCACCATGCAAACCAAAGACCAGAAAAACCAAAAACAAAGCCTCACACCTCAACACCACTAGCCTCTTCAACAAGAATGGACTGCAGCTCCTGACATAAATCACAAGACAAGTGTTCCCACTCATCCACCTTTCGGTCATCTCCACCAGCCGACGCCCATTTGGCCAAGCAGTTTGCCGCCCTATTCCACTCCCTTGGAATATGGGCAAAAGAAACAGAATCCATTAAAGAACTGACCTGCAATATCTGCTGAACTATCATGGCCAGTTGCCAGCTTACTTCAGATATTTTCCTCTCCATGAGCAAATGAATCAAGACTTGAGAATCCACTTCACAGATCACCCGCCTCCACCCTAAAGCATAGGCCCGCTTCAGGGCATAGAGGATAGCCAATCCTTCCATCCAATTAACAGTCTGAACTCCCTAATATGTCGAAAAAATAAAAATCACAGATCCCGAAAAAACCCTACCAATCCCACCCGATCCGGGATTGCCCTTGGAAGATCCATCCGTGTTAATTTTCAAAAGACCAACGGGCGGGGGCAGCCACTTCCCCAGCCGAAGGACTCTCTACTTCCCCCGTTGACTCCTAACACACGCCGAAACCGGGGAAAGCCCCCGGATGCCAAACCTATCCACCGTCTCAGCGTCCCCCCTCATCAACGGCAGATTGACTTCACTCTTCGCTTCAATAGACTCCTGGATCATCCATTTAATTCTATTTCAAACCTGCGGAATCTCCATCTTTTCATCTCGAAAAATCTTGCGGTTCCGTTCCAGCCAAACCTGCCACAGCAAGAAAATGGGGCCCACATACCATGCATCCTGCATAAAAGGGGTCGGAGAGGGTGGCCGGCGCAATCTAGCCCAGAAATCAGCCAGGGACACCGCGTGAATGCACTGGCTCCGCCACGCG
Organism: Torreya grandis; assembly: GCA_037957365.1. NCBI lineage: Eukaryota > Viridiplantae > Streptophyta > Pinopsida > Cupressales > Taxaceae > Torreya > Torreya grandis. The sequence continues at coordinate 1,447,432 of JARHVA010000480.1, read as the reverse complement.
TCCCACCAAAAATGCCATAACTGCATAGTGAAAGAGCAACGAAAGAAAAGGTGGGAGGAATCCTCTTCGGTATTGCAGAGGACGCACCTAGAAGGGCCAGCAAAGCCCCGCTTCCGGATATTATCCCAGGTAAGACCTCTGTTCCAAACCAAAGTCCAGATAAAACAATTACATTTTGGCCAAGAATCCATTCCAGACTTTTTTCGACCACTGGACTTCCTCTCTACCCTCATACTGTTGTGATAACAACCCCTGATAGCCAAAAGACACAGTATACTTCCCCTTCGAATTTGGTGACCAAGCTAACTCGTCGCTGTCCATGAGTGCGTTGCAGCTGCGACCGGACAGAATATGTTGCAGTTCCGCGCACTCCTCCATACCAACAATCGGCCACTCCTTTGGGATCTTCCATCTGGCGTCCAGCAGCTGCCCCTGAAGGGCCCGAGATTTATAACCACCCACCCTTATCCATCCCGCATCGCAGAACCTCTGGGACAAAGTACTAAGCTGAGGATATTGGACAATAAAGGGAGGGTAACCGTCCCAAGAATCGTGCCAGAACTGAGCTTCGACCCCGCTCTTGCAAATCCAAAAAAGGCCCCTCTTAATCAACGCAGCCCCTTTCTTGAGGGTCGCCCAAATCATTGAGCCTTTGCCTGACAAATCATACCGGGGGATGTCCTTCCGGGGGATCCCAAAGAAGTACTTGTGGGATAATACTCTAGCCTAAACCCGCTCCTAATCCACCCACCAGCGCCAGTATAATTTGGCCGCCAAAGCAATACCACAAAGCACAGATTGCCTTAATCCTAGTCCGCCAAACCTCTTTGGGCTGCAAACCGCTTCCCACTTTATTAGACTCCACTTGGTAGAAGATAAATTACTAGCCCACAGAAATTGTCTTGTTAGGGAGTCCAGGTCCTTGACGAAGCTCATCGGTGCCACCTGTATCATGCACCTATAAATAGGAAGCGCCTGCACCACTGATTGAATCAACTGCACCCTACCAACAAAAGATAACCAGCGATGGGTCCAATGATTCACTTTATCTCGAAACTTATCCAAAATCGCCATCCAAGACTCCTTGGACTGTCGGCCAGCAGAGATTGGAATCCCGGGGTATAGCAATGGGAGATTCCCGATTTGAAACCTGAGGGTATGAGCCACTCTCCTTTGTATGGACGAAGAGGTGTTAAAGAAAAAGATGGAAGACTTGCCCTCATTAATTACCTGACCGAACGCGGCAAGAAAGGAATCCAAGCTTTTGCGGATGTTAGACGCCTCCCTCATGGTAGCCATGCCCACCAATGTTACGTCGTCCACAAACTGGAGGTGGGATTGTACTGGAAGACCTCCACCCCAATGCCAACCCTGAATAGCTCCTTCCTCCACCCTTCTTTTGATCAACCAACCCAAACCCTCCACCAACAGAAGAAACAAATAGAGAGATAGAGGGTCCCCTTGTCGCAGCCCGCGAGAAGCCCCAAAGAGATTGGAGTGCTCGCCATTGATCAGAACAGAAAAAAAGGTCGAGTTCACACAACTCATAACCCACCGTATCCAATCCGCCTCAAAACCGAAGGCGCCCAAGATCTTCTGGAGGAACCCACCGAACTCTATCATAGGCCTTGGACATATCCAATTTGATAAACATCGCCTTATCATTAGACTGAATCATGGAATGGATAGTCTCCGTTGCCACCACCACCCCATCCAAAATCTCTCTGCCCTCCACAAAGCCTCCTTGCTCCTCAGAAATAAGCACTGGCAACCACTTCTTCAACCTCTCAGCAATCAGTTTAGAAATAATTTTGTAAGTGACGTTGCAGAGGGAAATGGGCCGGAAAAGATTCGACCGATCAGCGCCTTCACCCTTGGGGATGAGAGCCAGAAAGGTGGAGTTCATAGCTCGAAGCATTTGTTTGTTCGTCTGGGACTCTTGAACCACGGCCAATAAGTCTGAATTGATGATTTCCCAGAATTCCTGGAAGAACTCAATCGAGAAACCGTCTAGACCAGGCGCCTTACCTTTCGGCATCATGAAAACAATTCTCTTTAACTCTTCCATGGATATCTCCTTCATCAGAGGCTCCTTCATGTCCATGGTCACCAAAGAAGGAATGCAGGATAGGACCAGAGCCTCAGCCGCCGGATCCCCCTGCGCTTCTTCCTTAAAAAGAGAGGTAAAATGCTGCACTGCTTCATTGTGGATCCCCTGCGTAGAATAGATAGTCTCCCCGCTGTCCGCCACCAAGGAAGTAATCACATTACCATGCTGTCTAGCACAGACCGAGTTGAAAAAGAAGGCAATATTTTTATCCCCTTCTTGAAGCCAGTCAATCCGGGCCTTCTGTTTCCAAAAGATCTCTCTTAACTCCCATTCCACCAACGTTTTTAGAGCCTTGGCTTCCTCCCTCAGTAGGAACTCATTCATCCCTTCCTCCCTAATGACTTGTAATGGCGTTCAGCTCCCGTTGAGCCTCATTTTTCCGTGGAAGATATTTCCAAAACTCTGCCGATTCCACCTCTTAAGCTGGTATTTAACGAATTGTAGAAGCTTAGTGAAAGTGTACATTGTTGTCCCAACAGCAGGCCTGCCATTCCTCCACCAATCCGCCACACGCCCAAACAGGTCCGGATCCCTTAACCACATAAGCTGAAACTTGAACGGCGGTTTCTGAGGACTACGGGCTGAAGATATTGTCAATTTAATGGGCCAATGGTCTGACCCTCTCCAATCTAGTATTTCCATGCTAGACGTCCACAAACCCCCCACCCAAAAGCAGGAGGTCAAAAAACGATCCAGGTGCTTAGCTATACCCCTGTCCCCTAGCCTTCTATTATTCCAGATAAAGTGTCCATTCCCTGGCTTGATATCCACCAGGTTGGATCCGCAATATGATCCCGGAGCAATAAAGAAGATGGCTCCAGCCTTGCAATACCCCTTGTTTTCTCTGTTAAATCCAGAATAGCATTGAAGTCCCCACCAACAATCCAAGGCAGGTAAGGAAAGAATCGACGCACAAGGTGGAGATTTTTCCAAACCAGGTGCTTACCTTGGAAGTCCGTAGGAGCGTAGATGTTGGAAAAAAGGACTGATTCGCCCGACTCATTGCACGTAGCCACCATAGATAGAGAAGACTTAGAGGAGATCCAAGACACTGGTTGGATCTTCCGCGGGTTCCAAAAACATGCCACACCCCCTGAAGACCCCTGAGCACCAATGCACTGACATAGACCCTGTCTCCAAATCTTAGGTGCAATAATCATCATATCATCCACTGAAACCTTCGTCTCTTGGAGAAAAAGAACATCAAGAACTTGGCCTCTAACTAATTCCCGAACAGCCTTTTGTCTAGGGCCGTTGTTAAGGCCCCTTACAATCCATGAAATGATGATCATTTCGGAGGAGATAAAAAGTGGGAGTCAAGGGTCTTAACAGCACCTGACTCAACCAAGGTCTCCCCAATCATCTTAATTTTCTTAGTGTCCTTGCGCCCCAATTTAACACTTTTATCTTCCATTCCCTTCTTCCCCTGCTTCTGGGAATGCCCAAGTGAGGGAAAAATTTCCCACGCTTATCCAATTCGGCCCCCGCTGTCATTGCTTTGAGGTCCTCGTCCTCAACGTGTTGTCCCGGGTCATCACTTGGCTCCACCGCCATCTGTTCACCTACTTGCTCCACCAAAACCATGGGTGAGGCCGACTCCACCTGAGGATTCGAGTGAAAATTAGCTGAGTTAATTTCCAATCCGAGATCTCCCCCAAGCTGCTCCACACTCAATAGTCCCGGATTAACTTCTTGCTGTCCCAAATCATCCAGGGCTGCAAACCTGTTCAAGGAATCATCCTTTTGTCGCTCCGTAAGGGACCTCTTCTGGCCTCTGTTACGATTACGAGCCTTCCCCTGAACAAAGCCTTCAGCATCCTTGCCCTCACTAAACCCAAGCTTCTTCCCTGTTTCAACATTTGGAGTACTACTAGGAGGCGAATGATGTTGCTGCTCCACTGGGTTTGCCTTCAGGCATCTCCGCACCAAGTGTCCATATTCATGGCATAAGCGACACCTGAAGGGCAAGGTCTCGTAGTCCACTTGTTGCACCCATGAATATGACCCCGCACTCATCTCCACCGCATCAGGAAATGGTTTGCTCAAATCAATTTCTACGCAGATACGAGCAAATGTCATGACTTTCTTGCCTAAAGTCTGTGTTGAAGACCCCACCAACATCTGGAGGACATCCTCACGACAACATTCAATAGGAAATCTGGGTAGCCTAACCCACACCGAAACTCGATTAAGTAGTTCCTCAGAGGGATTGAAGCCTGCATGCCAGGGTTTAATAAAAAGCCCAACCTGATTATAAAAGTAAGACCCTCCCTCAAAAACCCTGTTTCGGTCAGCCAAGCATGAGAATGACACCATAAAGTAGTTATTTGCCAATAACGTGATCTCCATTTCCCCCTTCGGTTCCCACACTCTCCTGGCCCAACTCTCCAGGAAATAAAGGGAGACTTTCAAACCCAAAAACTTACAGTACAGTGAGTGCTTAGAATAATATTCAACATCTTCTGCAATCATATCAAAGGGGATTATCAGTGTATGACGCTCCTTGCACCGCTCCACGCATCCGTTAATCTTCATGATACGGGACCCTCCAGGGATGCTCCAATCCGCAGCATCAATACCCTGAGAAAAAAGCTCCTTGCCAAGTGTTTTAGCTTGCTGCCCTGTTCTATTTAACCCTACTGCTTCGCTGAAGCTCCTCCCAAGCGCTGACTGTACAGGTTCCTGCTGAGCCATTGCCACGCCCAGCTGGGACCATTTTGTTTTTGTGGCTCCTCAATCCGCTCCCACGCGCCCGACCCCTCACTCTACCCCTGCGCAGCTCCACCCACAGCCTGGAAAAGCTAGGGCACGACTGCCCTAGCTCGACTCCTCGCAGCAAGTTCCCAAACGCGCCATGGACCGGCCTTGTTTCACCCACCATTGATGCTTTTTTCAATATAGTATCTTATATATAATATAAAATAATATTTAATATCATATGGAGATAATATAATTTATTTTCAATATAATACAATAAAATACTTTTATAATAATATATTGTATTTTTGTATGATATTATTTTTATACCATTTATAATATATAAAATTATTGAACATAAGCTCGTGTGCGTGTATGTGCGTGTGTGTGCGCGTCTTTTACAATAAAAAAAATAAACACCCAAGAAATTCGATAATGCAAATTTTTTCACCCCCTGCAATTAAATATCTGATATATAATTTGTAACAGAAATTATACTCACACTGCTTATAAATGTGGAGTCACGAGTTATAGCGTTTAGTTCCAAAGCAAAGGAGAGGATAAAACAGAAAATTATGTAAATCCTTACAGTATATGTTCAATTTAAGAATTTTTGAGCATTGTAATTGAAAAAAAATACATTTTTAAAAAACGGCACCTCAAAATTCCTTAAGAATCTCAAGTTAGGAGTCCACAAAGAGGCCTTTCCAAGGCAAGGGGCAGATCCTACAAGTAAAAAATGTACTTTTCAAAAAACAAATGATGAGAGACTACATTTACCATGTCCGCATCAAAACCACAATTCCAACAAAAAAAAATGAGAGGTCTCTAGGCCTCACGGTTTAAAAGTTATGGCCTCCAGAGTGATAGCGAGTTTGAGAAACCAAAAGCAATGGTGAACACTAACCACTAGCAGTTTCTGGACTGATCACATGGGTGGTTAGATCCATCGGTTAGACTTGGCGGGTTGATGACATCAGCAAAACACAAAAACCAATGCAATGGGCACATAAAATAATGCAGTGAGCACGAAAACCAATGCATCAAGTTACAACTCTATATTAAAAAATATTTTTCTCAAAAAATATGCTCGTTCATACACTACACAAAAATTGATGCAGCATTTTTCACGGTACAGAGCCATACAGCGTCTATTGCATACTATAACCCTGCAAAACTGCTCTGAATCAATCTGCACTTTTCTAGAACATAGTCGTGTCTTATATCAAAATGTAGGTTTTTGGGCCCTTTAAACACAATGGTAGGATTAGAAAGCCTCAAAACACATTTGTTAAAAGTTGGCAAAAGCAAGAGAATTTGCAACAAGCAAAACTCCAAAGCTTTGATACCATGTCGGAGTTGGAAGGAGGCACAAATGATCCTTGAGATCAATCTAGGGAAACAAAACCACAACAAAAGCTCTTGCCAACAAAAATAAACACTTAGCAATGAGGAAACACAAATTGAAAAGATTATTGCTTCAAAGAATGCAATACAAGCCAAAATAATATTGTATTCTTCATAGGCTCTCATCCTCATATGAAGACTACGGGAATGCACAAATATATAGGCTTACAACAAAGTTATTCTTAACTAAATAATAGCTTGGAAAGCCTAAAATAGGGGATAAGTCGAATCCCATAAAACTAGCTAGACGCTAAATAAAACATATACGTGAACCAAGGTTGTTCAACAAATAACAACTTAGACTTGTTCTTAAAACACTCCCTAAATAAGCTTAACTAGTTTAGGTGTGAACACAAAAATTAGACTAGTGCCATAAATAACTAGAAAAACAGCTATTTGGCGTGAACACTACTCTAACAAAGACTTAGATCAAAACAAACAAGCCCTTTAGAAAGTAAATGCATCCCAAAACTGCAGAATATAATCCGAAGGACAACAAACTTGTAAAAAAAAGACAAAAGATAAGAGATACTAAGATCCTGCCATCTACTGACATGGTTAAAAGAAACATAAAACTGCCCTATAAAGTGAGGGAACCAGACACTCTTAGAAGGAGTTGCCTCTAACCAAGGCAGTTCCAAATCAAAAGATCATGGCAAAGAGAAACACAGACAATGTAGAAACTATGCATTAAAGATGGAAAAAAATCCCTTGCACACAAAACAAAACCAACCACCTCAAACGACTCAAAGTTGGAGTTTGTTCATGCCAGAAATCAGACAATGGGTTACCAAGAACAATTGTGTTAGAGGAATCCAAAGAAACCTGCACAATGGATACCTCTGGTTTCAAAATACCGGACCAAGCATTTGGGATTTTATGTACAATCATGAGAAAACTTTGAACGTGAGTCCCAAAACCAAAATCTTACAAAAATGCCTCCCAACAAGACATTTAGTAATCAAGAAGAGAGAGAACTATAATCTTTACTAGGAAATTGGAACAGACCTAACCAAAATCATGTGCTAGGAGGGCAAAAAAACGCACCCACCATTCACAAGACTGGACAACTTGGGGAAAGGTTTGAGTAGAAGGATAAATACGCTCAACCCTTATAGGGAATACTTGAACTTTAAGTAATCATACAGAATATAGAGCTATATGTAAGAATACGAAGGGGTCACTAAACAAAAGATATAAAAATCACTACCATTTCACAGAAGAAACAATTATGATAATTATCCCCCATCTCTTGGTGAATTTTATTTTCATTGTGTTTTTTAGTTGTTTTCCAAATTTATTGTGATTTTATTGATATTATGTTGTCACCCTTTGGTGGGTTGTCAATAAGTCATAAACTATCTTATCTTTGTGGTCATTCGTTGGACATTAATACGGTTATCTTATCTTGGCTAACAAGCTCACAAAGCAAGGTACTCGTTAAAAATATCAATATTTTGATTGCCAAAGAGATTTGCACTAAAACCAGGCATTCCAATACATTAAGAATTTGATAGATTAATAATCCCCAAGATATCTCAACCTAGTTGCCAAGAGACAAGGGGAGACGGATAAATATTATATATATAGACAGGTAAAGGGAGACAACTATATATATATATATATATATATATATATATATATATATATATATATATATATAGTTACCTAAGTATCGGGGACGAGAGACATGGGGACGAGATTTCGGGGATGGCAAAAAAATTGCTACATTCCGGGGATGGCAAAAAAATTGCTACATTCCGGGGATGGCAAGGGACGACTATTAAAATAATATATATATAAATTAATATTTATATATTTTAACTTTATTCAATGAAATTTTAAAGTTTAACCTTTATACAATGTTTGTTAGGATATGTCAATGAGATGTGGGTGAGTTGGTAAAGTGGCTTGGTTGTTTCCAGCTCCACCTAGGTTCAAATCTCATTGTTTCCCTTTACCCGTCTATATATATAGTTACCTAAGTATCGGGGACGAGGAGCCGTGGGGATGAAATTTAAAGGATGGCAAAAAAATTGCTAGATTTTGAGGATGGCAGGGATGACCATTAAAACAATATATATAAGTTAATATTTATATATTTTAACTTTATTCAATGAAATTTTAGGGTTTATATAATGTTCTTTAGGATACGCCGATGAGATGTGGATGAGTTGGTAAGTGTGGCTTGGTTGTTTCCAACTCCACCCAAGGTCAAATCTTGATAAGCGTATGAGCTTGGTTGTGGTGTATTTGAGGCTCGTTGGCTATAGATCTGGGAATCATGAGGTTCGTTGTGGCCATATGTGATGTACTCGAGACCTATTGATTGTTGATCTGGTAATAATATAAATCTGGGAATCATGAGGCTGGTTGTGGCCATATGTGATGTACTCGAGACCTATTGATTGTATGTGTCCCAAACCGGTTCGTAGCTCAAATCAAAAATTGATAAATCAAAAAACCAAAAAAAAAAATGGTTTTTAGGATACTATCAAGATTAATGTTCAATGATTTTGTGAAATAACGCCTTTTTGGGGGTGGAGGGTCATGTTTTGAAGTAGAGGCATCAAAAAAATTTGAAAATAATTTTAAATTTTAAATAATATTGGGGTCATCCCCTCTAAGTCCCCAAGTCCCCAAAATGTTTGAGACGTATGGGATGTCACCAAAATCTAGGGGACGCATCCCTGTGTAACACTGATAAAATTATAAAACTAATATTAAATCAATCACAAATTTAAATATTTAAAACTAGACAAAAAAGTTAAAAAATAAACACTAAATTATAATTTAAAAAATAAAAACTAAATAATTTAAAAAATTAAAAACGAAATATTAAATAAAAACTAAATACAAAATAAAAAAGCTAGAGTTTATAATCCTAAAAACTAAAGTAAAATTTTAATTTTTAAATGCCCTCATTGCCGTCCAAGTGTTGCCATGACAATTGGGCAGCAATATTCCCAGTCAAAATGCCACGACAATGCATTATCGTGGTATTTTGAACAACAATGAAGGTTGACAACACTTGGACGCCAATGCAAGGCATTTCCCTAGTTTTTCAAAACATAAATCACAGTGGAAGGCCCATAGGGTTACTTTTCGATGATTGCTGCTACAAATCCGACGACTGAAGTTTTTTGAATCTAGTGACTACTGCTGCAAATCCGGTGATGATCTTTGATTGCAACTACATTGATGGTAAAATGAATTGCTTGCAAAAAAATTTATGGATAAAAATCACGCGTTTGGGGTTTGGGAGAAAACATAAATAGAGTTTGCAATGAAGATGCCTGATTTTCAACAGGGAACGCCAAGGAGACATTGAAAGTCTATAATAAACGTATTAAGATATGTGTTATGTCTCCATACCTTTCTCTCGTACCGGAGACATGCACCAATACCCAGGACACGTCCTAGGGGGTGGGGGACGCGTCTCCCTACAACACTGTATCTCAAACATATAGCAATACATAGATCATATTGTGCCAAAGTATATGTCAATTTGAAAGGTCTATAGAGCATGCTAATGAGACTTGGACTAAACAAGGTAAAGAGAATTGGACTTGACAAGCTGATTTTTTACTCAAACTAAGACTTTGCAACAAAACTCGGCCAAGAAATGATAAGACTTGACAACTTTAAAAATTCTTTACAAATAGCGAATTTTAAGAAAAAAAACTACTAAAATACATTCCATATCAAATCAACTTAAAATGCACTTGAAACTAATCGATTACATCTAACATGCATATGTATACACAAAGAAGTAAATAATGCAATAGTGAATGTTTGAATTTGAACAATTGAACTTGAACCTTGAAACCATAGCGTCGTGACTTGGCAAGTCCTCGCAAGGACTCGCAGATCTAAAACAATCACACCACACAACATAAATTGCTTATAAGATGGTTTAAAAATGAGTCAAGTCATAATCAAAGGAACTATTGGTCAAAAACCAACTACTTTTTTAAATATGAAAAAATCAACCTCAAGCTTCATATTCTTTTACAGCAAGATTGATACTCAGAACTTACGGTCAAAAAGTAACAAGTTGGTAAACAATGGAAGAAAGGTTTGTCCTTCTAGTATGGGATCAATTTAGTATTAGACAAGGTCACAAAAACCTTGAGCGTTCAACACTAAATAAAAGTAAGAGTGGAGTTGCGCAAACAACTGCAAAAAAGATACGAACAAAGCTGAGTCAAGGAGAAGAGTTGCAAGAGAAGAGAAAAGAAAAAAAATATATATATATATCATTAAAGACTCAATGTACAGAACAGTGCCCGTCTCTGAATATAATTTAGTGTTTAAGTGCTCATCAATAATGTTGGTGTGTACAATTTACAATAAGATTCTAAAAGATAACCCTTTATAAAAGGGTGGAAATTACAAAAGGTGAAAACTTCTAAAGTGACATAATCTCACAGGATCAACAACCAATAAGGATTGAAAAATACAAAAGATCTATGGATAAAAATTAATCACAACGCCTAACACAAATCAAACAACCAAGCAACATCAGTCACAACACACATTGACCACCCTGCAGAAGCCAAAGCATCTAGCATGCTAGGTCTTCTGGCTTTATGTTGACATCACATACCTGTCAAAACATTTTCCAAGGGGCATGGAACAGTTGCCAAAAAATAAAAGCATGTGGTTACATTTAAAGCTTAAAAGCACCGTATTATAACCTGTCGGTACCTACGGAAAACCGTCATTTCTAGCCCAAATGAGTAACTTGTGCACTAGTTGTAGGCCAAGTAAAGTACTAAAACTCACGGTTAACTGTGGATAATTACCCGCGGTTAATCGCAGATTAGGGCTTTACTCGGCCCTGACCCACGTTAGACATAAACATAACAAAATTAAAAAAAAAAAAAACCTTCATTACTGTCGTGAATCATAATTTTTCCCTTTGTCTGCAATTTTCAATGTTTTTTTATCCATTATTCCCTTCATTTGTAGGATCTTATTGTCATCAATCCATCCAAAAAATAAAAGCATTTGGTTACATTTAAAGCTTAAAAGCACCGTATTATAACCTACAGGTGCCTACAAGAAATTGTCGTTTCTAGCCCAAATGAGTAACTTGTGCACTAGATGCAGGCGAGTAAAGCCCTAAAACCTGCAGTTAACTATAGGTAATCACTTGTGGTTAACGGCAGATTTTAGAGCTTCACTCGGCATTAACCCACATTAGACGTAAACATAACGAAATTAAAAAAAAAAAAAAAACTTCATTTCTGTCACAAATCATAATTTTTCCCTTTGTCTGCAATTTTCAATGTTTTTTGATCCATTATTCCCTTCATTTTCAGGGTTTTACCGTCGCCAATCCACAATTATTCCCTTCATTTGCAGGTTTTTACTATCGCCAATCCACCATTATTCCCTTCATCGAGCTCAACACACAGCATATCACGAACAATGAATAGGTTATAGTAATATTGTAGACACCTAAATTACATTTAGTGTCAAAATGCACATAAAATTCTACTAATTCTTCTTCACAAATTCGAATTCAAAATTCATTTCATCTCCTTCCAAATTCAAATAATTGAACAACTCCTAATTAATCAATTGTACACACTTGAAATCCAAATTTAATTATTAAATCCGTATTTTACACCTCACCCAACATCTTCCACCTTTATCTCCCTCACATGTTGATTCACCCCAACCAATCCCACAACTTCCTTTGAGTCATCCCCTGAGTTGTCAAACAGTTTGAATCATTCTTGGTGACTCTAGTAACCATCTCCATGTTTCTCTCAACCATTTCAAATAGTCATCATTATCATGGATGAGGACTCATTAGCCACCGTAGATTATTTGGATTATTTAAAATATCTAAATAATCCTCCACCATTGGATCCTTCCTCTAAAAATCTATAAATAAGCACGAATGCCATCACTTTCATCATCCCGACTTATGCTAACGAAGTGCTATAAAAATCACAAGTAAATCCAAAGCAAATCAAAAAGCATTTTGCACCAAAACACTGCTCATTTTACCTAGCATTGAAAGAGTGAGCAACCACAATTCAGAAAGAGCTAATTGAATACACATCACAATGGAAGAAGCTTTTGCAACTGAAGTATAAGTTTGTGTTGTTTCTTTTGTTTGTAGCTCTAGCTTAGTTTGAGATAGTTTAGATTAAGATTTTTTAATTTAATTTACATTTCTAGATTTTCTTCAATACATTTTGGCAAGCCCGGTTGGATCATTCCCTCATCTTTTTCATCTCATATTCGTCATAAGTGCATTTAGAAACATTTTTCCATTGATTCTTGTTGTTTTTCTTCAGCATATGCGTATAATCTTGATCTTGGAAGTGTTGTTTTAAGTTATAGCTCGTTTTCTAGCGTTTTTCGTTTGATTGTACATGTTTTTTGCGTAATTGTGAATTTGGGGACTTTAACAACGAAATTGTGAAGGTCAGTTGAGAAATCGTCATTCTGAGTTGAGAAATTGTCATTCTAAATTGAGTTGAGAAATCGTCATTTTGAGCTAAGTTGAAAAATCTTCATTCTGAGTTGAGAAATCACCATTCTGAGTTGAGTTGAGAAATCATCATTTTCACTTGCGAAATCATCATTTTGAGTTGAGAAATCGTCATTCTGTGTTGAGAAATTGTCATACTAAATTGCAAAATCATCATTCTGAGTTGTGAAATCAGCGAGTATAGTTGCGAAACATTTCAAAACTGCAAAATTGTCACCTCTATTTTTTGCATTTTCTGTGTTTTTTCTATTGAGGATTTGTGCAAGTCAAATTGTGAAATCGTACTGAAACTGTGAAATTGTCATCATAAACAGCAAAACCGTTGCCATCAATTGCGAAATCATTGTTATCATCTGCAAAATCGTCATATTAACCTGCAAAATAGGTAATTGTGTTTGTGAATTCAGTAAGTTTAATTGCGAAATTGATCTGTAACAGCGAATTTATTTGTGTATTTCCCTGCATTTTATTTATTTGTTGTGTCTAACCAGTGATAATTTCGCTTTTCTGTTTCACTGTGTAGCTGCAAATTTGTAATAGAGGAGTGTTTTTGTCTTGTTTTTGTGGTTTTTTCTTATTTTATTGCAGGTTACCTTAACTCTAAGCCAAGACAAACACTCTAACAAATTGTTTGCAAGACACTTGTCAAAGAAATTTTGCAAAAAAACTAAAACAAAAACCAAAATCTTTTTATTTTTCCTACTAACGTTTCATTTCGTTTTCAATTTTTAGTAATCAACTCACACTTGGTTTATTGGAGTTAATTATTTCCTTTCAACATTTTGTTTGTGTTGTGAAATTGCGTATGCTCTTGGTGTCACATTAGTGACGATACTCGAAAATCAAAAATAATTGTATAACTTTTGTGTTACCCAAGTTGTGTTTGCAGGTACCCTTTTCTTAGCGTCACATTGATGACAATCCCTGAAAATCAGAAACAGACACTAACTTTTTATTTCTTTTTCTAGAAGCTCTATTGACAATGGATTTCACCACCACACAGTTGACCAAAGTCCATGTACCGACAGAGTATATAAATTGAGTTCCAACTGTTTCAATTGCCTAAACGGTTGTATTTTAAGCACACCGTGACGTGAGGGGCTTTCATCCCTCAATACCCAAAGTTTTAACAGTTGCCTCGAAATACGATATTGTCGATTGTCAACACATTGAAACCCCTATGACGATGTTGGACACTTTGAGACAAGATCCAATAGTGTGTTCACTCTATCTATTTCTATGCGATTGTAATTTTGAGCAAATGAATAAAAACTAAACACATAGGAATTTTACCTAAATGGCATAATACACTCAATAAGAGAGATTATGGAAGCAAATCATAATCAACTCCAAGATCTTCAAACCAAATTGTTGGGTTGTTGATTGCAATTAGATTCAAAATTTTGACATGGTGATGATATGATCGATGATTATGATTATAGATTCATGGATTAAGTGGATTCATGGATTTGGCATGGAGATTGCATGGCTTCCTCTACTGGGGTTCTAGTTCTTGTTGTTAGTTTCAATGAAGGATTGGAGGTGTTTAAATAGAATAAAGAGGGAGGATTAAAAAAAAAGAAATTAAAAATTCCTTGGAAGCCTCTAGAATAGAGGCTTCTAGAGAAAAAGGGCCAAGTTAGAGAGGATTCTAGAATTGGAGAATTCTAGAATCCATTTACGAACTAAGTAAGATTAGTAGATGGTTAGATAGGTGATTAGGGACTAGGGATGTATGAGAACCTATGAATAGTAGAGGGTAGGTGGGTCATGGGAATTTTAAATTCCCAAATAACGGACAAGTGTAGTAGGTTAGGGTAGGTGGGTCATGGGAATTTTAAATTCTCAAATAACAGACAAGTGGGATTAGTTAGTGGATAATAGTGAGTTGAGTGAATTAATTGATTTGTGGGGTAGGAATAAGGCTAGTAGATGAAGAGTGAAGAAGGGGGAATTTAGGACAAAATTAAATGAGATAAACGGAATTAGTATCAACTAATAATAATATTAGTGACGATCAATGAAACGAGCGAATTCAGGTGCATACAAAATCTTCCACGGAATCGGGCCTCAACGTATTGAAAGGTATATCGGAGAACTCCCCTTAGATAAGCTTGTTCAAACTTTAAACCTGGAAAAAAAAATTGTCATTCGACTTTGGTGTATCGCTTAGTGGTTGATGCTAAGAAGCTACATTCCACACACCCTCGAAACCGGACTTGGTGAGCTATGGGAACAACAGGATCCTCCATGGTTAGTACTTTGAAATATTACGCTGCAGCTAAGAGCACGAACGAGTGACATCGAAAGACCCAAATGTTGTTCAATACCTTAATCCTAGATTTTTACCTTTTTGTGTGATTGTGTGATTTGTTTAAAGTAGGACTTTGTTGTTTCCTTGTGTTGCATTATCCTTGATTGAAAACAAAGTTCTTTTGAATCTTAAAGTTATCAAACATCTTAAAACTAAACTTGCCTAAAAACTCAAAAGCATTTAATTAGCAATCAAACTTTTAGTCACTTTGGTATTTTGCTTTCCTAGAGTCTAGTTTCAAGTCCTTTTCGTTTATTGAGTCAAGTCTTTCTCTTGCAACGTCACCCATTGCAAGGCACATGGCTATGTTGAACAATCCCTTGATCAATCCAATCACTAATCCAAATCCAAATAATCCTTGTCTTAACCTAGGGTTCTATCCAACCAATTTTGATTTAAAAACATATTTAAATCAACATCAAATCAATCATACAACAAATATAAATCAAAGTTTCAATGTCATTGCAAACTCACCAATCAATCATCCAATAAATTAAAATCCGAGTTTGAATATGTATTCAACCTCACCCTTGATCAATCCAGTCACAAATCCAAATCCAAATAATCCTTGTCTTAACCTAGGGTTTTATCCAACCAATTTTGATTTAAAAACATATTTGAATCAACATAAAATCAATCATCCAACAAATATAAATCAAAGTTTCAATGTCATTGCAAACTCACCAATCAATCATCCAATAAATCCAAATCCAATTTTGAATATGCATTCAACCTCACCCATCAATCAATCAAATCCAAACTTGAATAGTTATTCAAGTTTACCAATCAACCAATCCAACCCAAACATCAATCAATCAATTTCAAACTTGAATACTCATTCATGTTTACCCATTGATCAACATCCAAAATTTACTTTAGGGACAACATCGAATTAGATTTTAGACTTTGCTAGTCAAAATTCTTTGAATTCTTTTACAAGTTCCACTCCATCCATAAATCAAAAGTCACCAATCACAAATATTCATAGATCCATCTAGTTCCAACCTTAGCATCAATCTAAATCAAACCTTTGGTTCACCTTCATCACCACTTTCAAATATTTACTTGAACCAAAACCCATCTACAAATCAAACCCCAATTCAATCAAATCTAAATATCTTCCATCCAAATCAATATTTGAACTCCTATACCCAATAAAACCAACCTTTCCACATTCATCAAAATCAACCATTTAATTTTACATCCAACCCATTCCCAAACTTGAACCAAACTACATCAAATCCACATTTGTTCACAAACCCAACAAATTCAAATCCGATTAACTTCACAAATCCAATTCACCCCTTTAACATGAATCCATCGACATCAAGTTCATCAACCTTCACAAATCCAACAAATCCAAACTTTTTCACAAATCCATCTAACTTTACAAATCCACCAAATCCAAATACTTTCACCTTCGACACAAATCCATCCTTCCAAGATCAAGTTACCTCTCTAGCCCACTTCATTGCAGGGGAATCCCAAAACATTCCACATCAACATCACCCTATCACTAGTAACCCTATTTTCCAAAATCAACCAAGTCTCCCATCCACTTGTTCTAGTCTTAATTCCAATATCCCTCATTACAGTAGCAACGGGAATCCAATTCTAGCACCGCTACCATCTAATATCACTCCACCCCCAAAGTTACAACAAATCCAAAACTCCCAACCTATCAACAGCATTATTGTGCCTATTAAGCGAAAATTCACTTCTTGAAGGGAACCTTATGATGTATTATTTCAAAAATTGGTCGCTGCAGACTTAGTCATATTTCCAAACACCAAATACTTTGAACCAAATGTCCCAAACCCTGAGTGGTATAGACCTAACGAATAGTGTAATTATCACAAAATTGAAGGTCATTCTACAAACCATTGTACGAGACTAAAGCATTATATCCAAGATTTGATTGACAAAGGGTACATCAAGGTAGAGCCAAGTGTATCCACATCTGAAAATCATAGCTTGGGGGTATGCTAAGATGTCTTTCTTGAGCTTAATCAAGCCACTCCACTTCCAAGTCAAGGTCATAACCTTCCATCCATTTCTCACAAACCTCTTTTTAACACATCCATTTTCAACCAATCCATAGTCTACCAACCCACCTTTGACAACCATGGTCTACCATCCATTTTTGATGAGCCTATCTTTGTTAAAGATCCTATCTTCAACCAAAAGCCTATCATTGATCAAGATCCCATTTTTTATAGAGATCTTGTTTTTGAGAAAGATCCCATTTCTGACCAAGATCCTATATTGGACCAAACCTCCTTCAACCAACACAGCGTATCACCCATTGACCAAACACCCAACCCCTTATCACATGTTGAATCCCATATCAACCCATAACATATACCCCAAGTGACAGAGGTAATTGTAGACAACCAAATCCATGAGCAAGGAATTATTGAACACATCCATTTCGAAGTAAACACTGGATCCTATAGCATCAACTACAAACCAATTGAAAGTCGATATAAAGATGTTAGTGATACTTTTGTGGTTTCTAAGGGAACTTCATCCATAATCGAAACATGATCCGTTCATAGTCTCTACAAGAACCCTGTTGCCACCACTCCTTTCCTTAACATCACCAATCCTGCCTTCCATCTTGCAAGCCAATATCCTACACCCATTGATTGGGACCAACAATCTTACTTATAGTTAATTTCTTTCAATGATAACCAAATAATTGCAGACTTCCTAGCTGGTCTCCCATGAGCTGAGCATCCAAAAACATCTACATATTCTGAGGGGCAATAAGTGTACCTCAATCAAAATGAATCCTACAATATAAATCTAAAGTCGGCATCTCATAGTGAAAACCTCTTCGAGGCGCTATCGGATGATCAAAATCTAAATTGCAATCAATATCCAAATTGAAATCTAGAAAATCGAAAATATGAGTCCCTTAGTGAAAACCTCTTTGAGGCACTATTGGACAATCCAGATCTAAATCCTAATCAAAACACTCAATAAGAGTGTCTTGGTGAAAACCTTTATATGGCATCAATGGATGAGAAAATTAATACATCCTCTACATAAGCACAATTGCAAGATGGATCCCCATCACAAATTGAAGAGATCATTAATCCAACATTAAATTCTCAAATCATCCAACTTGCAGTTACTCACAGTCATATTGAACGTGAAATTGTTGGTCCTATTCACCCTTTACATCATGACACATATCCTTATCCCCAATATAATTCCATCCCTCCAAACCCTTCATGCACTCAACCCCTTCATGCACTCAACACACATGCTTCATCCAACATACTTTTTGCTTCATCCTGACTGGTAGCACCCTCTATCGTAGGGCTATGATAGTATCCTGGTAAATTTGGAAGAAGCCAACTTAAAAATCTACAAAGTTACTGAGGACATTTCTAGAGCGCATACTTGACATATCCATAGGGGTCAACATCATGCATCTCAAACCCTTCCATATTTTAGATGTCAAAAAAAAAATCAATCAAACGAAAAAGGAAAAAAAAAGAGGAAATAAATTCATCCAAAGGTGAAAACCATTTCCTTGGCACCTTGGACAAGTACCATGATGAAAACCAATTTTCGGCATCATGCGTAAAATAATCCGTGTCTACGCATACCCTACACTTGTGGGCAAATTCATTCCATTTCAATCCTAAAGTATTCTTCACCATCATAAGCCTATCCTTCACCTATCCTGAAGCATCCTTAATTGCCCTTACCTATCCAAACCCATCATTATCCATTTAATCCCAAACACATTGAAATCCATGCTTATTAATCCAATCTTTACCATCATAAAACCACCATTTTTCCCATTTTTGACTTTGATAAGGAAGTGGAAACGTATTGAGACATGTTATTGGAAATATCTTGGTGTATCCTTACAAAGCCACTTTGATGACGTGTTCCTTGGAGTTATCTTCTTAATTACCATCCATTTTTATTCAACCATACTCCATCCATAATGTATCCCTTAAATCCACTACCGCTCCCTTCCTCGGT
This sequence comes from Torreya grandis, assembly GCA_037957365.1. Lineage (NCBI taxonomy): Eukaryota > Viridiplantae > Streptophyta > Pinopsida > Cupressales > Taxaceae > Torreya > Torreya grandis. Next base: position 1,428,385 of record JARHVA010000480.1, on the reverse strand, counting down.
GCTAGAATAAGGTTTTCCCTTTGCTAGTATTCCTTGTATAGAAAATCCGACAAAATCCAAAAAAAAATCATTATCAAATCCAACAAAAATCAAAAAAACATTAGAAGATATAGCAAAATACCAAAAAAAATCAAAAAAAAATTCTTTTGTCCTTAGTTACATACCCTAGTCATCCCTCATACAGATTACTCATCAGACGGTTCGACATTGTCAACAAACTCATATGCCAAAGGGTTCTACTCTAGCCAAGGACATCCACAAAGTTATTTGCTTGCTTATATTTTATAATCATATGTTTACTTATTTGTTATTTACTTTATTGTACATCATGGATGTTTACTTGCTTCTACAGTGTTTGTTTACTTCCTTGTTTGTTTTACTTACACCATTTTCATTGTTGCAAACGTTTCTTTTTATCTTGTCTTTATTGTTGCTTCTTGTGTCTAGATCACCATGTGCATTATATCATGATGCACTAGTTTTGCACTTGTGACTATCAATCCTTACACGTATAACACAATAGTCATCATGGCTTTTCCATACCATTGGTGCATATTGTCATGCGCAATATCAAAAACCAAGTTGCTCAACTCTTACACAACTAGTATTATTGTTAGAAATCCAAAGCAAATCAAATAAATAGTGGCAGCTATCAACTCATCTCACATCCTTGGAAGAAGCATATGTGTGTCATCTCCGACAAAGCCGTTGTGGTGTACTCCTCGGAGGACCTATGAGCTAAGAAGACTGATCCATAGAATACTTTGAGGCTGTAGACAAACTTGTCTCTTCCATGCACATTTCAAATAGACACTATGTTAATCATTCCATGCTCATTCTCAATTTCAAACACACTCATTAACATTCACAATCACATCCACAAGCACTTCAAATTATCAAACAACATTCTTCTTATCCAACCTAATGTTTTCAATTAATTTTCCATTTTTCCAATGACTTGTCCTAAACCAAAATGCAATGTCTTCATGGTTGCATTCTCCTTTCCAAGACCTTCGTTTTGGCAAAAACCAGAGCTCAAATAGAGTCTGGAGTCAAAAAGTTATGCCCTCCGAAAGATGGTCACTTCTAGTGTAAAACGAATTCACAACTACCTTGAACGAATTCGCAATTATACATGCCAAATTTGCAATTATGAGAATTGCAAAATTATTTTCTTAACAAATTTGCCACTTTGTTCAACGAATTCGCAACTATACATGCCAAATTCACAATTCTAATAATTGTGAATGACAGGGCGGAAGATCTATTTACAGAATGACAATGAAATTATATTTCACTATTCAAGTTGAAATAGAAGCAAACAATACATTTTATAAGCCAAAAGATAACTAATCACTTCACCTACCAATAAGTCCATTCAACTACCTACGGGACTCTTGAGCTACACACTAGAAGAATAAAGCAAATGTGCAACTACTCCTAAGAATTAGGAAATATTATATACAATAATATTACATCCCTCCCTTAATTCGTAGGGGTTGTTGTTAGACCAAGCATTCCTTTGAACTTTTCAAATTTTTCTCGTCCAAGCACTTTTCTCAGGATGTTTGTTGGTTGCTCTGTTGTTGAGCAATGTTGTAACTTGACACTGTCATCTTTCACATAGTGTTGAATCAGACAAAATTTGGTATTGATATGCTTGGTTCGATCGTGAAAGACGGGATTTTTTGCCATCTAGATTGCAAAAGTGTTGTCAACCATGAGAGGTGTTGACGAACCCTGTTGCTCCTGCAAATCTGAAAGAACCCATCTAAGCCACAAGATCTCTGTAGATGTCTTTGAAACAGCCATATATTATGCTTTTGCTAAAGAAATTGTCAACACTGATTGCTTCTTGGATTTCCAACTAACAACTGTTGTTCCCATATTAATTAGAAAACTCGAGATGGACTTTTCATCTTCATGATCACCAACATAATTGGAATCCGAATACCCAACCGGTTTGAAGTCTCCTACCCTGGAGTATTTGAGCCCAAAATATTGTGTGCCTTTGAGATATCTGAGGACCCTTTTTGCTACCGTTGACAATTCTTCCACAAGTTAGATTGTCTCTTGCCATACGGAAAATTCACGTCTCTAGCCAAAGAAGAAATAATACATTGGGCAAGAGGTAGACCAATTGAAATAACTCATTTGCAAAGGACTTGAGTCCGCAGGAAATTAGACAAGGATAAAGGACCAAGGAGGAGCCAGAAAATCAAAAGGGGAGAGGGGTTAGAAATGGCACAAAGCAATGGAAATAACAAAGGAAAGCCTAAAACAAAGGAAGAAATTCCTTCGGACTTTTGTCCGAAGGAATACTTCGGAGAACACCCGCAGCCTTGCAAAAGTCAGCCCGAAAGCAAAAAAGCCGAAAGAATAATTCCTTCAAAAAGTCCGTAGAATTGCAAAAAGTCCATAGAATTGCAAAAGGTCCGTAGAATTGCAAAAAGGGCTTTGGAAGGCAGAAAGAGACCCCTGCAAAAAGTCCAAAGGGTAGTTTACCCTTCGGAAGGATTGTTTTCAAGAATTCCAAAGGGCACCTACCCTTCGGGCAGGCACAAGACCAAACTCAGAGACCTTTGCAAAAAGCCCGAGTGCCCTCCAATTTTTCCGAAAGGCACGGAAGGAGATCACTTGTCTTTGCGAAGGACACTTGGTCGGTGCCAAAGGACACTTGGTCGGTGCCGAAGGGCACATTTCAAAGAGCAAAGGCAAAGAGATATTCTTCGGACTTTTGTCCGAAGCAATTCCTTCGAACAAAAAGTCCGAAGAAATTCGGAAGGCTTGCAAAAAACAAAGTCCGAAGAAAACAAAGAAAAAACAGGGAAAAGCTAAGGCAAGAGAGAAAATTAATTCTTTCGGACTTTTGTCCAAAGGAATTCCTTCGGACAAAAAGTCCGAAGAAATTCGGATGGCTTGCACAAAGCAAAAGCCCGAAGAAAGTTCGACGGCAAAATACAAAGGCAAAAAGCCCGAGGGCCCGCAGGAAAATGGCATGCAGAAAGGCCACAGAAAAACAAGGAAGCAAGAAGATATCCTTCGGCCTTTTGTCCAAAGGAATTCGAAGAAAAGACCGCCAAAAAAAAAGAAAAAAGCCCACAACAAACGAAGGTATCCGAAGGGAGAGAAGTCCAAAGAAATTCTGCGGAAATAACCCAAGGAAAATAAACTCGACAAAAACCCGAAGTAGGAATTCCGAAGGCCAGAGACCAAGATAATTCTTGCGGACATTTTGTCCGCGGGAAAGTGGCAAGATGGAAGTCCAAAGGAATAAAGCTTCCGGTGACGTACCGCAAGCCGTCAAATTTTGAACGCGGGAAGTAACCGTTGAAACCAAATAGACAAGAAATTAGAAATAAATGGCCGCTGACTGTGCAAAAGAGAATAGAAAATAGATAATCCGACGAAAGAGTTGAATACGAAGTCCTGCTAGAAATAGACACGAATAGGAAGATCAGAATAGAATAGAATACATGCAAGCAGGAGCTATTTTCGAACATCGGAGCTATTTTCAAACATCGGTCAAAGCTTCAGTTGACCAATTATTAAAGTCCTGTTCATCTCCAATCAACGCATGCATCCAAAGGTATAACTCAACTTCAACAGGAATTCCAAATTCGAACGACAAGTTGACTCTTCCAGATTTAGAGTTGACTAATTGATTAAAACACCGCATCCACTAGAAGCTTTCCATGCGAAAGAAAATGATCTCTTCGTCCAACTCAGCTTTCAAACGCTACAACTCGGCATCAAGCAGCTCACGTGGAGTTCTAAATTAGACATTTGCATAGATTTCCATGCAAAAAGAGGTGGGCAGTTCATAACAAAGATAAGTTCGTTTCAACAAGCGAAGAAGCTTCATGCAAGGACAAAAAGGAAAATATATTTTATTGAGAGGCCAAGTAAAGCCTTGAGTTAACCAAAGTGAATCTTTCTCTTCAAGTTTCTACGCCAATCTTTGGCCTCTTGTAATTTTCTATATAAAGGCTTTCAACATTGATTAAAAATCATCCAATCTCTCTTTGTTAGACCAGACTCTGCCATTGGTGAGTTGTGTAACTTCTTCGATCAATAAGGATTGTACTTTCAGATTTCGAGCGTTGGCAGTGTATATTTCTTCAGCAATTTACATAAGTGGTAGATTTCTCTCCCTTCCCAAATTATGTTTCATACCTAGTTGCTAGATTATCCTTGTGCAGGACATGTTCAGTGTTCTTTATTGTCTTTTGCTGAAACTGTAAGTGGATGTTAGGTGGCCGCAAAGTGTCTTTTATCAGACCTCTCTCCATCGTTTTCCCTCAAGTTTTAGTTATTGGATCGAACCTCTGCATGAAATACTTATGCATAAGTGATTAATTGAAGTCTAAGGTCTTCCCTTCTCCCTTGTTCGTTCAGTGTTCAAGGTTCCAAGTTGAGTGGATCAAAATTCTGGTGTATCACCCCCTTTAGGTAGGATTTCCCCTTTAAGTTTCCATTCTCCCTTTTCCACTGTAGTCCGCAGCGTAGAGTAGAGGTCCTAATTGATACATCATACAGGAACCAGCCTTCTCTGGAGGTTCTTCTCACTATTGAGGCACCCACCCTCGTGAGAAAATCCCATTGTTTTAGCCGGATAGAGGACTGGCCGTTTCATGCACGTCTTCGAATCAAGGCGCAGCTCCAAGTTGACATTAAGTGATTAATTGAAGTCTAAGGTCTTCTTTCTACCTTGTTCGTTCAGTGTTCAAGGTTCCAAGTTGAGTGGATCAAAATTCTGGTGTATCACCCCCTTTAGGTAAGATTTCCCCTTTAAGTTTCCATTCTCCCTTTTCCACGGTAGTCCGCAACATAGAGTAGAGGTCCTAATTGATACATCATACAGGAACCAGCCTTCTCTGGAGGTTCTTCTCACTATTGAGGCACCCACCCTCGTGAGAAGATCCCATTGTTTCAGCCGAATAGAGGACTGACCGTTTCGTGCACGTCTTCGAATCAAGACGCAGCTCCAAGTTGACAATAGTTTTTGGCACACTCGGTGGGACCTATTTTTAGTTGGTCTTGATGAAATCGCAATTGTAGCAGTGTTCTTCAAAAAGTATTTGGTGATTCCAAGCTCAAGCAATTGCTTCTAACAGTTCAGGGACAGCTTCCATGTAAGTCTATTTCTATTGTATTATAGTGAATGAATTATGATGGCTGTGTATGAAGAGAATTCCTATGCTATATTTCCTTATCAGCCTAATGATGGATAATACCAGCCTGGTCATGATACCTGTGAGCCTCTTTATGAGCCTAATCAGTCTTATCAAGAGTACTATCAAAGCTATGTTGATCCTTATCAAGTTTCTCATAATCAACCTTATCAAGAGTATGAATCTTACCTTCCTGGTAAGCCATATCAGTCTCAGGATCAGATTTCGTCTTTCCCATATGGCTATGATGTTGCATATGAGCAGTATTGCCTTCAAAAAAAATGAATGAAATAGAGCTCAGAATACTAGCATATGCAAGAAAGGTTTGTTCTAACTCTCAGTATGAGGAAGTAAATGGTCTATTTCGAAATGTATCCAATGATCCAGAAGAGATAAATGGACTATGTATTCTTGCGTTGGAAAAGATGGAGGCTTAGGATAGGCAGAAAATTGAGTTAAACCAATTGTCTACAAAGGGCTATTGTGCTCCTTATTCTCATAAAATTCTTAACCATGCCCAGTGTGTGCCAAGGGAGCTCCCTAGTTGGAGTCAAGAGCCTATTCAAGTGACTACTCATGAGACTAAACCTTCTTATAGTCCCCTTCCCTCACCAATCATCCCTCAAGCTCAGGGTGTCTAGGAAGACAAGCAGGGTTCAGACTTTGATGAGGTAATGGCCAAGTGGAAGGAACAGAATACAGAGGTCTATAAGAGTTTCTCTTTCCCTCCTCTCCAAAACTCCCTAGATAATTCCTTTTCCCTCGAGATTCCAAAATCCGATCATGATCGACCTCCCATGCTTCATATTCCCTCTCAAACAAATGAATTTCATCACCCTCCCACCATCCCCCTTCCTCAAGAGGATCCTGTTTTGTGGAGTATTGAGAAAGAGGTTGCAGCTACAGGGCAAGTTCTTGCAGAATGTGTAGACGATGCTTCAGAAGTGTTTGAAGAAGAATTTCCTATTGACACTTCACTTGAGGTTGTAATTAAGCATCCAATTATAGTTGAGAGTGAGAGGATTGATCTTGATGTAGATGAACTTCAAGAGGCGTTGGTACAAATTGAAGTCATATATGAGTTACAGGTATCTCCTATTGAGAAGGATTTAGATAGCGTGACAGCTGATTTAGTTCAAATAGATCAAAATGAAGAACAAAAAGATGATTGGCAGCTGTACCTTAAATCTCTACAAGAGATCGAAGAGCTTTGTATGGATATGATGGCTATTAAAAAGCGTGTTTATGAGAAATTTGATCAAGAATCACCTATTCAAGATCCCAATACAAATTGGGTTGCCTACTCAAAGCTCCTCAAAGCGCTGGATGAACTTGCAGCAGTCAATAAAAAGGATGTGGTCACTCAAAAAGCATGCATAGATGAGGTATCACTTGACATGGTGGTAGATGATAAGCAATCTGAAAAAGATCAGGAAGTACTTGGTGAGTTTTTCTTTATTGGTGACTGATTTGTTGTTGATGACTCATTTGAGAAGATGATAATACAATTGATGGACAAGGAAAATGCCTCATCCAAGGTTATGACTAATAAACATCCTGCCTTGCAACTTGTACCATCTCTTAGAAGGAGTGAGTTCAAGAATTTCCCATTTGATCCAGGGGGATCATGCTTTATCATGGTTAGCTAGGTGCTTTAGTTGTTTTTGCTTTCCTCCAAGTGATGTTCAAGCACACTAGTTTGCTTTAGCTTTGTTCCAATAAGTGCTTGTTTGCACATTTGATTCTTAATTAGTTTTCTGCTTTCGTGTTATTCCCTTCTTATTTTGAAGAGAGAGGTTGCTACAGCAATGATCAGAGCAGATTTTAAATCAGAAATCAGACTCACCATCTGGGAATTCAAATAGCGTTTATACATGGCCTGGGTTCTCAAGCATAGCAAGCATGCTGAGCCAGCTGAGTCGCCAGAAATGTTGACAATTCTTCCACAAGTCAGATTGTCTCTTGCCATACGGAAAATTCACGTCTCTAGCCAAAGAAGAAACAATACATTGGGCAAGAGGTAGACCAATTGAAATAACTCATTTGCAAAGGACTTGAGTCCGTGGGAAATTAGACAAGGATAAAGGACCAAGGAGGAGCCAAAAAATCAAAAGGGGAGGGGTTAGAAATGGCACAAAGCAATGGAAATAACAAAGGAAAGCCTAAAACAAAGGAAGTAATTCCTTCAAACTTTTGTCCGAAGGAATACTTCGGAGAACACCCGTAGCCTTGCAAAAGTCAGCGCGAAAGCAAAAAAGCCGAAAGAATAATTCCTTCAAAAAGTCCGTAGAATTGCAAAAAAGGGCTTTGGAAGGCAAAAGGAGACCCCTGCAAAAAGTCCGAAGGGTAGTTTACCCTTCGGAAGGATCGTTTTCAAGAATTCCGAAGGGCACCTACCCTTCGGGCAGGCACAAGACCAAACTCAGAGAACTTTGCAAAAAGCCTGGGTGCCCTCCAATTTTTCTAAAGGGCACGGAAGGAGATCACTTGTTAAGGACACTTGGTTGGTGCCGAAGGGCACATTTCAAAGAGCAAAGACAAATAGATATTCTTCGAACTTTTGTATATTTCTTCAGCAATTTGCATAAGTGGTAGATTTCTCTCCCCAAATTATGTTTCATACCTAGTTGCTAGATTATCCTTGTGCAGATCATGTTCAGTGTTCTTTATTGTCTTTTGCTGAAACTGTAAGTGGATGTTAGGTGGCCGCAAAGTGTCTTTTATCAGACCTCTCTCCATCATTTTCCCTCAAGATTTAGTTATTGGATCGAACCTCTGCATGAAATACTTATGCATAAGTGATTAATTGAATTCTAAGGTCTTCCTTCTCCCTTCGTTCAGTGTTCAAGGTTCCAAGTTGAGTGGCTCAAAATTATGGTGTATCACCCCCTTTAGGTAGGATTTCCCCTTTAAGTTTCCATTCTCCCTTTTCCACGGTAGTCCACAGCGTAGAGTAGAGGTCCTAATTGATACATCATACAGGAACCAGCCTTCTCTAGAGGTTCTTCTCACTATTGAGGCACCCACACTCGTGAGAAGATCCCATTGTTTCAGCCGGATAGAGGACTGGCCGTTTCGTGCACGTCTTTGAATCAGGGCACAACACCAGGTTGACAACAGCTACTACCCAATGACTCTCCCTAGGTTGTTGCATGAATCTTGAGAGGACACCAACTGCAAATGATATATTTGGTCTAGTGGTAGTCACATAAATCAGATTTCCAATGAGTTGTTTGTATTTAGTGGCATCAACAAAATCTGTTGAATCTTCAAATGTTAATTTGAGATTCTATTCCATGGGCGTGCTAAGACACTTACAATCTTCCATTTCGAACTTGCTCCAAATGTCGCCAATGTACTTTTGTTGAGTGATGAAGAAATACTTTGGTTTCTAAATTACTTCAATACCCAAATAGTAATGAAGATAACCCAAATCAATCATTTCAAAACTTTTCATCAACTCTGATTTGAATTTTGCAGTGTATTGTTCATTGTTCACTGCGATGAGCAAATAGTCAACATACACCACCACAAATACAACTGTTTTGTCAACTATTTTAACGATAAGAGTTGCACCTTCAAACTCAAAACGTTTGAAGTTCTTGTTCATGAGGTGATCAGCTAGTTTTTCGTACCATGTTTAAGGGGCTTGTTTCAAACCATACAACGATTTTTCCAATTTGCATACCTTGTGCTCGTCCCTTTACTACAAAACCGTCAGGTTGTGTCATGTAGACAGTTTCCTTGAGGTCTCCATTCAAAAATGCAATTTTGACATCCATTTGGTGAACTTTTCATCCGTTGTGAACTGCCAGAGCCAACATGGTCCGAATGGTAGTCCATTTTGTTGTAGATGCAAAGGTTTCATTGTAGTCAATTCCTTCCTTTTGAGCATACCCCTTTGCGATGAGCCTTGCTTTGTGCTTGTCAAGTGAGCCGTTTGCCTTGTATTTGTTGCGATAGACCCACTTGCAGCCAATTGGTTTGCAACCATATGGTGGATCAACCAAATTCCAAGTCTCATTTTTCACCAGTGAATTATACTCATCTTTCATTGTTTTTCTCCAAGAGTCAAGCTTCCCAGCTTGTTTGAAAGTTGTTGGTTCTTAATCAAACGCAACATTGAGTTCCTCTTGAAAATCATCCAATGTGAGTTTTTCAATCATGTCCTGAACTTCATCAATAGACTTGTATGGTTGAGAGAAGGTTGCATGTGCACTTCAAGTGCCTATTTTCCCAACTTCATCAGGACTCACATCTTTTAGTGTTTGAGTGGTCCACTTAGGCATCTTGTTCTATGCGGGTTCATCCTCTGAAGTTCCTTCACTGTCTGCCCTCTGTTCTGCTAGCCCCTGTTCAATATCTGATGAAGTTTCACTCTCTCCTTCAAGAGGAGTTTCAAGCTCATGTATAGGAGACAATAAAAAATCAATAGATTCCCAACTTTGTCCCCCACTCATTGTTTGGAACATTCAAATCACTCTCTTTGTAGACATCAAACTTTGCATATTTTTTCTAATTGACTCAACTGCCGATCAATATGCTCTTTGTCCTTTGCAGTCTCACAAAAGATGACTTCTCTTGCAACAAGAAACTTCTTCTCTTTCTCATCATATACCCTGAATGCCTTGGAGGAATCAGAATATCCCAAGTGGATGCATTTTCAACCCCTGTGGTCCAATTTATTTCTCTTCTCCTTTGGAATCAATGCGTAACAAGTGGATCCAAAAATCCAAAGATGTCGCATTAAAGAAAGATGACCACACCACATCTCATAAGGAGTCTTTGATTCAAGAGTTGATGGTAATCTATTGCAAAGGTATACTACTGTTTTGGCTGCTTCAGCCCAAAAATGCAAATTTAACCCTTTGAAACACAACATTGCACAAACCATATTCATCACGGCTCTATTCATTTTTTCAACTACTCCATTTTGTTGTGGAGTGTGAAGAACTGTGAGATGGTGTTTGATCTCGTTTTACTCAAAATAGGATTCAAACTTATTTGATGTGAATTCACCACCATTATCTGTCTTGAGTGTCTCGATGTGGGTTTGGGCTTCATTTTCCATCATTGTTCGAAACTTTTTGAAAGTATCAAAGGCTTCTGATTTCTTTTTTAGAAAGTATATCCATGACATCCTACTATAGTGATCAATGAGCAACATGAAGTACTTATGACCACCAACGAAGAGGATTGGAAGAGAATATAAGTCTAAATGAACAAGCTGCAACTTTCTGTCTACTTTCCACTGTGACTTTGAAAATGGTTCTCTTGCATGTTTAGCCAAGATGCAGGGTTCACACTTCTCAACTTTCTGTCTACTTTCCAACGAAGAGGATTGGAAGAGAATATAAGTCTAAATGAACAAGCTGCAACTTTCTGTCTACTTTCCACTGTGACTTTGGAAATGGTTCTCTTGCATGTTTAGCCAAGATGCAGGCTTCACACTTCTCATTTGATTTTGCGGGCAATGCAAGCATGCCAACAACACCATTCTTTTGCAATACATGAATGTTGTTATAGTGAGAGTGCCCAAATCGAGCATGCCACAACATGTTTGGAGACATTCCGTCTTCCACAACATGAGCATAATTCCTTGAATTTGATGGCTTACCTTTCAATTTGTGTAGTTTTCCTTCCTCATATCCAGTCAAGATGACTGCATTGTCACTTTTTTCCCTGATTGTGACATCACCATTATCCAACAAAATGGAATGACCTTGTTGCCTTATGACAACCAGGGACAACAAGTTTCATTTCAATTAAAGTAGAGAACATTTTCAAGTTTGTAGTCTAGAAGCCCTAGACACTTGAGTCAAATTGTACCTCTTCCCTATGGTTGCAAACTTGATCTATCTACGAGGTATACTGAGCCACAACTTTCTTCATTGTACTCCTTAAAGAAGTATTTTCGAAAAGTCGTGTGTTGAATGGCACCAGTATCAAGAACCCAAACATCAAACCATGAGAAACTGATCAAGATACTATTTGCTTCATCATCAATACTGGAAAACACATTCACTTGTGAATTGCGTTGAGTTTGACTCTTTTGAATATTTCTCTGAATTTCCTTCTTTCTTTTATGGTATGCTTCAATTTTCTCCCATGGAGTCCTACATTCGTGAGTCTCATGGCTACCTTTTATGTCACACTATTCGCAGTAGAGGTTTTGTTTATCATTCTATTTTTTATTTTGACCACCATGATTTTCATTTTTGCCACCTTTTCCCTTGTACTTGTTATTGCCTTCATTTTTGGAAGACGTGACCTTATTTGATGGTTAGGAAGAATTTGTTTTAACATAGCACACACATTCACCTATTGTGGTTTCAGTTTTCCTTCTAAAGGCCTTTTCTCTTTTTGTCATCTTTTCAACCAACTGGTCAAATGTGAGTCTTCAACTGATTGCTTGCTTGTAGAGACTCCAAATAGGTTGAATAGTTTGAGAAAATGGCTTTTATGAATGCAATCATGTATATGTCGATTTGACACCTATTGCTTCAACATCATATTTGATAACACATATCTCTGAAACCAATCTCATTACATCACCATCTTTCAACTCTAGGTTGAATAATTTCAACTGTAAATGAATGAATTCCAACTCTGAATGGGAGTCATATAGGTATTTTAGTTTATGATATGCTTCCCATGGTGCATTGCACCCCTGTATATGACGAAACACATCTCCGTCCACTAATGTCTTCATCAAGGCCAAAGCCTTATGGTTGTTTTGCTTCCATGTCTAAGTGTCATTTGCATTTCCTATTGGTTCAGCTGCTTGTTTTGCCCCATCACAAATATCGAACCATAGATCGTTGAAGATGAGTGTGTTCTCCACTTGCCGAGACCATTATAGCCAATTATCTTTGCCAGTCAAGATAGTGCCAACAATAGATTTGATCGAATGCATGTTTTTGAGTTTTTGTTTGAGTTTTTGGAGGTTTTGAGTTTTAGTTTAACCCCAATTCGTTTTTTATCACTCCAAAATGGTCCATTTTTTATATACGCAAAGATACTGAAAAAGATTCGCTTTGTCATTAACACCGGCTTAAAAAGAAAACCTCATAAATCAATATACTTGATTTTCGAATTTACGTTTTTCGACATACATGAATAGGTAAAAAAAGTAGCTCTCCTTATTTCTCCTTGAATTTGCTAAAATTGGTTGTTTGCCAATTTTACGTAGAGTAGCTTGTCTCAAGGCAATTTGAATAACTGCACAAATTCAAATGCTTTTCAAATTTAAATAATTTGAAAATTTTGAAAAATGGATTTAAAATGAAATTTAGCTTTTTAATAAAAAAGCATAAAAAATGAATTGCCTCTCCTTTTGTTTTGAAAATTCCAATATTGGAAATTTAAAAAAAATTGGCTCCCTTCAATAGCTATTTGTCCTTCCAAGTGGCAACAAGATTCTAAAGACTCAACGCATATATGAAAAACTTGCAGCAGAAAAAGAAAAGGCTCGACGTGGTTGTGGCGGGTAAGGACGTCGCTATGACAGACATGGTTGTGGCAGACGTGGTGCAGCAGAAGTTTGCAATTTAGAACTGCTCAAAATGGCAACATACAAGTCGCAAGTCTCTGAAGAGACAAAAACTATCAAATAATAGCCAAGTCATCTACCCAAATGCCATAGACCTGGACAATATGCTATGCAGGTTTGAAAACTTAGTCCACGCAAGCTTGAGCGGCTTCTTGTTGAAAACATCTCTGGTACGCTGCTAGAAGAAACTGTAGATTGTTAGAAACTGCACACCTCAGATGGATACTAAATACGCCTCCCTTATTAATTGTTGGTTCACAACAAATATTACAGAAGATACAAAGTTTTTGAAAGAAAATTTATTATATGCAAATCCGTACGGCTAGAAAAGAGGAGATAGAAAAAAAATGACTAATTAAATCCGAGCTCTAATACCTATGACAGGCCGAAAGATCTATTTACGGAATGGCAGTGAAATTATATTTCACGATTCAAATTGAAATGGAAGCAAACAATACATTTTATAAGCCAAAAGATGACTAATCACTTCACCTACCAAGAAGTCCATTCAACTACTTACGGGACTCTTGAGCTACACACTAGAAGACAAAAGCAAATGTGCAACTACTCCTAGGAATTAAGAAATATTATATTCAATAATATTATAGCGAAATCATTTTCTCAAGGAATTCGTCACTGTGTTCAACGAATTCGCCATTATATATGCCAATTTCGCAATTATGCTAATTGTGAAATCATTTTCCTTTCTTTTTCTAAGCATTTAATTGCACAAAAACTAAATTTGTTGCCCCATACAACCCATAATCACCTCTCTTCCATCCATCAATTGAGTCCATGCTATCGAGTCATTTGATCCATCATCATTAATCAATGCAGTTGCTTCACTTGTTTATGCTTGCATATTAATCATCCATACTCATTTCTTACTCTTTCCATTCAATCTCCCGCACCTGTCAATTGGGACCGACAACATCACACTATTCATCTTCTCTTCATCCATCACTCAATCAATCAATCAATTAGTCAACTCATCCAAGCTCCCACATCCTTTCTTCGCGGCTTTATGATAAGATATATCGTTCCCACGTCCGTTACTATGAACCCTGATTCATAGGGCACATTAAAGCGTGCAGCTCATCTCATGATGTATCACTTCCCAATCCACTCCTTGCATATATCATTGCTTGGGGGCAAATCAATCCATCATCACATCCAATCACAATGTGCAAGCATTAGCTTAAGTGAGTTGATAACATCCATGGATCAATCGTACATTACATCATCACTTCTCTTCCTGCATTGGGAGAACTACATCTGCCCTGATATCCCCACTCAGACTTTGTCCACAATGGATTATGTAGACAATGCTTAGAGACACAAGGTCTCTAGGATCAGTTCGGCCACCGTCATCCATCCAAGCCATTTCATCCACATTTTCTACTGTCATTTAATCAAAGTGTTATATCTCATATATCAATGCTTGCAACTATCAACTTTGTAAATCTTTATTACAAATCGGACAATCTATATTTTTCATTTTCTAACTTGTAACTTACCATCATTGGGATATATCGTTCCCACATCCACTCAGAAGACCCCCCGAGTCCAAACACAATCCAAGTGTGCAGTCTTAAAGTAGGAAATGTATTTTTTCCCATATCTTCTCTAGCATTTAACTAGGGGTAAATAGTTTTACATGTACCCTCTACAATATTGCAAAGATTAGTATTGAGACAAGTATCTGTATTATTGATAACAATTTTCTTATTTCCATCTCCCATTCCTCTTTCATTCATTTCGAGCATTTATCCATTTTCTCCAACAAACCCTCGAGGGGGCATCATCACATTCATTATCATTCTTTTGGGACAATTTTTTCTTCTTAATCATCAACGCTCTACTTCTACTATTCTTTGAAATGGTATTGTTTTGCAACACCCTTTCAAAGAAGGGCAAATGTAGACACCTAAATTACATTTATTGTCGAAATGCACCTAAAATCCTACTAATTCTTCATCACAAATTTGAATTCAAATTTATTTTATCTCCCTCCAAATTCAAATAATTAAATAATTCCTAAATAATCAATTGTGCACACTTAAAATCCAAATTTAATTATAAAATCCAGATTTTACACCTCACCCAACATCTTCCACTTTTATCTCCCTCACATGTTGATTCACCCCAACCAACCCCACAACTTCCTCAACTTCCTTTGAGTCATCACTTGAGTTGTGAAACAGTTTGACTCATTCTTGGTGATTAAGTTAACCATTTTCATGTTTCTCTCAACCACTTGAAATGGTCATCATCCCTCATGAATGAGGACTCATTAGCCACCGTAGATTATTTGGATTATTTAATGTATCTAAATAATCCTCCACCATTGGATCCTTCCTCCAAAAATCTATAAATAAGTATGAAATCCATCACCTTCATCATCTTGACTTATGCTAACGAAGTGCTATCAAAATCACAAGCAAATCCAAAGTGAATCAAAGCTATCAAAGAGCATTTTGCACCAAAACGCTGCCCATTTTACTTTGCATTGGAAGAGTGAACAACCACAATTCAAATAGAGCTAATCGAATGCACATCGCAATGGAAGAAACTTTTACAATTGAAGTACAAGTTTGTGTTATTTCTTTTGTTTGTAGCTCTAACTTAGTTTGAAATAGTTTAGATTAAAATTTCTTAGTTTAATTTGCATTTCTAGATTTTCTTCAATATAAATACTGTTATAAGCTTTGTTTGGAGTGACGAGCAAGGCTATTTTTGACTTTGGATCGAATCGCGAACATTTGGAAGGCTCAAAGCCTCAAACAATGATGGACAGCAACCATCTCCATAGGGCTCGAGCCTCACAGTGTAGAGTGACCAAACAATGACAGGCAGCGTGCTAGCAGCTGAGTGCAACGTGACCATAGGGCACTGTGCAGAGTCTATAGACTGTGTCTATGCAGCAAAGGAGTTGAAGAGGACTTGTATGAGCATTGTACTCTTCTTTTTGTATAAAACAAAGCATTGTTGATTGTACTCTTATTTGCTCAAAAACTAATATAAATCATACTTATGAGTTATGACTCTGAGTTGTGTTCTCTACATTCATTTCATTTTTATGTGTTTCAGTGTATTTTATGAATTTATATATTTTTTTAAAGTAACGATAGAGTTGCCGAGTTATTGTCGAGCCCGAGTACAGGTCAAAATTTTTGGCTGTCGAATAGTTGCCGAGAACGAGCTTTTATATTTTGCTTAAAAGGTCCAAATTTTATTTCTTAACTTTAAGAATGTAAGCTTTAAAACTATGAGGTCCCTAGGCAGCAAAATCTAAGGGGTCTAACTCTACCTCTAGAAAAACTTTTACAAAAAATAACCATTGGGATCTAAAAATTCTTCAATAAAATTCTGAATGAGAAATTTTCAGCTAACAATCTTTGCTTCTCTTTTCAAACATGAGATGACTGACATGTCAGTTGAGCTGAACATTTTAAACAAATTTTAATTTGTTGGGTTTGAGGACCAATGGGTTCTGTTTTTTCTGCATGGTTTGGCCAACAAGCTCTAGGAGTCTTCCTCTCATCAAAGTTGATTTTTACAACAACATAAAAGATCAGAAGATGAAATCTAAGAGCAACAGCAGAATAAATACCTATTATATTAGATTACAACCATGCCTTCTAGTAGCACCAACAAAAACCTTGTATCTATCATCCAGGACTTTTCAAACTACCAGTGGTATGCAATAATGTACACAATGGGTGACTAGACCTGCTTCTGCCATGGCTTCTCAATAATCTTAAAAAGAAAAATAGAACGCACAACATTACCCTTCATCCAGAAATGAATCCTTTAGAGACCCTCCTGCCTTTTTAATAATCTGTATTGCTTCCAAGTTTGTGCTTCCCTGAACAAAAATCAAAAAGAGCTATTACTTAATGTAAGAGATGCAGCTGAACAAGTTAGATTCCTAGAAAATTGAGAGTGAATGGAATGATAAGAGTTAGTTCAGACCTAAGTTCAATGCAAAACAAAAGATAGAAAAACACAGAGAAGAGATGGATATCTGCAATTAGAAGAGATAGATGTCTAAACAGGCCTAGTTAATCCCAAAAAATAGAATAAATAGTAACCACTATGCAGGAATTTTGTCAACAATTCAGTCTGTTGATGACAATTATTCCTTGCAAACGACTTGCCCTTTCCCTTAGGAAACACATCAAAAAACAATAGGAGACCCCAAATCTATAGCTACCTTAATCCGCATCACTGCATCAACAGCCAACACTGCAAAATGTTCTTTGTCCTGTGCAAGGATTTTGGAACTCAGAGTGGTCATTGCAATCTTCATCAAATCTGACCGAAACTTTTCTGCATTTAACATAATTGGTGGAAGAGTCAGAAAACATGCTAGGTAAAACCAGATTGTCAGAGCTAATTTAACACATTCTCAAATAACTTACTAGTTAAAAACAACAAACTAATAGTAATAATGCATACTTTTACAGACAAAAAGATATCTCACAACACAACAATCAGTTGACTTGGTTAAACTACAAAAAATAATTTTGTTAACCGGTGTATCAAAAATGATTTAAATTCACAGCATATAATGATAAGCTCCCAGCTTTACCTGCATTCCCCTTGTTGTCCCAGACCCGCTTCTCTAATGCATTGCGAGCACATTCAACGGCCATTCTATAACCTGTGATTAGTTCATAAATTAAACAATTGAAATGATGTAGTCAACCAATTTGACTTGCACCAACAAAGTTACTGTAATCCTGTAATTTGGGAACATCTATGACAATGAGTTCTAAAGCAATATTGATATTCTAGAAAAGTCATATGTAAAACTTGATCAGTTCTAAAGCAATATTGATATTCTTGAAAAATCATATGTAAAAAACTTGATAAGTTCTAAAAGCAACCTCCCTTCCATAAATTATTTAACATCCTGCAACTTGGAATCATTTCTCTAATGCATCCAGATCATCAATGAAGTTGAGGACATTTCTACAATTCGACTAGCACCTATTACTACATATTTAACATATCTTTGGAATATAGATACTTGAAGCAGAATGACAGAATCTTGTACCTTAATCACGTAGCTTAAAATATTAAATTAGTGAAAATCCATCTACATGATCCTGTAGCTTAAACTATAAAACCAGAAAATAGTGATCCCCATGATCCATTGCAATGCCCACAGTTTTACTACATACCAGAGATAATTGTCATCGGATGAATCTTCATTGCTACTAGTTTTTCTGCCTCCCTCAAAAGTTCTCCCGCCAAAACAACCACAGAAGTGGTTCCATCCCCTACTTCATCATCTTGGACTTTGGAGATGTCTAGTTCGTAATAGTGTTGAGGAAACTACCATAATAGTCAAAATAAAATTGGCATCTATCATTGAATCTAAAAACTAAGTTATTCATGTTGCTAGGATACCGACCATAACTTTTGCAGCAGGATTATCTATATGAAGAGATTTCAAGATGGTAGCACCATCATTTGTCACAGTCACACTATGTCCCCTACCTGTTGATTGCAATATTTTATCCTGTACATAGAACAAAAGTGCTATAATATATCATTAATTCGGAATATACTATCAAATTTCACATCCTAATCCTGTTATTATGGCACTTTAACCCCAAATACCCTATGCAGTAGATAAAAGAAATAAACCGTCACATATACTATTATATTAATATGTTTTTCCCATACGTCACAGCAGCACCCAACGCTTTTATAAACATTCAATATGCATAATCAAAAGCAGTTAATGTTATACATTTTTTACACTAAAGCTTTTATAAACATTCAACATGGATGCTGAACAGCTCTTTAGGATGAAATCATTGCAAGATAATTAAAAATGCAGTTACCATTCCTTTAGGCCCCAATGTCGTCTTCACGAGGTCAGCAATTGCCATGCCACCGATAAATGATGCCTGCATCAGAAAACGTTAAATAGTTGAATATAATCATTATTACATCATGCTATTCTTTCATCATCTAAGCCTTCTTGTCATTCATGTTAAATGTACAATAAACTTAAATGATTAATCAGGTTTAACTTGAGTTCATTTTTGAGCTTATTAGTTATCTATTAGAACCACATAAATTGAAGTAATTGTTCTCTAGCCTATTGTATTCTCAATGTACTTTGGTAGAACTAGCAAATCCCAATTGCAAGTTATGAATGCCTTCTATTGAAATCTCTATGTAATATTCTCTCCACATTTGCAAATAGTTTCATTCAGTCTCCCAACTTCCAAGACAAACTAGAAGAGAAGCTATAATTAGAAGATAGACACGATGAAATATGATAACCTATAGAAAAGTACATTCTTGTTGGTCAAAATAAAAAGTATTTCAAGATCATATTATTAAAGTTTCAACTCAGAGATTATCATGCGGTTTCATGACTTAAATCTTGGTGCATATCGTCTACAAAATTCAAGACTTGATGCAACTAAACCATTAAACTTTGTCTGAGTGAACTTCTGCTCATTGTTCATAAGAATATCACACAGTATTTGTGACTGGCCATTGTAATCCAATCTTTTCATTCACAAGTCATGCTTTTCTCATACAACAACCACTGAAAAGAGTGTCATCCATTTCTGATCATACTGCACTATGTGGCCTGCTGTTATGTGTTTAACTCATTAATTTCTACCTCGCTGTGGAATCAAGTTAACCAATATCACTTTCCTCCAACACCCCCAATAGATTTAAGCTTCTTTTCGCGGAGAAATGTCAGATCAAGGTATCTAACTTAATTCAAGAGCAACATGCCTTCAGGTATTCCACTGATAATCAATTCTCTTTTATGCACCACATTACAATATCTCAAATATTACATCCAAGAGAGGGGCTTTCTTATTGCTTGCCATTGGTTATTGATCAATAGCATCATGTGGATTATCTTTGATAGTTTCAACATCTGTCCTTACTCTCCAATTTACTATGTAGGATAGAGTACCCCAGTCTCCGATTTACCACGTAGGAAGGTGTACCTCGTAGCAAAATATTCTCAGAATCTTTCACGACCTTTTTAGCATTGTCAATGGTACATTCAAAGGAGCTTTTAGGACCAGCTTTCACCCAGGCCCTGCACTATTTCAACTCAATGGAAGTATATCTTCGATATTTTCAGATACAGTCAAATTCAAAATATCCCTTTTGCTACCTTTGACAGAGAGATTGGTTTTTCTCAGTAAATTGAGGATTTGATGTTTCTCTCCCTACCTCAGTTGCTACTCTGTTCTTGTTTTGAGTTTGGAGCTATATTCTGCTTATGGGTTCCGTATTGGGGCAGGGTATACATTTATATACATAAAAAATATGCAATTCAATGGATTCTTAGAACTAGTTGGATTCCGTTTGGAATATATCAAGCGTGTTCTTCAGTAGCACAAGTACAAATTGTCTATCTAAATATGAATTGATGCTGGATTTTATGGATTGATTATCATATACTCTCAGTTGTTTAACAGATGTGTGGAAGACCATTGATAGTTTCTAGTGTAATCATTGGAATACTATTCAGCTAATTTCAATGTTTTTGTTCCTTTACTGATTAAAATCATTTGCTTCTCATGGATTTTGGGCTTTCGATCTCTCGATTTTTTAAGACCTCGGAGGCATCAGTTGTCAAGGAAATCTCTTCTCTTCATACCGTCTGCTACATGGCTGTTCTTTTAGCACTCTCAGCTGGGTTGATAGCTCTGAACTTCCCTAGCTTCTTCCTGCTCTGCTCCAGCTAATGTAGGTTTTGGGTAATCAAGAACTTAAACAGGGGGTAACTTCTTATTATTATGCCACTCATGCTAACACTTTATTGCCTTGTCTTGAACATAGTGATATGTGAAATTTCACTTCAACTTTCGTTGCTCTTTATGTAGTTTTCTAAAGATGTAAAGGAATGGCCAGTTCCCCTGCTTAGGATGGTTGATTGATGGGCCGGTGTCGACAGCAAACGATAAACTTTTTGACCTCATGTTCAGATATGTGTACTAACCTCTCTCTGCTGGTAATCCTATTGCAAGATGAAATAGTGATAGCTTCTGCTGAACCCTTCATAAACAGATAGTCCTCTCCAAACAAGGCAACCAATTTGCAATGTTTGAACAGATCTAACTTGACAGAGAATGGGGGATAGTTGATGGTACATTAGTAAGCGTGATATTATTTGGTTTGGGAAATCATAGTTTTCGGCACAACCTGTATTTTGTTTCATCTTTTACAATTTATATGTTGGATATGTATTTGAAATGAATTCTTATGGTATCCACTAGACTTGTTCTCATAGACCCAGAATTCAAGAAATGGATGAAGCTATATCTTGAGGGCTACGTCTCTTATCTTTTCTTGCTGCATCTAGCAATTTTCTTTAAAGGCCCATGTAGCACGGGCTATGTACAGGTTTTTCTAGACAATGTAAACTTTCTTGTTTCTAGTTAACGTCACAGTTCAAAAAATATCTTGAAATTGAAAAAAAAACAAAAAAATCTTAGTTTTTTTAGAGTGTATGTCTATGTATCGATTCTCTATAAGACCCTAATCAACTTCATTTTCAACTTTTCTTAGGGTGTTTCTTTAAAAATGAAGTTATGCATGTTTTGAAATATTTGCTTGAAATAAATTCTCTTTCATTTTTTCCTGGTATTTTCCCCAATCCATTTTGGTCCAATATATGTCACATTTTTTTAACCTCCTGTATTTCATTTTTTTAATGAGCATGGCTACTGTGGCGTTTTTTGACCTCTTGTATATAGGCATCCTAAAGCCATCTAAACCGGCTTGATTATGGGAAAACCCCGCTTGAGCCAACATAGTACTGGGATGGGTGACGTCCCAGGAAATGCATGTTACCAAGCACCAAGTACAAGTCACAGGTTTCAATCCCACCTTCTCAACCCATATGAGTAGTGAGTGCCAGTTTGACCATTCATGAGATCTTGTGAATCAATACTCGTAAAAGATGGGTTATTGAAAAACGCTTGGTGGAAACTATTGCAGAAAACTTCTAAAGAAAACGATGACTACAAACGGCAACCAAGACAAAAGTCGTGAAAAAGGTTTTCGTGATATTAATGACAAAATAAAGACCAACTTACCATCCTGGCGCGATCACCCTTCTCATCCGTGGCCTCATCTTTGAATATCTTGTCATTCTGCATTTGCATCAAAAATATATATATATACAATAATAAGGAACCCTAACCCTTTGTTTTTTACTTCAAAATGGAAATCCAAGCAAGGAAATCCAAATCCCCAAACTTACCGCCATGTATATTTACGAATAGTTAGTGTCGCTTTTCTTATGAAAATAAAACCTCGGCGCTCCGCTCAAACAGCTGCTTTCTTCTGTCTTTAAGACAAACAAAACAAACTAGCTTCCAAGTACGAGAGGAGGGTTGGCTTAATGCGCAGAAAGGAGGCAAAATAGTTATTGGCTAGATAAGTATAATAAGAAAATAAATTTTTGAATCGTTTTGGCATGGATAGATGCTAAAGCTTACATCGATTCTTGCCGGGATGTTAAAAGTCATCCGATGCTCCGTAGGTAAAGGTCCTTTTTAGGTTTTTAGGTCATCCCCGAAGGAGTCGCCCTTATTATTTTCGAGGGGTCAATTATGAGGATAGGCATTTTACAATGGTAATTTTTTGTGGGGGTTGATTATAATATCGTGAATTAGATATTAATTTATTATGATATTGTTATCAAGATTCACAATGGTAATTTTTAGTAGTAGTTGATTATAATATCATGAATTAGATATTAATTTATTATGATATTACTATCAAGATTCAATTGTGTAGTTTTGCGAGTTAAATTTATCGACCTATATTTGAGGAGTAGTGGTTCACGTGAACCCATCTCTCATGAGAATGAATGGTCCACTTAGCACTCATTGCAGCTAGGTGATGCTCGCAGGGATGAAGCATTGGGCCTTCTCGAGAGGTCACCTAAACACGCTTAACCATGGAGTTTCCTCCAAGGTTAAGCCCACTTAGCTTGCTACCCCATTTGCAAAACCTTCAGGAAGTGTTGTGCCGTATGAACCATTCATTATAGAGCCCCTTAAACTCATCAATTGATAAGTAGGAGGTATTTTCCACATTAAGTCAAATTATGATATTGTTATCAAGATTCAACTGTGTAGTTTTTCGAGTCAAACTCGTTGACCCATGTTTCATGAATAGTAATTCACTCAAACCTATCTCTCATGAGAATGAATGGTCCACTTAGCACTCATTGTATCTAGGTGATGCTCATAGGGGTGAAGCATTGGCCCTTCCTGGGAGGTCACCCATCCTAGTACTACTCCAACTTAGGAGATCTATAATGAATGGTTCATAAGACACAACACTTACTGAAGGTTTTGCAAATGGGATGGGAAGCTAAGAGGGTTTAACCTTGGAGGAAACTCCATAGTTAAGCACATTTGAGTTGGAGTAGTATTGAGATGGGTGACCTCTCGATAAGGCCCAATGTGTCATCCATGTGAGCATCACCTAGATGCAATGAGTGCTAAGTGGACCATTCAATCTTATGAGAGATGGGTTCATGTGAACCACTACTCATGAAACATGGGTCAATGAGTTTGACTCAAAAAACTACACAGTTGAATCCTGATAGCAATATCATAATTTGACTCGTTGTGGAAAATACCTCCTACTTCTCAATTGATGAGCTTGAGTTGGAGTAGTACTAGGATGGGTGACCTCCCGGGAAGGCCCAATGCTTCACCTCTATGAGCATCAACTAGATGCAACGAGTGCTAAGTGGACCATTCATTCTCATGAGAGATGGGTTCGTGTGAACCACTACTCATGAAACATGGGTCAATGAGTTTGACTTGAAAAACTACATAGTTGAATCTTGATAGCAATATCATAATTTGACTTGCTATGGAAAATACCTCCTAGATATTAATTTTTGGAAGATTTTTATTCCTTCATTTTTAGTCATTATTTAAATGATATGTATGAGTAGCCATTATTCTAATGATCATTTTTCCTCATGTATAAGTGATAACAAACATAAGGTAAGGAGGACCCACTTTAACATTTTTGCTTGTGGAAGCTTTCAATTTAACATGTCATGAGTTGTTAGTAACAATTGATGGCCACCTTAAATTTGATGTCTATTTGACTATCATAAGACACTTTAGATCTTAAATTTGGCATCCATTTGATCGTCATATGGAAGTTTTTTCTTCTTACTTGGAGAAGTTGATTGAAAAATCATGATATCTTAGGTGTATGGTGAAGATGAGTCCAGTTTTTATTTTTTTTAAAGTGTTTTTGAGCCCAACACATTATTATAGTTAGATTGAGGCCATATATCACCAATCGATAAGAAAAGTATAGAGAAGGTAAAAGAGTCGATAATCAATGTGGTATATGACAAATCTAAGATAGGCACTTCAAGATTGATATTTATCAACATTTTTCAGATGGATGTATTTAAGATATTTATACTAGTTATAATATATAATTTTAAGTATAATTCCATAATTAGTGACTACAAATTGTTCCAATTAATATGTGTGTATTTTTTAAAACATTTCTTGTGTATTTATTAGTTATTAAATTGTATGATTTTAGAATGTTTATGTACATGTTGATTATTGGTTCAAATTAAGTGTAATTATTGTATTTGTCAACTTCTGATAGTCCTTGTGCCTTATCTCTACCCCTTCATAAGTTCCTTTCTCTCTCTTACCCATTATCCATGCCTCATTATTTGTGTCAAGAGTATAGGGTAGGCTCATGGGTTTGTCAGGAGAGTAAGCTACACTTTTGGGTCCTTAGATGGTATGTTTTAGCTAATGTATGCATGTCCCTTTCATCCCTCCTTTTTTGTTTTTATCCATTTAGTGTTTGTTGGGCATGTAGATACTAAAATATGGTCTTCGGTACTTAATAATGATTATTTTAACTTAGATTTTGAGTGCTTCAAACTTCATTTGTGACTTCTCCTAGTGATAGGTTATAGATACTAAATTTAAATTATATAACACCTCAGTCTTATAAAATTGGAAAATACCTATGATGGTTGTACCCTTCATCTCTAAGACATTTTCGCTATCAAAAGGCTCATGTCTGCTATCTTTGTATGACAAATTATTTGTCTCTTAGTCCAACCCTATGTTATTTTTATGACCAAACCTTCTATGTTATGCAAAATGCTCTAAACCTTATCATTATTCTTCTCTAGCAGTTTTGGACCTGGACCTATTTTTTGTGATCAAGGAATACATAGAGGGGAGATTAGTATTGTGTTAGTATGAAAGAAAATACAATAAAACACACTAAAAACCTTACACCTTTAGCCTAAACACTCAATGAGCTAGTGAACTACACGAGTAACTAACAAATGAAAGCAAAACAAAGACATTTACCTTCCATGAGAGCAAGTGTAGTGTGTTGGCAATGAGATTGATGTGCTCAGTTGTGTGTTCAAGAATTCTTTGTCAATGGAGCTCCTTGCACTACTTTTCTTATCACCTTGGTAATGTTGGCTTGGCTTTGACTTGGTTTGGCTTAGCAAATAGTCATGGTAACTATAATTCAAGAGAGCTTTGAGAGAAATCTTGCATAATAACATTAAACAACAAAGCATATTTATCAATGGGTGAGGCTTTGTATTTATAGCTTCCAAAACTAACTCTAACCCAAGTGTAGTTAGGTTAGAATTAATTGTGGTAGATTTCAAACTAACCCTTACTTAAGTTAAGGATGGAACATGCATTTAATATTTGAGATAAAGATCCTATTTATTACGCATGGCTCTCTATTCCTTAATTTATGGCATTTGGGGAGATATTTCCAATTTATTGACTTTGAGGATGATTACAACATTTTTATTCAATTTTTATTTTTCCAAAATTTATTCTTACTAATTGCACATAGAAATTTCACTTAAGCATTTAATTTTATTTAATTGATTAATTCATTATGCTTAGCATTTTTGCATTTTAAAAATTATTAAGTGCCCTGCTTAATGGGTCTAAAGGCCAAACTATCACATTATTAGGTCACAAGTTGATTGGAGATGAATCTATGAGAGGTTATTATTATGTACAAGGTAATACCCCAAATAAGAATGTCTCAACATGATTATGAGTACTAATGTTTGATGTACGAATAAATTTAGAACAATCAATGAAACATAGGCTTAATTTATATTGTTTGGTATAAAACAATATAAAGTTTGATTGGAAGTCAGTTGTGGCCAAAATGGGGTGTTTATAGTTTGTCCCTGTTTGGGAAGGCATTGCAAGCTATAGGCACAATAATGTCTTCTCGAATAATGAAAAAGTCGTTAATGCCTAATGTCTTAAAAAGTAATGGATGGGCCCTATATGCCCCCTCAAGGGAGTGGGTGACAAATAAGGTTGATGAATGGTCCCTCAAAAAGAAAGAAAAAATGGGACCTAAAGGTAAAGTGGTTGGAAAAATATCGATTTGCCTAAAGGTGGTTATAATTAATGGCACAGTGAGATGCCCCAGTTGGGCAAATAAAAAAGATGATTTGGCCAAGGACAGTTATAATCATTGACATAGTGAGGTAAAAATAATGATTTACCCAAAGGAGGTTAAAACCATTAGTAAATAGAAAGCATACCCCAATAGGGCAAACAAATGATAATGATTTGCCCAAAGGTGGTTATAATCATTAGCATTCAGATAGATTGAAGCACAATGATTTGCCCAAAGGCAGTTATAATCAGTAGCACTGGGATTTTGGCATAATATGGTGAATAAAAAAAGGGGGCTTACGTACTGAATTTGTACTCACAGAGTAAAAGTAAGCTAATATAGAGGACAAACATGAATTCGAGCTATCTGCTAGCATGGAGATGCATCTCCTAACTAGTAAGGATTAAAATTCATTCATGATTTAATTACTCAGCATGTGGGTAATATTTGGATATGTTGGGAACAAGAATAAGTACTCTGACACCATTATTTGTAAGATCCATTGAATTAATTTTTTGTTGTAACACGTGACTGTATGCACCATGATATAAAACACTATGATGAGTTAGTCATGATGTGCATACAGACTGACTCCTGATCCAATAATCAATTAAAAATAACATTCCAATGATAAAAACCATGATAACAATGTTGTTGTATCAATACAGATGGACTTAAGTATAATACATAAACAATCACCTGATGAACGCATATAGACTAAGTCAAAGCACAACAATGAAAGTAAATAAATAGGCAAATAAACAAACATACAAACAAAACAAAACAAAACATTAATAAACAGAAACACAACAAGACCCCAATAAAGAAAAGTTAACAAAATAATCAAAACAAAATCAAACAAACACAAACAATAGTTAATCATAATGTTAGTACAAACATAAAACAAATTGTTAGTGCATGTGTAATAGATGTGTTACTCTTGGTGATAGGGTGACCTCTAAGCTAGATAGAAATGACGTAGGTATAACAATGCAATAACAATGGCACAAGGTTGTCCCTAGATTATAGGAAAACAATGACACATAAGAAGACGATAAACATTGCCCCTAAGTCAAGGAGACAACAAAATAAAGCAAACAAAAAAGGGGGAATAGAAGAAAAAGAAGGGGTAGTCGAGCTAACTCCAAATGCACATGGTAAGTGGACACTGCCTACATAGTTACATGGATGCAAGATCCAACATGAATTTCAAGTCAAATCTAGTTCTCCTAAGATATGGGATAAAAAAAATTGATGATAAGGAAACATGATTATTTTGTAAAGGAAAATAGGAATGATCTCACAAAAAGATGAGTGTGTGAGAAAAGAGAGGGACAATGTTCATAAATATGAAGACATCAACGCAAACAAATTGCATAAGCACAAGATTATGGTTATTACGTCTAAGGCAATAGGAAAGCATGTGCACATGAAGTGGGTTCATAATGCTTCCTACATTTAATGCTGAGAAAGAAAAAGAGCTCACAAAATTGTGAGAGCATAAGATAAATCCAAGTGGTCATTAGTGTATTAAAATTGAATGCACAATGCTCATAATATAAACTTGTAAAATGGTGAGAGTGTATGACTAAGGCTAATAAGGATGGGGAAAAAAATGACAAGTGATTACTCATGAAATAGTTAGGAGTCCCAGGATCCTTAAGGCAAAGAAGTGGTTGAAATAGAAAGAAAGGTGTGGTCGAGCTAACCCAATATACCCCATGTATCCAAGTGTTGACTACATAGTCTATGCAAACCTTAGGCTGATGTAGCTCTCCCAAAAATGGGACAAAAAAGACCAAGGTGGTATAGGAATAAACTAACTAAACAAAATGGCCCATCCCAAAAAAATTTGATGGATTTATCTCTCACATGGAAATTCTAAGCCAATTTTCATGGTTTTATATTTTTAAGAATTTTCTAGATCTTTTACAAATGTTTTTAAAATTTTTGAGGTATTTCAACTCAATTGAGAATGACAAGATATCAAATGGTTCAAATCATAAAATGGAGAGAGCATTGCTTAGGTTGCTTGCAAAATTATGAGAGTGTTCAAACTTAAAATGCTCTCAAAATGACAATAGCATGGGAAAAGGGTGACTGAGATGACCTCAACGTAAATCAAGTGTTGCCTGCATAGTCTCATTAAGACCTCAAGTCACTACAATTTTGCCTTACATCTAAGGAATCTGATTAAGTAGCAGTAAGTTCATGTCTTAAAGGTTTGTCAATGATGTCTCCAAGGTGACCAAGGATGCCGACGAGGTGTCATGTATGCTAGAATGACAATGACAAAGTGTGCTTCAATCAGCTTAAGTGTTCCTACATGGTTTTTTAGTGTTTGACTTAGTGAGGTAATTGATGGATGATTTCAATGGTATGGACATGTTGTAAATACCCTATGGGGTGATATGAGTGCTTGGAGTGCTTATGAAATTAAATGAAATTCATCAGAACAATCATGATTGTCTAAGTTAAAATAGTCATCTTGACAAATAAAGTCAAATAAGTAGTTTGATGATGTCATCTTTCACATACGAAGGTTTTAGGAATAGTTTGATACATGGATGGATTCCACTATGAGAGGTGATCATGTGGTTAAAATTTTAGGATCAGACATTGAGCATAGCAAAATTTATAATAGTGCAAAATTGGCATCTCAAACAAAATTCACTAAGTTTCTATACTTAACCAAATTTGTAGATAAAGATCTACGATGAGTGTTTAATCAGGTGATCAAGATCTAATAGTGAGCATCCAATCTGACAGATGGAGATCCAATGGTGAGCGTATGATCGTGCATATAGAGATCATCGATGCACATAAAGTCAATATGTCAATGGATGCTCACAAGGCACACAAGGGTGCCAAGTGTCTTAATTACAAAAGTGTAGAGCAAGATCAAAGGTGCACACTAAGTCAATAAGTCAACATGATGCTTAGAAGGCATGCGAGGTTGTCAAGTGGTAAAATTTCATTAGAGACTGATTTCAAGGTACGTAGAGGGCATGTGGGGCTACCAAGTGGCTTGATCTTGGAAGCAAGGATCTAAGATCAATGATGAGTGATGAAAGATAAAGACCAGGATACTCCCAAGGAGATTGAGGAGCATGTTTGATCTAGATTTCAAGGAGTGTGAGATGAAGACATGTGTCTGTAATATTCACATTAAATAGTGACTATTGGAATTTGAATATTCAAATCAATGAAGGAAAACCAATCTATAGTGTTTGACCTATAAATTTTGATATATGACGAGTTTGATAGTGATGTAAAAGGTAAAATGGTAGAGAAATTCAAGACACATCCAGAGAATCTAGTTATAAGGTTTGAATGTTCATAGAGTCAAATCTATTGAGCTCCAAAGTTGATTGTGTTTAATCATGGTCTGTAAGTGATCTAAGAAGGATATTTGAGTTGTTCTTGATAGGGTCTTGATGTTTCAAGATGAATTAACTATTGGAGAGTGTTGTAAACTCCATGAAGACTATCTATGTGGATTATGGAGGTTTAACCAATCCATATTTAGTGTGAATAAATTCTTAGAATTTAACTATGTTTGTTGAATGCACTGACAGGTTGAGTAACCATCTTACAGAGGTAAGATGGAGATGTTCTGAGCAAAGCTAAGGAAACAAATGAATATGAATAAGTCAAATAAGTCTCAAATATTGATGAGAAGGTATTAGATGTCATTGTATACCCCTGATCAGTTATGGAGAGTCAAAATAGTTTGACTGTGTGTGACCAGTCTGAGTGGTCACTCCAAGAGAGTTATTTTGAGTGCTTAGAGCGTGAGTGAAGGTGTCCAATGGACATGGGGATGTTGCATAGGTCATGTATGATCTATTCATGCATTTGGTTGAGTGGATTGTTGTTGTAGGTTCTAGGTTGCACCCAAGCATAAAGTAGAAGTGTTCACGTCTTACTCTTAAACCTAGTCCAACATGGGAATGACCCTAGGTTTTGGGTTACTTAATGCTGGGTCAAACCTCTTGGATTTTTAATGAGGCTAGCTCCTCAGATATGATAATTTGAATCTCTCTTCTTAAAACTTAATATATTGGGATGAAAAGGGGAGAAAATACATGAATGAAAACCTATTTTAAGTGTGGTGATACACCAAATGTTCAAGGATCCACTCTCAACTTGGACACTTTCATAACTACTAATGAATCCAATGGAGACAAGGATTGATTAGATTTTGTGACAGAGTTCCAAACATGAGTATTTTGTATGAATGTTGAAAAGAGACTTGCAACTTTAAGGCTAGGAAGAGATAAGTCTATGGAAGACACTATGGACTTATGACACTTCAAGAGAAACCTCACTAGCTAACACTTCACACAACCTGCAAGAAACTCATAGTCTTAAATCAAGGTACATGAAGGACCTACAGATGATGAATAGGCAACATACATTCTACAAATAAAACTTCAATAAATCACACTTAGCATTAAATAAAATCTAAAATTGTCTTATATTGCTTCAAAGGGTTTACAAAGTTATTTTAGTAGAGGTTTGCTATACCCAGTCGAGGGATACTAATCAAGATCTCAAAGCTAATATTTATAGGAATAAAGAAGGTAAAAGAGAGAGAAATTGGTGCTAAGGGGTCATTAATGTGCCCAATACCACTTAGAATAACTATCACCATAATCCTTCTCGAGCTTTCCCTTATATTAATATCACCGTGTCTTTCTCGGACGTGATGGAGAATGTGAAGATCAAGACTAGTTACAGGAAGCAATCCCCACCGACGCATGAATCCTTCTCAAGATCCTCTTCATTAATGCCCTTTGTTGTCTTCCTCAATCATGCTTACTCATTTTTTGACATTCCTTGTGTAGCCACCATTATGCCATTGCTTTTAAATCCTGAATATAAATATACTGTGGATGAAAACCAATCACCCTATTGGTTTTCATATAGTCACAATTGTAAATGAATATCCATAGGCTAGGGTCTCTTAATTCTAAACAAGATGTAAAATCTATGTCTGGAAGCTCTCAAAAAGTTTTACAAGGCTTTAATGGCGTTAGACAGCTTTACAAAGTATATTCCTAGTTATCTAGATCATGCTTAATCTTGCATTTATGTATTTTACCTGCTTGGGGTGGCGAGATCCTTTGTCCAACATGTTTGCCTTCATGGCATCTTCTGGTTTGACCTTAGTCAAATTTTCTCTCCATTGAAGTGCCTTAGCTTTCAACTTTAAATGTCGACCATCAATCTTGATCTGGTCTCCCCACATTTTGCCAATTGTCAACTATGCATTCGTCCTCAGGATCCTATTGTCAGCTTTTTGACTTCCTGACCTCCCACACACCATAAATTTTTCTCTATATGAATGAACACATATCATTAATCTTTTGCTATCCTAACATGATTGAGACACTTGTCACCTTCTCATTTGCTTTTAAGATCTATTGACCTTTTGATTCACTACTCATCATCGATTTGCTTTGTATGATTACACATACTTCATCGATTTGCTTGGGCCCACTAGACTTGTCAATCACCACTCACAATTAGATCTCTACTCAAGTACCTGAGATCTTGACACTTGTCATCAATGCATTCATGTTAACATTTTGACTTGATGCTCATCGTTGATCTTTGATGTATGAGTGAATGCATGCCATTAGATCCTCGGGACCCACTAACATCTGACAGATCATTTCTCATCATTAGATTTGATCTTAGCTCTTGATAATTGGACACTTGTTAGCTCCACATTTAATTTGGGAACATTTGAATTTAAATGACTATTTCACAAGCCCTAAATTTGATGTATGTGTGCACATTTCACTCTGTAAGTATAACTTTAAAGCTTTATATCTTGAGATAGCAAGCTCGTCAAGACATTAAATTTGTAGAGGATGATCTTAAAATGAAAAAATTCATGTCCATGCAATATTTTGGGCCTATATGGCTTCTTGAGCAAACTTATTAAATGCATAATCAAGCTAACTTATTCATTTTTGCATGCCGTGCCAAGACGGTCTAGTTCTTCTAAACTTATGCTTGAATCGTTGTTTGATCTTTCAAAGATCCGATGAGTCTCTGAGGCTTATGCAAACTCATTCCATGATCCTAACTGCATTGATCACCATGAGAACTTGCTTCCTCAAAATTTTACAAACTACACTTTGAGTTTACTGAAAGTGTTTCAAAAGCTTTACAAACTATATGTGATATTTGGACCACTCATTCCATCTATAACTTTGTTCAGCTCATCCATTTAGGTAAAAGATCAACATGTGGGCCAGAATGGCCAACATTTTTGGTGACTTAGCTAGCTTGACCAACTTGTTGGTCATGAAATCTAGAATTTGATCAAGCTTGCTCATGATGACTAAACAAATGAAGTATTACTTATAAAAGGATTCTTCTTGGCTCTTGGAAAAACCTTGAAGCAAAGGGACACACACAAACAAAAAGAAAGCCACAAAACACACCAAAAAATTAAAAAATAATGAATAGAGCAATGTGTAAGATCACTTGGAGGTAAATACAGACCTATCTACCTATGTACAAAGATCATGAGATAACACCAGTAGCAAAATTTAAGATACCTCCCATTGAAAGGGATAGGAAGGATCTCTCCATTAAAATTAGCAAGCTCAAAGGCATTGCTCTACTTACAACCTATGATAACATAAGGCCCACTCCAAAGACTATCAAACTTGGAGTGCATTCCTAGTTTTGCACGGTCCTCATCCCATTTGAGGACTATATCACCTTGTTGGAATGTCTTTGAGGAAGCTCTCTTATCAAATGACCTCTTAACTTGGTGTTGATTAGACCACATAATGTGCATAACAATGTCCCTTATCTCCTTTAGTTGTCTTAGCTCATTTAACCTTATCTGCATGGTATCATCCTCTAGTAGCTCAAGTTGATGTGCAAGATCTAATGCAAGAAGTTTAAGAGATATAGGAAGTTTGGCTTCTTTCCCGTAAACAAAAAGGTATGGGGAGTGTCCAGTAGTTTTCTTAGGTGTCACTCTATTTTCCCATAGGGTAGTCTTTAGTCTAGTATGCCACTCCCTCTGACCATCTTTCATAGTTCTCTTAATAATCCTCAATAATTTCTTATTTATGGACTCTGCTAGTCCATTGCCCTATGGGTAATAGTTAGGGAGATGATTTTAGATAAATTCCATGTGAAAGGGCCCACTTACATACCTTGTTTTTGTTGAAGGCCAATGAATTATAAGAAATGATTGTAGAAGGCACACCAAATTTGGTCACAAGGCTATCATAAAAGTCCAAGACAAAATCTTCATTAGCTTCCTTGAGGATAGTTGCTTCAACCCACCTTATAAAGTAGTATGTAGCTGTAATGTTCCATTTATGTCCTTTACTTGAATGGAGGTGTATCATCCCTATGAAATCTAAGCCCCATTGCATGAAAGGTTGTTTTAACTATATGGGTTGCAAGGGAAGGGTAACCAGTTTCTATTTACCAACAAAAGATGCACATTTTGGGCATTTCCTTACCCAAGAGTGTGCATATATAAACATTATGGGCCAAAAGTACCCATATCTAATGATCTTAGAGGCTATGGTCTTGGAGGAAAAGTACCCACTAGTTGGACCATCATGGAACTGCTCAAGCAGTTTGTTTATTTGGCATGATTCTACACACCTCAAAGCATGTTTTTTATGTCTCTCTTGAAAAGTATTCCATCTATCAGGACACAAGGTATACTTTGGAACCTGAAGTGCCTTCTCTTGGATCTATCTAGTCCCATCAGACACTGGTCTGACTCAATAAATATGAGTATATCATGTGTCCAACTAAAAGGTGTGATGTCTGCAGCTCCCTATTGGCTGTCATGGACTACCAACACTTGATCTTTATCTTGTTTTACCTCTACTTTAAGGTGTTCACATAACCGTTTTCCCCTTACAATATTTATAACTCTAACCTCAAGGTCATACTCCATACATTTTGTCACCCATCCAACTCTTTTCTCATTAAGTTATTTGTTGAGTATAAACTCTTTAACACTTGGGTGTAACACCATGAGTATGATCTTACTATTGGAAACCATGTGCCTAAATTTATTCAAAGCTCTCACTACTGTAAGCACATATTTCTATACAAAGATATACCTTTCTTCATACCCCTCTAAGGCCTGACTGAAGAAAGCATTGGGTTGTTCCAAATCTTACTTGTTTTATTGCATCAACATGGTAGAGATTGCATCCTGTTTCTATCGCTAATTCGCTTTTCAGATTTAAGAGAGAGAAGAAACTAAAGAGATAAATGGACAAGGCATGTGAAGTACCTAGATAAAGATCGCGCACCGTAATCCAGACATTTGTGAGCACCCCTCTTTGGCTGTGGAGGAATGACACCTGCAAAGAAAAGGAACTTGGACAAGAAAATGTTAGATGGATATGCGGTGGGTTGCCAAGCAAAAGCTTGTTCCCAGAAGTATGATAACTTCCTTAAGGGAGGTCAACCCACTATTTTGATAAAAGATGAATGATTGATAAAAGACAGAATGCTAAAATAGACTGAAATGATAGCAAACTGAAAGAGAAAAGAAAGCAAAGGCTTACCTGGAAGAAGCTGTCGGCCTGGTTGCAGTCGCCGGCGTCGGTGGTCTCACCGGCGTCGGTTGTCGGGTCTGCCGACGTCGGTTAGTCTGCCGACGTCGGTGGGGGTAATGACCAGCGTCGGTCGGGGCAATAGGCTTGGACGGGGTTTTAGGCAGGTTCTGGTCGAGTCTGGACAGAGTCTGGTCTGGGCTTGGTTTATGGACGGGTTTGAGTCTGATTCGAGGCAGTCAGGGGGTCTGTGCAGAGATACAGGAGAGTCAAATGGACAGAGAGGGTCAGAGAGATAGAGGAAGCCAATCAAGGAGATAGGAATCCGGGTCTGGGTGACAGTCAGAACTGAGGGAAAGAAGTGCTAAATCTAGTTTAGAAATGACTAGAAAGCATAAAGAAAACAAACAGAGTACTTACCTGTACCCTGCTGAAGAAAGTGTTGATCTTGTTGCTGGTGATGCCGGATGTGAAACCTGTTGCTGATGAAGAATCTCTGTTGTTCACTTGCAGAAGCTTGCTGTGTACCTGAGGGAGAGAGTCAGATTGATTGGGAGAGAGGTCAAGTGAAAGGATGGATACAAGGGTCTGATACGAAGGTTGAAGAGTCGGGATGCCAGGGAGAGAGTCACAGGGAGCGAAGAAGAGCCAAGAGGAGGAGATAACGGTACAGAAGCCATTATGAAGGGTGCCGACGCCGGCAATATCGCCGACGTCGGTGGCTAAAAGGCCGAAAAAAAGGCTAAAAATAGCCTTCTATCCATTTTCCAGCCGCCAGGTCAAATGAATGCGAGGATGAAACGGTCGACGGAGGTTAAATGGGCGAGTGAAGAGATTGGAATGGGAGTCTTAGGCATTAAATGGCCATGTGGGGAATGAAGGGGATCCAAGGAGGGTATCCTAGGGTGGCGAGGTGGCAAGGAGAGGGAAAATGGACTTATTAATAAATGATTATTTTCAATTAATAAGACCTAGGTAGGTTAGGGATAGTCGAAGTGGCAAGGGACCAAGGGGAGAGAGGAAGACCAAGAGTTAGACACTTTTTAGGTGTCTACACATCCAATGTAGATAAGGCGTACAAGTAGAGTTATTTATTAAATTCAAGATTAAGAAGTTTATGGGCATGATATATGGCCTCCTTGATGGCGTCAAAACTCTTGTTACCTTCTTTGGTCCATGTAGACTCCTTGCCTTTTCTTAACATGTGAGTAAGAGGCTTGACCAGCTCTACAAAGCTTAGGATAAACCTTCTTATAAAATTAATCTTCCCTAAGAAACTCTGCAAACCCTTCTTGTGCTTAGGCAAGGGTAAGGATAAGATGGACTCAACTCTTTCAAGATCTATGAAAAAACCATCTTTGGACACTAGACAACCTAATAATTTGCCCTCATGAACACCAAATATACATTTTTTAGGATTCAATGACACACCATATCCTTTGCATATTTCAAATGTTAACCTTAAGTGAGCAATGTAATCAGCTACGTCTTTTGAGAAAATAGTGATTTCATCTAGGTAGATGAGCACCATGTCATTGATCAATCCTTTAAAGGTAACATTCATTGCCCTTAGGAAAGTTGTTCCAGTATTGGATAGTCCAAAGGGCATTTTCATATATGCATAAGTGCCCCACTTTGTAGTGAAGGTAGTCTTATGCCTATCTTCTTCCTTGACCATAATTTGATTATAACTAGAGTATCCATCAAGCAATGAGAAACTCTAAGAACCTACCACCTTTTGAAGAATACGATGCATTGAGGGCAGTGGGTAATGGTCTTTTAGGGACACTTTATTGAGGTCCCTAAAGTCAACACATAAACATATTTCCCCATTCTTCTTCCTCATTGGCACAGGGTTTTCCACCCATGAGGAATGCTTAATGGGTAATATTATCTTTGATTCAATCAACTTAAATAGCTCCCTTCTCATCAACTCTCCCACTTTTGGGTTGACAGGCCTTTGTTTTTGCCTAAATGGTCTTGCATTGCTCTCTAGTTAAATGGTATGTTGTGCAAGTTTGGGATAAAAACCCTTTAAATCCTTTTATTCCTATGCAAATACATCAGAGAACTCTCTGGCATAAAGCAATGAATGTAGATCTCTCTTCTATTGTGTTAATCTTTACTAACTCCAACAATTTATTCTTGAAGGTTTCTATCATTTCATAATGTTCCTCCTTTGTTGAGATACATGCCTTGCCTCTTCTCACTTCATCATCTTCATTAAAGATGCTTTCCAATGTCACAAGCCCCTTAGGTATCTTGTTATATCTCAATTGCACTATTTGATCATCATATTGATGTTGGATTTTGTTTTGATTCTTATGGCAGAATTCTGCCTCTTGCATCAGAAAATGCATAATTTGCTCATCATTATCAAACACCTACCAACTCACCTCATTGTCAGGTATAGCTAGCCTACATATGAACTTGATCTTATCTTGACTCTGGTTGCCTTTAACTCCTTCTACAACCTCATACTGAGCTCCAATGGCCACAAGCCTATCTGTATGTTGATTTGCCTCTCTTTGGTATGGATTGTATATTAAATGCCAAGAAGTCCTCTATAAGATCCCATACACGATGCTTGTAAGCTTTAAAATGTTGGTTCTTGACTGCATTTATGCCTCTCACCTGTTGCACAATAAGTTCACTATCACCCTTGACTTGAAGAAGTTTGACACCTCTTTTTCTTGCCTCTTGCAAACCATGTAAAAGAGCTTCATATTCAACTGTGTTTAAAGTGCAACTGAATTAAAATCTTGCAGTTGAATAGTACTGATGAGATGAGGGTGAAACCAACATGGTTCTAGCTCCACTACCATTCTTTGACCAAGAGCCATCAAAGAATAAAGTCCATAGACCATCTTCCTCTTGAGTAGTGTTAGTTAGGCAAGGTATAACAACACCCTCTTCATGCATACAATACACCCCTAAGCATGCTTCTTCCATATTGGTGTAGGGATAAAATCCATGATTATCAGCTACCCATTCATCTAGGTACAAGTCTAAAATTCCTTCAAGATGGTTGTGAGGCTCTTGTTCACTAACATTTGCATCCTCTTCAAATATTATACAATAGACATTTGCAAGATTAGGCATATAGGGCTCTAGATGGAACCTAGAGATTGGTTCTGATCTAATAGTGACCCTAGTCCCATATTTAGTCCTGAAAACCATGTATGACCAGTTAAAGGATAAATAGCCACCAATTTTTGTAGTAAATTCCTTAGATAGGCATAAGAAAAAATATGGGCTACGTCTACAACCATTACATCCTGAGTAATGACATAATTTGGGCAAACTGCCAATGTGATATTAAGATCTTTCAATATACCTACTATTTTAGTGGGGGAACCATACAACTAGAGAACACCTTTTTTATTAGGCACATACTTAAGCTCAAGCTTATTTTCTATGACTTTAGGCATAATTGAGGTTGAAGCACTTGAATCTATCATATAATTATGCACTAAGTAGTCCCCTATGATGACTAAAAAATAGAATGGAGGGGGTTTGACAACCTTAAGTAGATGATCAACATTATGAACTTGATCTTGACTAGGAGCTTGACTAGGAACTTGAATTTGACTAGGCTGACTACTGTTTGTAAAAATAGTGTTCACCTTATTAGTTATCTCATTTACATTAGAAAGCTTAGAGAGCTCTTGCTGAAGGATCTCTTTCTGTCCAAGAATAGACAAATCATCATACATAAACATAGTGACATTAGCCTTTTTCATACAATCCACAATATTGAAAGGAAGATTAGTACCTTTAAATTGTACCTTGGGAGTAGAAGTATTGCTTGGCACTTGAGTGACATGAGGAATAAAAGGAGGCTTCTGCTACCATCCATGATGTTGAGGTATTTGTTGAGTTATAGGAGCTTTAACATCTATATTGAAGTGGTACGCTACTGATTAACTTGTGGAGGTGTTGAAGAAGCCTTATGCTACCCCAAATTGTCATCCAACATCCTCCTCTTATCCCTTGTATTGGCTGCAACTTGTTCATCTTCCCTTTGAGTAGTTTTCCCCATGTTTATTGCTACATGTTCAAACATATGTTCCCCTTCTTGAAATTTTATGCACATGGTGTGAGAAGGTGCCTTACCCATGTTCACTTATTGAATTTCTACTTCCAATGGTGTCAAGGCAGGCATATTACCTTGGTTCATTGGAGGGCCTTGTGGTAGAGGAGGTATTGTGTCATGGCCTTGGAATGAAGGATCATGTTGGGGTAGTGAAGTATTATCCTATAAATTATGGTAGACTCTTCAAAGAGGCATCAAGGATATCATGTTGCTAAAGGTTAAGAGGGTTGCCACCATTGAAGGGTATAAAAGCTTGCATTCTAGGCCTTATCATTTGCACAGTGGGGGTTGCACTGCTTAAAATGATAGGATGACCAGGAGATGAATATTTATTTTGGGGATAAGGACATGTCCTATTAAATCTTGCTCTTTTATATGAAGTAGAAGGTAACTCAGTGAATTCAAAGGGAATGCCTTTACTAACTGACCTTCTAGTAACCTTTGGCATGAAAGGTGTTATCTGGATGGTGTTATGAGCTCTGCAACTTGGAGAATATTTAGATTTTGATGATGGTGGATGTCTCCCTCTGCTGTAAATACTTATTCACGACTCCAGACTTCAGATATGCCAAAGAAAATGGGTCCCACCGGGCATGCCAAAAACTATTGGAGGTTCTGGGTTGTACCCAAGTTGAAAGTAGAAGTGTTCACATCCTACTCTCAAACCTAGTCCAACATGGGAATGACCCTAGGCTATGGGTTACCTAATGTTGGGGCAGAAATCTAGGATTTTTAATGAGACTAGCTCCTCAGATATGACAATTTGAATCTCTCTTTTTAAAAATTAATTTATAGGGATGAAAAGGGGAGAAAATACATGAATGAAAACCTATTTTAAGTGTGGTGATACACCAAATGTTCAATGATCCACTCTCAACTTGGACACTTTCATGACTACTAATGAATCCAATGGAGACAAGGATTGATCAGATTCTGTGACAAAGTTCCAAACATGAGTATTTTGTATGAAGGTTGAAAAGAGACCTGCAATTTAAAGGACAAGAAGAGATAGGTCTATGCAAGACATTATGGACTTATGACACTTTAAGAGAAACCTCACTGGTTAACACTTCACACAACATGAAATAAACTGTCTTAAAGTAAGATACATGAAGGACCTGTGGATGATGAATAGGCAACATACATTCTGCAAATAAAACTTCAATAAAGCATACTTAGCATTAAACTAGAATCTAAAATTATCTTATATTTCTTCAAAGATTTTACAAAATGATTTTAGTAAAGGTTTGTTATACCCAGTTGAGGGATATAAAGCAAGAGCTCAAAGTTAATATTTATAGGAAGAAAGAAGGTATGAGAGAGAAATTAGTGCTAAAGGGGTCATTAATGGGCCCAATTCTACTTAAAACAACTATCACCATAATCCTTCTCGAGCTTTCCCCTACATTAATGTGATTGTGTCTTTCTTTAGCATGATGGAGAATGTGAAGATCAAGACCAGTTATATGAAATAATCCCCACCACCACATGAATCTTTCTTGATCTCCTCTGCATTAATTCCCTTCACTATCTTCCTCAATCATGTTTGCTCATTTTTTGTCATTCCTTATGCAGTCACCATTCTGCCATTGCTTCTAAATCTTGAATATAGATGTACTATGGATGAAAACCAATCATGATATTGGTTTTCATATAGTCATGATTCCAAATGAAGATCTATAGGATAGGGACTCTTGAATCTTAATGAGATGTAAAACCTACATCTAGAAGCCCTCAAAAAGCTTTAAAGGGATTTAATGGTGTTAGACTGCTTTGCATAGTCTACTATTGGTTATGTAGATCATGCTTGATCTTGTATTTTATGTATTTTACCTACTTGCGGTGGCAAGATCCTTTATCCAACTCATCTACCTTCATGACATCCTCTAGTTTGATCTTAGTCGAATTCACTCTCCACTAAAGTCCCTTGGCTTTTGACTTTTGATGTCGACCATCGATCCTGATCTAGTTTTCCCACATTTTGCCAATTATCAGCTATGCATTTATTTTCAGGATCTTGCTATTAGCTCTTTGACTTCTTGACCTCTTGCACATTATAGATCTTTCTTTGTATGAATTAATGTGTACCATTGATCTTTTTCCATCCTAACATGGTTGAGACACTTATCACATTCTCATTTGCTCTTAGGATCCATTGACCTTTTGACTCACTGATTGTCATCAATTTGCTTTATATGATTGCACGTGCTTCATCAATATACTTGGACCCATTGGTCTTGTCAATCACTGTTCACTGTTGGATCTCTGATTAGGTACCCAAGATCTTGACACTTGACATCGATGCATTCATGCTAACCTTTTGACTTGATGCTCACCATTAATCTTGGATGTACAAGTGAATGCATGTCGTTGGATCCTCGGGACCCATTGACATTTGTCAAATCACCACTCACCATTAGGTTTGATCTTAGCTCTCCAGATTTGGACACTTATCAAATCCGTATCTAACCTAGGAACATTTGAATTTAAATGACTATTTCATGAGGCTCAAATTTGATGTCTCCATGCACATTTCACTCTGTAAGTCTAACTTTGAAGCTTTATATCTTAAGATAACAAGCTCATCAAGACATGGGATTTGTAGAGGATGATATAAGTATGAAGAAATTCATGTCCATGCAATCTTTTTGGGCCTAGATGGATTCTTGAACAAACTAGTTAAATACACAATCAAGCTAACCCATTCATTTTTATGTGAGTTGTTATGATGGTTTGGTTCTTCTAGACTTGTGCTTGAACTGATGCTTGATATTTCAAAGCTCTAATGAGTCTCCAAGTCTTGTGTGAACTCATTCCATGATCCTAACTGCATTGATCACCATGATAACCTGCTTCCTCAAACTTTGACAAACTACACTTTAAGTTTAATTAAAGTGTTTCAAAAGGTTTACAAGATATATGTGATCTTTGGACCACTCGTTCCATCCAAAACATTGGTCAGATCATCCATTCAAGAAGAAGCTTGGTATGTGGGCCAAAATGGCCAATAATTATTTGAGAAAAGTGTTTGTATACTTTAGTTCTATATGATAGATTTTTTTGTGTTTCTAGGTCTATTTATGAGCAATTTAGAATGGCTTGGCTC
The DNA here is from genome assembly GCA_037957365.1 of Torreya grandis. Lineage (NCBI taxonomy): Eukaryota > Viridiplantae > Streptophyta > Pinopsida > Cupressales > Taxaceae > Torreya > Torreya grandis. Next base: position 1,386,420 of record JARHVA010000480.1, on the reverse strand, counting down.
AAGGTATGAGGTTGAGTTCCAGGTGACATAGACCTATGTGTAAGTAAGCAATGGTTTATTAGAAGTAGATTTGATATGTTTGAAGCATTGGTGGAAGCTGAAGGTGGTCCAAGAGTTTGTAAGTGTAATGTGTAGATGTGAAGGCCTAATTATTTTAGGTCTCTTTAAGGCCTAATGAAATATTTGAGTCTTAAAGACTATGGTTGACCTATAGAGTAGAGTATCTCACCCATGTAACATGTATGGAGACCTATTTAAAGTATAATACAAGTATGTAAAGCATATTTTCTGACCAATATGGGTTAAAAGAAGAGAATGGTATAAGTACAAGGTCTAATTAGACTAATTGGTTGTGTTGAAAAAAGTGAGTAGATGAGCAAAATATTTGTGAAAGCTATGAGAGCCTTGTGGATGTCTTGAGAGGTAGATCAAAGTGCAGATTGCATAAATATTGTTGTGGTCATAATTATAATGTTGAATTTATAGGTTTGATGCATAAGAACAAGTAAATGTGTGTAGATTGATCCAAAAGGTGGTTTTTAGATGTCTTGCTTGTGTGAAAGGTTTGAATGAGTGAAGAGGATTGAAGGAGGTTGTTTTGCAGGGTTTCTCCATCAAATTGAGAAACAATCAGAGTTATAGATTTGTTCATTTCATAGATGTTGTATTGGTGCTCAACATCTTAGGCAAGTTAGTGTTTATCATCTTTAGGAGTTGGCATTCCTTGTGAAGTGGGTGTTTCACTAAAGTATCATATTTGTAATCATATTATAGGATGAGTAGTCTATGTGTTTATAGGCTTGAGAGTGGGTTTTCTCCCCCAAAAGGGTTTTTCACAAAGATCTTATGTTATCTTGCTTATCTTTCATGTTCATTATAATGAGTGGATTATTTACTTCTTGATTTCTTATGGTGTATGACTAAGGGTTTAAAGGATTTAGATTGAAGTTTTGAAATATCTTGATTCATTGATTCGCCTGCTCTCTCAATGATTGTAACTCTAACAATTGGTATCAAAGCCGAACCTTCTATACAAGTTTAACCACTTGAAGGTAATCTTAAGTACAATGATAAATTTTCAAGGTTTATTTATTAAGCAAGCTCTGTTGTTTAATGGATCCAATTAAGATTTATGGAGTGCAATAATGAATACCTACATCATGTTCTTGGGGTTTGACACTTGGAAATCTATTTTGGATGGTTATTCTATGCCACCCACTCCTCCAACTAGTGTTGTTGACAAGAAGATGAGTGAGAACAATTTCAAGGATATGAATGCTATCATTTGTGGTCTTTCAGAGGCTAATTTCACCAAGGTAATCCATTACAAGTCTGCCAAGGAGATTTGAGACAAATTTTAGATCATCTATGAAGGAGATTCAAAATTTAAATTAGCCAAACTACAAACCTATCAAAGGCAATTTTAAGTCTCAAAATGAAGTAAGAGGATATTGTGGCTTCCTATCTTCTAAGAGTTGATGAGGTAGTGAACATGATCAAAGGCATGCGAGAGGTTATTGAAGAAGGCACTGTAGTGCAAAAGGCATTAAGGTCTCTCACTTTTAAATTTGATTCAAAAGTTTTTGCTATAGAAGAAAGTCATGATCTCACCAAAATAAAGATGTATGAATTGCATGGCATTCTTTTTACCTATGAGATGAGAGTTAGTGAGGATAAACCACCAAAGAAAGAAGCATATTTCAATGTAAAAAAGAAGCTAAAGAAGAAGTTACAAGGTAAGAAGGTTAAGGACAATGAAATTTTTTATATTGATGATGATGAACTAATAGATCTGTTAATAAGAAAACTAAAAATAGGTTCAGCCAAGTTTAAGCATAAAATTCCCTTCAAATGTTTCAATTGGGGAGAGATAGGTCACTTTGCCAACAAGTTTTGTCATAAGCATAAGGGCAATGATAATGAAGAACATGAAGAAGATAAAGATAATGATAAGAAGAAATTCAAGTCTAGTAAGAGCAAGAACAATTTCAAAAGGTATAATGGCCAAAAGAAGTTTTACAAGGACAGGAGGAGTCTCTACACCAAGGGATATTACAACTCATTTGATGAGAATAATGGAAGTGATTCTGAGAATGATGGTGAAGATGATGGTCTTATTGAAGATGAAGCTCTCTTCATGGCTGAAAAAGGTAGTTGCTCATATCAAGAAGAATCTACATGGTTTGGAGGTGGTTTAGGTGATACAAATGATGAAGAAGACAAGGTAATCTATGAGACTGAGTTGATGAATGCCCTTGAAGATTTTAAGATTGAGAAGAAGAATACCAAGAAGTTGAAGTCTTAAATAAAGGACTATGAAGAGCAAATCATTGTGTTTGAGGCAAGAATGAATGAAGACACTAAAGAACATGAAGATATAGTCAAGCATCTCAGTTGTCAATTAGAAATCCTATCTAAAAGCTTGAAATCTAAAGAAGATGAGTGTTCAAGGCATGTGATTGAAAATGAGTCATTGAAAGCTAAGTTAGAAAGGACATCTAGTAAGATGAAGTTATATGTGATGTTTGAAAAGAGCTCAAGTGATCTAGACAACATTTTGAATAGTCAAAAACGTGCTAGTGATAGAATTGGACTTGCTTACAAAGAAGAACAAAAGAATGTAACTCAAGACAAGATAAAGACTAATATGAACAAAGACAATCAGACCTTGAAGATCAATCATTAGTCAAGGAATGAAGGTGTTCGCAGAATGAGGACAAATTAGATTAGACAACCAAATGCTATGAGGTATGCAAATTTTAATGGTTATTGCTATACTTGTAATCAATTTAGTTATAGGGTTAGAGAGTGTAGAAGACCTGTTAAGAATGAATGGAATCATCAATTAAATAACATGAGCAAAGTTGAGTGCTTCAATTATTATGACATAGGACACATTAAAATATTTTGTCCAAATTAGGTAAGGCAAGATGAGTTAACTTCAAGAAGAATTGTTTACTATAGATGTCATAGAGTTAGTCACATTGCTAGGTATTGCAAGAATAGGTTGAATGAGTTCTCAAAGAAAAATAAGTTGTATGAGTCTTATAGTGTGTAAGGAAGAGGTCACACATGGTTATGGAAACCAAAAGTGGAAAGTATGTGCCATGATCAGTCTGCAGGTCCGAGTGGACTATTTGCCATGGTAGAGAATGCTATAAAGGTTGAAGAGAATCAAGAGATCTCATTGTCTACTCATTTTGGGAATGAAGAGGATACAAGTGAACATCCTGATGTTGTTGAGAAAGTTTCCTATAAATAATATCAGTTGACAATGTCAAGTGTTGATGCTTTGAAATGTGAGACTGATACTTCAAGTGAAAAGGTATGCCAAGAATCTTTATTTTCTCCATGTATTGTCAATACCATCCTAAAAGAAAAGGAAAGTGATAAAGAAGATAAACATGTTAATTTAGTCAAGAAAAAGAAGAAGAAAAATAATCATTAGTTCAAGTTGTCCAAGAAGGAGAGAGAATATGAGGAGTTGTTGGCAACTTCTAGTTTCACATTATTCTAAGACATTGTGGGTTAGGGGTGTCTCTATCTAGGCTTCAAAGAGACACTTGTCAGCAAGAGGAAACATGGTGGATGTTAGTTGTATTTGTTATTGTTGTTGTAGGACAAGAAAGGTTATGAGAATATGTGTTTGTTTATTATGAAAGGACATGAAGAAATTTAGTGATATGAAGGATGATCTAGTTAGTCAAATGGTGAAGAATGGAGTTGTGTGTACAAGGTTTGCAAGCAGAGAATGGAGGTCTCTAGGTGTCTAATCAAGGATGGTGAGTTGTCAAAATGTTTTATTTTCACAAAAAGGTATGTTGATCTTATTATATTGTGCTCAAGGTGTGTTCAGGGTTTTTGTTCCTAAAGATAAGAACTTGCCAATTTTTGTTACTTAAATTGTTTGATCAAATGTTAAAAGACTGAAGACAAGGTTGATATGGAGGAAGAGGAGAATGTGTTATCATATCTTTGATATCATGAAAAAGGTCTTAGAGTTATGTATATGATAAGTTGTGTCTGTCATGGAGTTCATAGTGTTTTGAAGATGAGATAGTTCCATGAGAGTGCTTTGAAAAAGTTCTAAACCATGACAACTTGTAGAGTATAAAGGGCAATTGTTTTGTGATCCATATGAGAGTTATTCATGTTTGTTTCGTTATTTAAGTTGATATAATGAAGATATGATATCTATTGGTGGTTTCATAAGGATATGGACTGAGTGTCGATAGTGTTGAAGAGTTACTGGCAGATCTAGTTTGTTGAGAAGTCTTTTTGAAGATATCATGATCTAGGTGGAGTGTGGAGTTAGGGAAGGGATAACTCAGATATTTTGAGAGGCTTAAAGATCTATACATGATGTAAGGGGGAACATATGTGAGATGCCTCAATTATGTTGGAGATATGAAGATGCCTGGTATAGTTATGATTTCAAGCATATTTGTATGATGACTTGATCAAACTAAGTCATGTGTTTTTGAAAATGTATTGAATCCTCATACATAAACAAAGGGGGAGATTTGTAAATGGTCAAGTCCTAGGATCAGAGGACTATGTAGTATAATTTGAGAGAGAAGGTATGAAGGCAATTATGTTGATTCATCATTATTGAAAATGGTTTGAAGATGCTCAAAAGGGTGCCTAAGCTCAGAAGCTATGTATGATCAAAGAACAATGTAGTCATGGAGCATGTTTGAGAAGCTCAAGGTAAGAGGTATGCATGTTGGTAGGGGAAGTATGTATCATCTCTTATAGGTGGTCCTTTCCTATTATTGGTCATTTCAGGTCCTCAGGATCAGAAGATGACCCCACTTTGTCATTGTGTCAAAGGGGGATAAAGTACTTGAAGAGAGAGATAGAGTTTAAGCATAAGCTTTGTATTGGTGTTTGACATCAATGACAAAGTGGGGTATTTTTAGAGGTTTTTTAATGATGTCTCCAAGGTGACCAAGGATGTTGATGAGGTGTCATGTGTGTTAGAATGATAATGATAAAGTATGCTTCAATGAGCTTTAGTGTTCCTACATGGTTATTTAGTTTTTGAAGTAGTGAGGCAATTTATGGATGATTTTGATGGTATGGACATGATGTAGAGACCCTATGGGGTGATATGAGTGCTTTGAGTTCTTATGAAAGTAAAAAAAAATCATTAGAATAGTCATATGATTGTCTAAGCTCAAATAATCATCTTGAAAAATAAATCTGAGTAAGCATGTTGATGACATCATATTTCACATGTGTGAAGTTTTTAGGATTATTTTGATACATGGATAGATTCCATTATGAGAGGTGATCATGTGGTTCAAATTTCAGGATTAGACATTGAGCATAGCAAAAGTTATAATAGTGTAAAGTTGGCCTCTCAAACATAATTCACTAAGTTTCTATACTTAGCCAAATTTGTAGACAAAGATATACATTGAGCATTTAATCAGGTGCTAAAGATATAATGATGAGCATCTAATATGATAGATGGATATCCAATGGTGAGCTTATGATTGTGCAAATAGAGATTAATGACATGCGTGAAGTCAATATTTCAAAGGATGCTCAAAAGGCATTAAATGGTGCCAAGTGTCTTAATCACAGAAGTGTAGAGCAAGATCAAAGGTGCGTATTAAGTCAGTAAGTTGATAGGATCTTATGAAGACATGCAGGGCTGCCAAGTGGTGGAAGTTCATTGAAGATTGACTGCAAGGTACACAGAGGGCATGTAGGGCTCCCAAGTGGCTTGATTTTGGAAGCAAGGATCTAAGATCAATGGTGAGAAATGCAAGATAAATACTAAGATAATCCTAAGGAGATTGATGGAGTGAGTTTGATCTATCTTTTATGGAGCACTAGATGAAGACACATGTCAACAATATTTACATTGAATAATGACCATTGGAATTTGAATATTCAAATTAATGAAGGAAAACTAGTTTGTAGTGTTTGAGCTATAACTTTTGATATATGATGAATTTGATAATGGTGTAAAATGAAAAATGGTAGATTACTTCAAGGCACATATAGATAATTTAGTTATAAGGTTTGAATGTTTTTAAAATAAAAGTTATTGAGCTCCAAAGTTGACTATGTGTTTAACCATTGTCTGTAAGTGATCTGAGAAGGATATTTGAGTTGTTCTTGATAGTGTCTTGATGTTTCAATATGAATTAACTATTGGAGAGTGTTGTAGACTCCATGAAGACTATCTATGTGGATTATGGAGGTTTGATCAATCCCTCTATAGTGTGAACAACTACTTAAAAGTTAACTACGTTTGTTGAATGCACTGACAGATTGAGTAACCATATTACAGAGGTAAGTTGAAGATGTTCTAAGTAGATTTGAGGAAACAAATGAATATTAAGAAGTCAAGGAAGTATAAAATATTGATTATAAGGTATTTAATGTCATTGTATACCCTTGATAAGTTATGGAGAGTCAAAATAGTTTGAATGTATTTTGACTGTGTGTGACCAATCTAAGTGGTCACTTTAAGAGAGTTATTTTGAGTACTTAGAGCCTGAGTGAAGGTGCCCAATGGACATAGAGATGTTTCATAGGTTATAAATGATACATTAATTCATTTATTTGAGTGGATTATTTGAGAAAAGTGTTTGTATGCTTCAATTCTATATGATAGATTTTTCTATGTTTTTAGGCCTATTGGCGAACAGTCTAGAATGGCTTGGTTCAAGGTATGAGGTTGAGTTATAGGTGACATAAACCTATGTTAAAGTAATCAAGGTAATATTAGAGGCAATTTTGATATGTTTGAAGTATTGGTGGAAGCTGAAGGTGGTCCAAGAGTTTGCAAGTGTAACATGTGGATGTGAAGGCCTAATTGTTTTAGGTCTCTTTATGGCCTAATGGAAGATTTGAGTCTTAAGGACTATGGTAAACCTATTAAATAGAGTTTATCACCCATATAACATTCATGGATACCTATTTCAACTATAATATAATTATGTAAAGCATATTGGCCAACCAAGATGGGTTAAAGGAAAAGAATGGTATAAGAACAAGGTCTAATTGGACTAATTGGTTGTGTTGAAAGAAGTGAGTAGATGAGAAAAAGATTTGTGAAAGTTGTGAGAGCCTTGTGGATATATTAAAAGGTAAATCAGAGTTTGGATTTCATGTATGACCTTGTGGTCATAACTCCAATGTTGAATTTACAGGTTTGATGCATGAGAATAATCGAAGGTGTGTAGATTGCTCCAAAAGGTGGTTTTGGATGCCTTGCTTGTGTGTGAAGGTTTGAATGAGTGAAGAAGATCAAAGGAGGTTATTTTTAAAATTTTTTGAATTAGATTGAGAAGCAATCAGAGTTCTAGAGTTTTTCATTTCATAGATGTTGTGTTTGTGCTCAACATCTTAGGCATGTTGGTGCTTGTCATCTTTAGGGGTTGGTACTCCTTGTAAAGTGGGTGCTTCACTAAAGTCTCACATTTATAATAATATTATGCGACAATTAGTCCATGTGTTTGGAGGATTTAGAGTGGTTTTTCTCCCCCAAAAGGGTTTCCCACATAGATCTTGTGTTATCTTGCTTATCTTTCATGTTCATTGTTATGAGTGGGTTATTTGCTTCTTGATTGTTTATGGTGTATGACTAAGGGTTTGAAGGATTTAGATTAAAGTTTTGAAATATCTTGATTAACTAATTCACCCCACCTCTTAGTGATTTTACCTCTAACATCATGAATTAGGTAAATGGCACATTATAATAATAGTATTGGCAAGGTGTTGTGGCAAGGCATGGTAAATGTGTTGCTCCTAATTTGCCCATAGGTGGTTGTTATAATAGGAAATAATGGCATGGGTTAATGATAATTGATCTATATTTCAATTTGGCAAAAGTTTTAAGTCGTGATGAAACCTATAGCATAGTGTAGAGCTTGTCGAGAGCTTTTCGGTGCTTCTTTCAGATCACAAAATGGAGTCTGAATGCCCAAGTTATAGGCTACTAAAGTTATTTTATGACAAGTAAAATAAGGAGGTGTTGCAATGCGAATGTGACAAGTGGAACAATCAGCTATTGACATGTGGTAGTCATTTTTGTATATTTGTGCAAAAAATTTGGTTTAGTTTCAGTCTCTAATCTTTGACAGTGGTCGTATGGAGAACTGTGGGCCCTGCTATTGGCTCACTGGGGGCCCTCAACAAGGGTCGACACACTTGATTAAGGAGAAGTGCCTTTGCCTCCATCTCATAATTCAATATATTTGCCTTTGCTTTTAAACTTTCATTTTTTACCCATCGAATGCATGTGGGACAATTGAATTGTAAGTTTTTAAACACTTTGTAATTTTCCTTGGTAAATTCTCTATAATTTACTATTACTGAGCCCACATGCCATAAGGGAAAAACCAATACTTACCACGATGGTCCTGTCAACTCATATTGCTGAGTCACAACGCAAGATTGAAGACCGAGTCATTTCACATGCCCTGAGATTAAAGACAATTGAGTTAAGCTCAAAGACCTAGCCATATGCCTGTCTATGTTGGTACTTATGTTAAGCTCAAAGACCGAGCCACATTCCTATTCAAAGTTAGTGTATATTCTAAGATTAGCATTTGAGCCAAGTTTATAATGTACTTCAAGCCTTTACACCCACGTGGAGGAGCCACGTAACACCACTGCCAAGATCAAGGACTTAGCACCGCCTAAACCATCGATCGTGGCATATGCCTTAGCCAAAAGGTATCGGCAACCATTATGGTGGAGAGTCAAGCTATTAAAAGTTTGAGTTGGTTTGAATATAGTTAATTTGGGATTAAATATAACCCATGAAACAAAAGCCTAGGTTGATGACTTAAAGCTGTTTCCCAATATGGGATTAAGGAGATAAGTATAAAGTGCCTAAATAAAAGGTCGATGACTTGAACCCATGACCTCCCATGCAAAAGGGATAGGCCTTGACTACTTGAGCTACATATCAAATTGGTATTAGAGTAGTTGATCAATGGGATTTAATAGTTGGTTGTTATTTTTGCTTCTATTTCGGCATTTGTTTTGATTTTTATGATTTGACAGGTGCAATGGGAAAGTTGTCAAACAGAGCCAAGCTTGATGAGCTTGAAGCATATAACTAATAGATCCAGGAAGAGAATGCTTTCCTGAGAGTAAGATTGTACTCCTTGGATGAGGATATTGCCAGTTTGAAATCAGAGCTTGAATCTAAGGATGAGCTCTTGATCAAATTGCAGTGTGGTGAACCAAAGAAGGCCATACCTTCTACTTCAGATGTAGAGACTATGACTGAATGCACTATAAGTTATTCACCAAGTAATTCATCTTCTTCTTTCCATTCAACTTTTGGTAGTTTTGAACAACACACTAAGGGTATAGGATCTAAAATATTGATGAAAATGGGCTTTAATGGAAGAGGTCTTGATCGAGATGGCCAAAGAATTACTAACCCAATACAAGTAGAGCATAGATATCTTCATATAGGTTTGGGTTACACTAGTGAGCAGGTGGAAAGTGGAGAACATTCCTCCATGGCTAAAGGAAGACAAGCTTCTGATAATAAAGGTCTGAAGTCATAAGTAGAGCATGTGCAGTGTAAGAGGACAAGTAGACAAGGTATTGAGATTCCACCTCCTAGTTCTTACACTAGAGTTAACACTAAATCTTTTGATCCACTTTTTATGTTTAAAAAATTTGGATTTAACATTCAAAAGATGATGCAATCATTTCCTTACACTTTTTTTGGGATGCATAACCATAGTGTTGCATTTTGTTGGAAGAGGTATGCTATGATTAAGCATATTGCAGGTGTTAATAACCATTCTCGTCATGGCAAAGCAAGATGAGGTAAAAGGGAGACCTCACCTAAGAAGGTTTTATGTACTCAATTCAATAAGAGTGGACACCAGATTGATCATTGTTTTAAACTTCAATCATCTTCTCATACTAAACATGGTAAAACTAAGATGATTTATCAACCTATTAATAAGGTCAATGAAGTTAAATCAATCCATAATGATGTTAAGGAATCCACTGAGGAAATCAAGTTAACTAGGCAGAAAATTTTATTAAGTGGATTAATAATGCACTTATTTGTCAAAGCATTGTTAAGAATTCTATTAAGGGAAAGAACAAGTTTTGATAATGCATTAGTAGAGCTTGTGAGAACACTTTGAGACAAGTTTATCATTCGAAGTATTTCAATTCTCACCTTATGTTTAATAGCTCTATGTTTTGGAATCTCCTACTTATGCTAAGTGAGTTGTCTGTAGGACTTAAACTCATTTGATCAGTTGGAGATAATAGTAGAATGCATGTTGTAGGTTGAGTTAATTCCTTACAACACTTATCTCATATTTGACTGCTATTTTGGGAATGTATCTATTTTTGGCACATGGATACTTAGATGCATTGTAAGACCCTATGGGCATGTTTGAATGTTAGGAAATATAAACTTTGTGTTGTTTGCATTTGCTTAGCATTGTAAGTCCTATACCAGGGCATTATATTGCAACATGTCTACAACATTTATTGTATGTTGTCAGCATTAACAAACTTGTTTTGTAGTTATATTAGGAATTATTTTAGTTTAGTGACAGTTCACTACTTTACAGGATGTGACATGGGCAAACAGTTTTGGTATGTTGTGATTAGTTTTTTGGTAGTTGCAGATTCCTTTACTCATCCCAATTATAGGCATTTTTAGTTGAGTTGTGAATCATTTATTTTGCCAATGTTTATCTCTTGCTATGATTGGGTTCTGTTTGATGTGATGCAGTAGACCAATTATCAAATTTTAAGAGGTAGTAGACTTTTGGAGACCAAAAGCCTCTTTTATAGGGAGGTGTGATCCAAAGTTTAGTTGGACAAAAAGCTTCAAGTCGTGACGAAACCTATAACACAGTGTAAAGCTTGTCGAGAGATTTTTGGTGCTTCTTTCAAATCGCAAAATGGAGTCCAAATGCCCAAGTTATAGGCTACTAAAGTTATTATATGATAGGGAAAATAAGGAGGTGTCACAATGCGAATGTGACAAGTGGACCAATCAGTTGTTGACACATGGCAGTCAGTTTTGTACATTCATACAAAAAATTTGGTTTGGTTTAAGCCTCCAGTCTTTGACAGTGGTCATATGGAGAACCATGGGCCCCACTATTGGCTCATTGGGGGCCCTCAATGAGGGTCAACACACTTGATTAAGGAGGGGTGCCTTTGCCTCCATCTCACAATTTAATGTATTTGCCTTTGATTTTAAACTATCATTTTGTACCCACCAAATGCATGTGGGACAATTGAATTGTAAGTTTTTAAACACTTTGTAATTTTCTTTGGTAAATTCTTTATAATTTACTATTAACAAGCCCACACACCACAAGGGAGAAACCAATAATTACCACGATGGTCCTGTTAACTCATATTGTCGAGTCACAACTTGAAATTAAAGACCAAGTCATTTCACATGCCCTGAGATTGAAAACATCTGAGTTAAGCTCAAAGACTGAGCCATATGCCTGTCTATGTTGGCACTTATATTAAGCTTGAAGATCGAGCCACATTCCTATTCAAAGTTAGCATATATGTTAAGATTAGCATTTGAGCCAAGTTTATAATGTGCTTTGAGCCTTTGCACCCATGTGGAGGAGCCACGTAACACCATTTCCAAGATCAAGGACCGAGCACACCGCCCAAACCATCAGTCATGGCATATGCCTTAGCCAAAAGGCATCGACAACTGTTATGGTGGAGAGTTGAGCTATTAAAAGTTTGAGTTGGTTTGAATATAGTCAATGTGGGATTAAAGATAACCCATAAAACAAAAGCCTAGGCTGACGACTTAAAGTTGTTTCCTAATATGGGATTAAGGAGATAAGTATAAAGCACCTAAATAGAAGGTCGATGAATTGAACCCATGACTTCCCATGCAAAAGGGATAGGCCTTGATTGCTTGAGCTATGGGTTCACAAACAACATAAACGGCATGAACTTGTATTTGAATTTAAGCTTCACAGGGACTGTGTTTTTTATTAAGAGGCCGAGAGCTAGTTTAAGCTTGGAGATAGCTTAAACAAGTGGATTATAATCCAATTTCTGACCTATATACATAGAAGGTAAGCCTTTCAGTTATGTTTTGTAATTTAAAAGAGAATAATATTATTATTATTTGGATAGACCAATAGTCTGAGTGAAGGGACCAAAGCACATTCAGAAGGGGTTGAAGATTGAGGAAGAATTTTCGTGTGACCGAGCTTGAGTATATCAACAAGGTGAAGTTCTTGGATAGAGATTAGACCTGAGGGAAGTTGTGTAGCATTTGAATAATTTGTAAGCTATTTGTTGCACAAATTTAATAGAAATGGTCCTTACTATTGGGCGGACCTAGAGACGTAGGCAAGAGATGCCGAACTCCGTTATCAATTTCATGTGGTAATTTGTCATTTATTGCATGTTTTAAATTTAGTTTTTCTAATTTTAAATTAATCATGAAGATATGCAAGTTTTAAAAATTGATAATTTATGATATTTGATTTTAAAACAAAAACTGGATTAATTGGTGAATGGAAGTGAAAAGTCTGGTGACGGTTCCAATCCAATTCGATAACTGAGAATACTTTTGCCAAACAATTTGCAAGTTCTTTTGAGTATTTCAAGAATTTGTGTTAGTTAGAGAAATTTAGAATCTATAGTTTTAAAACTTCACTTTGTGTTTATCAGTGTAGTTTATGGATCAATACTAATTTTTCCAAAGGTAGTTATAATTATTAGCACCAAAAATGAGGTATAACGTGACAAAAATGAAGATGTTAATTGTCAAACCACTATCATATTGGTCCAAGATATAGCATTTGTGTAGAATATTAAATCAACTACTGAAAATTTATCTAAATATTCTTTTTGAAGGTGCCCAAAGAACCAATGGATAGAAACCAAGGTCAAAAATGGTGGGGAGGGAGGGTAAAAATAACTTCGATCAGTAGGGAAGGTATGGGAGGAATGGTAAGGTGAGGCAAAGGGCAAGGCAAGGTGATGTTAACAATTGGCTATAATGGTAATAAGGTTACCCCCAGGTGACAAAGTAAGGTAAATGGTAGGGTAAAGGACAAAGTATGATTATGTTAGTCTTGTTGATGTGGAGATGAATGTCATGATAAACATATGATACAACTAGAATAGTCAACAATGTACATTGTTAGCCCATACCCCTTCTGAATAATTGCTTTGTCGAGAACCTGTTATTGATTTAGACTCTAATAATGTTATTGTGATCTTCATTGGTCATTTATTTTATTTCCTCCAAACTTAAAGATAAGATGTATTTGTAGCCTTTATAAAGGAAAGTGTGGCCAGGGATGGTAAATACATACAAACAATGGCTATTTTTTTTGATTTGAGAGTGTATAGATGGATCATAATGGAATGTATAATGGTTGGGAAACAAATGAAGATTGATATTTTTAGGCACACAATATTGCTAATTCCATATTTGACATAATTTTGGCCATGGTGGGGCCAAAGACTTTTACTATGTTCTCGATAGGACAACTAGTTTTTTCTATTGTTTGGGTCTGAGAGATGCTGCCATATATTATGTTGTAGATTGGAACTTGTATTGAATTTATATTTAATAATGTCTTCATCAAGTAGTGAAGAATTGTTGTGATCATCTATTGGAACCTTGAAGAGGTTTTCACCAATAAAGTTGTCTTGATTGTTCCATAGCACCTCTGAGAAGGTTTCACTAAGGAATGTTAAATTTTGACATTTATTATCTTCTAGTGCCTTAAACAATGTTTTACTAAAATATGTTGAGTTTAGACTTTGATTTCCCCCCAATGCCTCTAAAAAGGTTTCACTAAGAGATTGTTCTTCTTTTGCATGAATGTGATCTTGGTCCTGTTGATATTCTACAATTGATATGTCACCATGGATACAATTCAATAAGGTGTGATTCTGTTGGTCCCAAATGACACTTTTGAGAGATGGAATGTCAATATAATGGCTATGTTGAGTAGTGTTAATGACATATGGAATGGTAAGAGGTAACACAATCCTCATAGAAGGTAATAGGAGAACTTGTGTCAATGCTGAATTAATCATCCTTAAAAACTATGGAAGGATCACAAATGTATTCAAATTGATTTATAAGGTATGTGCAACCAATGTCGTAACAACCATGAATGTATTTTGATTCTGAAGTTGAATTAGACTCAAGGAACTCTGAATTTGATGTTGATTTTGCTTTAATGCTAAGTATGATATTGATTCAAGAATAAAACCAAAATTCAATTTTTATTCTTCATCTAGTGTTGCAACAAAAATATTATGTTGAATGCTTGGTATTGGACGAGTAATGGCATATGTTTGAATAATGAGATATGCAGAAATAGGCTCAACTAAGAAGGACTCCACAAAGATTAAATTGTCAGATTGAAGCTTTTGAACAAAATGAAAATGGTCAATAGACAATTCTATAGAGATTAACTCATCAAAGTGAGGCTCTTTAAAAACAAGGCAATGGTCAAGATAATGATTTGCCTAAAGGTAGTTATAATCATTAAGGAGTGACTCAACAAAGACTAGCTTGTCAAAGTGAGACTCATCAACAAAATGGAAATGATTAATAGGCAATTCTATAGAGACTGACTTGTCAAAGTGGGGCTCCTTAAAAATAAGGCAATGGTTAAAGGGTGATTCAACATTGGTTAACTCATCATAAATAGGTGTTTCAACAAAAACTTCATATATTGGTTGGTTTTCTTGGCCTTGGATTATAATTGGTTGAAAAATATCAGATCTGGATACATCTTGGTTTTTGAATGATGGCTCTTGGAGAGGTAATGACTAGGTCTATTGTGGCTCGATGAATGATTTGAATTTTCTAAAGTGGGGAAATTTGGAAAAAGATGAAGAATGGCCTATGGTTTAATGATAAGGTCTTTGAAAATAGAAAAAATCTATGATGGGCTCAATAAAGGTTGGTGATAGGTCCAGGATGGTAACTATGATCCATCTAATCACAATTTCACAACTTTATTGGGATAACAAGCCATCAGATTTAGACTGGCCTAAAATGGTAATGAAAAGAACTGCAAAGCTTGGTTTCTAACATAGGGCAATGGAGGAAGGCCTAAAATGGTAATGAATGGGCATTATGAAGCTTGGGTGCTAACATAGTTCGAAGGATGAGGGATGATAATGGTAATCCTTGGGTGTTGTGAAGCTTGGGTGCTAACATAGGTCAAAGGATGAGGGCTGAGAATGGTAATCCTTGGGTATCACAAAGTTTGGGTGAGAACACAAGTCAAAGGATGAGGATTGGGAATGGTAATCCTTTGTTGTTATAAATCTTGGGTGATAACATAGGTCAAAATATGAGGGCCAAGAATGTTAATCCTTGGGTGTTACAAAGCTTGGGTTCTAACATAGGTCAAAAGATGAGGGTCAGGAATGGTAATCCTTAGGCACTACAAAGCTTGGGTGCTAACACAGGTTGAAGGATGAGTGTCAGGAATGGTAATCCTTAGGTGTTACAAAGCTTGGTTGCTAGCATAGACCAAAGGAGGATTATTTGCATAGGTAGGGGATCGAGTATCTTTATCATTGAAAGGGAAAACTTGGTACTTTAATTGGCCCAAATAAGGGTGATCTCAACATATGATAATCGACATGGATAGGTTTGACAATTGGCCCAAAAAGGGCAGTGTTGGTCTATGAAAATGGTTTGGGTTTAGGTCTAAGTTTGAAAGTAACATTGGTCTAGGAATAGGTACTTGGTCTATTGTTGTAAACAGTTTAAACTTAGCCTAGGAATGGATCTCTTATCCAAATTTTTCAATGATAAGCTTGGTCTAGTTGTCCTCAAGGTCTAATGTCTTTCATATAAGTGGTCAAGTGAAAGGTAAGTTTGATTTTTGACTTCAACAAATTGTTTTAAACAAATTGGATCTATGTCTCAAAATGGGAGAGTTGATAGGTCTTTGGAAACAAGGTACAAAGGTAGATTTGAAACAAACACTAGGTCTTTAGGAACATGGCACAAAACTAGACTTGAAAACATACCAGGTATAAAAATGAAAGGTAAACACTAGGTCTTTGGAGACATGACACAAAGCTAGAATTGAAAACACACTAGGTTTAAGGTAAAATGCTAGGTCTTTGGAAACACAACACAAAGCTAGACTTTGAAAATACCTAGGTGGAGGTCAAGACTGCAAGGCAATTAATCTAATAATTTGAAACACTTAAACTCAAACTAGGCATACAGATTCAAACACAAACTTGACCATTGGTAAAATACATTAGACCTTAGGCACATGCATAAAAATAATTAGGAAAATCAATCCTAAGTAAGCCAAAAATAAGAATGAGGAGTAAAATATTAAATCCCAGGTGATAAGCAAGACTCAAATGTAAACTAATTGTGGTTAAGGTTATACTTGGAGAGAGAATTTTGACCTTAATTATAAGCAACAAAAAAGACACGGGGCATATGAAAAAGATCACTCCTAACAATCTAGTTAAAAATATCTTCAAAGCAAGCAAGGAATTAGTCCAATTTACACAATTCAAAAGTAAGAGGTAAATATATAAACCAAATTTAAGCGAGGTGAAGGCATAAACCACTCAACGTTTGAGTTTGAACTTCTTGAGATGAATTTCAAACTTGGTTTATAAAATTTGGTTTCTCAAATGGACAACATTTTTGGACCAAAATAGATGACATAATGATACAAATCATAGACCAAAAGGCATACGTGGTTTCGAACTTGATCGAACACAAGGCAATTTTTTTGAAATAATGTGAACAATGTAACAATGCTATCTTATTCAAAAAGGTATGACAATGGTTTTTTAAAAAAATCAACAACAAAAACATGGGATGAAATGGGTAGTGTAATGATGCCCTTTTCAAACAAGTGATATACACAATTATTTTTAAAATGTCTAAGTCAAAGTATGGTTTCAAACAGATGGAGTAACACCTTTTTAGGCTAAAAGGGGTGCATAAACATGTGACTTGGTATGGACACATTTTTTACAAACAAAATAATTTTAGACTAAAAACAATGCAAGTAAAATAAATAGAAACAAAAACACCTAAATGTATCGTCCTATCCCTAAAAACTAACAAGATTGCTTCGTATTGTCAAATTCTGTCTATATACTCCTTATTGAAAGGAAATTATTTTTTAATCCAATAAATTTAAATGTGCATGAAAATTAGGGTTTTTTAGGCCACCCTTCTCTTAAGAGTTTGTATGGTGATATATAACTTTGGGCTACTTGCCCTACATTGATAATGTTTTCGTAACAAGTAGGGTTTATCTAAAAAAACTATAAGTTTCACACGTTTCTATAAGGTCCCATATGTGTGTTTAACACTAGGGACAACATATTATTTAGATCCAAGTTAATCATTTTGTTGTAAAAATATCTTGTTCTTTTTACAACCACTACATCCATCAATTTCTCAGTTTAGTGCAATGTCCAGATTAGTTAATTATTCCTAGGGCAACAGTCATTAACAGAGTTAGTTTAACTATTCAAACTAACATCCCATTAATTCACTAGATCAATTTTTATACCCCATCATGGAGTGACGTTGAAATGATGTTGAGAAATGAATTCCTGGGTCAACACTTCCCTAAAGAACTTATGGGGAGGTGATGAAATTTTGTCCATAAGCCAAATACAAGAAAGAAATAAATGAAACTAGGATTTTAAAGGTCATTTTTTGAATCACCCAAGTTATTCAAACTTAGGTAGAGCATAAACGATGTTCTTTATAGGATTTGGATTAAGCAACAAGGCAATGAACAAAGCATTTTTGATCACTTGAGTTTCCTAAAGGAGATGGGGGGAGAATATACACGCAAAGTTTGATTTACAAGAAAATAAAACAAATAAAAATAAATCTCTTAAGAGAACTTAATCTAAGATTTGTGTTATTTTTAATGCATTAAGTGAAGTGTGAAATAAAATTTGGCCCCTTGGTTTTGTTGTTGGTATTTTCAAACTTTGAAAGGCAAAAGCAAAGTTGTTAGATGCTTTTTATGCACTAAAACGTAAGTGTGAATGAAATTTTGGCTTTTGTAAAAATTTGAAAGTTATTTGAAAGGTTTTAAAATACCGATATAAATATGAAATTAGTTTCTTATTGCTCTAAAATCTTTTAAAAACTTGTTAGAAGTTTTATTGGCTAAAAAAATCAAAGGCAACCTACAAAAACAAAATTAAAAATAAAACTGAACATAAAAAACAAAACTAATTATTAATGTTTTGACCATAATTTATAAAATATTCATAAAATTTTGGAATGTTTTTCATAGGTCAAATATACGGATCTATGCAAAATTTTAGATTAAAAAAGTGAATACAAAAAAAGTTATGAGCTTTGTATTAGTTGTTTTTAGCAAATTAAAAAAAAACAAAAACAACAAAAAATAATAGTCACTAATTTGCCTATAAATCCTAAGATATGTATTAAATTTTAAATAATTTGGAGAGGATGTTGATATGAAATAACTACACATTCATACAAAACTTCATATTAAAAACAATAATTTATCAAAATATATAATGACTGTAAAATCAAAGTTAAAAATAAAATCAAACACAAAAAATGATAAAAATCTACAGTTAGTGTTTTGACCATAACTTATAAAATATTTATCATTTAGTCATAAAATAAAGTCTTAAATTTATACAAAATTTAAAATTAAAACAATGAATACAAAAAACGTTATGATTTCTGCATCAACCATTTTTAGCAAATAAAAAAAATTAGAAACAACAAAAAATAACAGTCAATAATTTCCCTATAATTCCTAAGATATATATTATGTTTTAACAAAATTTGGAGAGGATATTTATAGGAAATAACCACACATAACCTCAAAAATTCATATTGTAAATAATAATTTATCAAAATATATGATGACTGTACCAACCATTTTTAAAAAAATTCTATAAGTAAATAATAACAAGAAATAATTAAGAGAAAGAGTAGGTTGTGTGTCTCATCGGGCATGCCATTAGGTAATAAATAAATACATAGAGGGGAGATTATTATTGTGTTATTATAAAATAAAATCATATAAAACACACTAAAAAACTTTTACCACTAGCCTAGACACTCAAGAAGCTAGTGAACTACATAAGTAACTAATAAATGAAAGCAAAACAAATACTTTTACCTTTTATGAGAGCAAGTGTTGTGTGTTGGCAATGAGATTGATGTGATTAGTTTTGTGATAAATAATTATTTATTAATGGATATCCTTACACCACCTCTCCTTATCACCTTGGTAATGTTGATGATAACTTTACTTCAAGTGAGCTTTGAGGGAAACCCTACATAATAACATTAAACAACAAAGCTTATTTATCCATAGGTGAGGCCTTGTATTTATAGCTTCAAAATCTAACTCTAACTCAAGTGTAGTTAGGTTAAAGTTAGCTATGGTAGAGTTTGAACTAACCCTTACTTAAGTAAGGAGGGGACATGCATTTAATATTTGAGATAGAGATCATATTTATTAGGCAAGGCTCTCCATTCTTTAATTTATGACATTTAAGAAGATATTTTCAATTCCTTGACTTTGAGGATGATGACATTATTTTTATTGAATTTTATTTTCTAAAATTTATTTTTACTAATTGCACATAGAAATTTTACTTAAGCATTTAATTAAATTAAATTAATTAATTCATTATGCTTAGCATTTTTGTATTTTAAGAATTGTTTAAGTGCCCTGTTTCATGGGTGCAAAGGCCAAACTGTCACATTATTAGGTCGCAAGTTGACTAGAGATGAATCTATGAGAGTTTATTATTACGTACAGGGTAATACCCCAAATGGGGATTCCTCAACATGATTATGAGCCCTAATGTACGATATAAAGATGAATTTGGGACATTCAATGATTTCTAGGCATAATTTACACTTTATGGAAGAAATTAATCTGAAGCCTGATTGGAAGCTAGTTGTGGCCAAAATGGGGTGTCTACATTTTCTAGCTTCCCTGACATTTGCATCCTATCCATATGCCTTCATTGACACATGTATCCCTTTTCCAACTAAGTATCTAGTATCCAAAAGTCATCTAATTTATAAAATTAACGTGTCCTTATGGTTGGCCTAAGTGCTTTTGTGCAATATATTTTCCCAAAGGATTGATATATACAAGATCAATCCTCAATCATAACCTACCTAGAAAATTCAGACCTCTCACGTAAAAAGTTATCAAGGAACATTCAATTGAGCATTCAAATGAGCAAAACTACCCTATTCATCCCTATTTCTATATCAATCAGAGAAGCAGTATTTCCATAGGTCTGAAGCATTCAAAGAATAGTCTATGAGTCATATTTGTCAAGTTACAAGCTAGGTCACTACATGTTATTACTTATCACACATTACATATTAATACACACATCAACCAACATGTAAGGGAGAACTACATAAGTTTGAGGTCCTCTTTAGAATATTGGCTATGTAGGTAGCACCCATTAACATAAGGGATCTAATGGCAGCTCGACACTATGGGCCCACTAACTCATTTTTTTCTACAATCCCTCCAAGGGTGAGGAAGTTAGGGTTTTGATAATTTGACAAAGAGCGTAGCCTATGTGAACAAACTATATAAATAAGAAGAAAGGTGATATAAAACCCAAAAGGGTCTAGTTGGTTGTATCCATATCCAATCAATACACCATATAGGACACTTACATCCATATTAGATACCTACATCGGCATAACTGTCTAGATCTGAGGCCACAAAATGCAAAATTCTATGATCTGATGACTATTATAGGATCTTGATCTAGTCTTATTCTAGCTTATTTTATCTTAGATATGCATGTGCAGAATAAACCAAGTAATCGTGTTTCTAATTTATTGCAATATCAATCAATAATTATACTTTACTATTTTAGCAATCTCAATTGTATAACTTTAGAATATTATGTATCTAAGTTTTTATTAATTGACCTACTCATTAGATTAGTTCACCATATTTGTGTAAAATATAATCTAATACTACTTAACCATAAATACTCTTTATATCTAAATTCATGATTAAACATAGGTTTAGAAATTAAGAAAAAATAAGGTAGATTTTATCAGTGTGCAATAGTATATAGATGTATATTAGATAAGTTCCTAGTCCTCTTTTGAATGAGACCTTGATTTGTTTATACATGGATTCATTTGAATAATTCCTCACACCACTGACATGTTAAGCTGATGGGCTGACCTTGAGGATGGATTTAATTTTACAAAAGAGTCATTGTTAGGAGTAAGTTAGTACCAACCAAATTAGGTCAGTATTGAACAATACAAAATCTTAAGTTTTACCTTAAGAGTTTCATCCTTCTAGGGTTTCAAATTTTAGAATTAGGGTTTCATTTTTAGACCTACTTTTCTATTTACCCTTCCCCACTATGCAAATCATAAATTTTATCTTTTACCCTAGGGTTTCCCACTCATCCTTCTATTATGGTTTCCTCTATTAGGGTTATTCCTTTATTGGTTCATATTTAGATCAAGATGGATCTATTTTTAAAATGCTCTAACATTTTTATCAATCATATTGAATAGATAAAAAATCTATTTTTGTTTGCCAGTATACTATACAGATTTTTTGGAATTTAAAATTTGCTATTTTAGTAAATTTAGCCTAGATGATGAACAGTGTACTTATTTTCAAATTAATTTTCGGGTTTCATCTATCTACTAATTATTATTACAAACCTCTTTTGGATTCTATAAATTCTTTGTAGTTATTTTTAAATGGTCAGTTCTTCATAGCCTCCATTTTTCTTTGCTTATTTGAATTATGCCTTGCATATATCTCATTAGATTTCTTAAGGCCTAATAAAGCTAAAATAAAGAACCAACCAAAAAAAATTATCCACTCATCTAATATGCATTTTTATATTCTTCCTTCCATCTTTCCTCAAGGTGTTGATATCTACACTCCCTCTAAGGACGTATATGTTGTCATTATTATCATGCCCCAAAATTTTCATGATTGAATTAAACACAAAAACACACCAATTTTTTAAAGTGAAATAAATGAACAACTTATGATGTCAAACATTTTCCATCTACAAAGATGCACGTAAAGTGTTGTGATAACAATTATAACTATCATTACAAACAACATCCACTAACTTGCCACTTTCATAGCACAATATGCACAAAGACTCAACACAACTCACATGACAAAAGGAAAAAATAAGAGCTAATGTTCGCATGGTTGGTACACAACCATGCTAATCTTAATCTAACCTAAGACTTAGAGCTAATGCCCCACCTCAACATGGCAACCTACATACCCACTCCTCATAATCAAGGTCAGATGTATTTTTTTACAAATTGTGATGGGTCTATCTCATGAGACACCATCACCAAAAGGGGTTGACACTCTAAGCCAACACATAAATAATTAGTGTATCTCAAGTGAAACATTTGATCTATTTATCAAATGAAACCTTTTAATCACAACTTGCTCTACTTAACAAATGGAAACATTATAAACACAATAGGCCCCTACTAACAAATGAAAGTATTTTAAACATGTACATCACCAAATTGCTTCGCTTGGTAAATTAAGGCATTCAAATAAATATTAATGCATTTCCTAGTAATCATTTACTTAACAAATACATAGCTTCCCTAAATTATCACAAATGTTATTATATACATTATCACTATTAATTTCAATTCAAAAGCATTATTTTGCTTATTTTTTTACAAATCTATTTACATTAATACTTATATCTCAACATTAATTTAAGCATAATATTAAATGATTCAACATCTAGGTTCGTCATATCTGAGCAATAACTCACCTTAAATGCGATGAAACAAAAATCATAAAGTATCAAGGGGTGCAAATGGATTCATTACCCTAAATAAACCTTCATTTATGTTGAATTACAAATAGGTGACATATTCAAATGTCAATACAAGTCCATGAGGTTTGTTGAAGTGATTCAAAATCTTTGACATGCAAGATGAAACTTCCACTATACATCCCCAAGTTTTCATATGTCAAGAATATCTTTAGAGTGTCTAAATCTAGTAAGAAGACTCTAAGGTACATGAAATTCAATAATTAAGGACGTCAACGTATGAGGAGACCCTCATAGAATTAAAAACTAATACATGCAATGAATATATCATAATTACACTAATCACTCATCAATAAGGGTTGGTTTCTCAAGAAAGACAATAATAAATACTTAACTTAATATTCTAGTATGATATAATAATAAATTATTAATAGTAATCAAAATCAGTGCAATTTATTGGAATAGAAATGTCAACACTTTGAATAATATAACTTGTCTCACTATTACGTAACACACTTTAAATATTATACTACTCTTTTATTACAAATTTTATGGTTATTATTTGGTAATAATAATTATAAAGGACATATTAACATGCCAATATAAATATTCCTCTTTAGATGACCCATTAGTATAAAAACTACCAACCCATAGTCACGAACCATAAACAAATAACGAGTCTAAGTTTTACGAGACTTGAGTAATGTTGCCCAAGTTGATTTTTGACCCACACTTGATATAAAGGTTTAGTAATAGCAAAAAAATTTATGTCGTTATAAGATTCAATGTTGTTAAACCAACTGTGGATTTCTTAAGAAGACTTAAAATGATAACTCAACATTACAAAAGAGTTGTATCACATCACTACTAGTTGCTACTAGGGTTGTGATACTAACCACTATCATTGTTATTGATAACAATGACTATAATTTCATCCATATATTATATAGATTATAATAATTTAATATTACCCATTAACTCATATGTCTCATATATAATCATTTTTATAAAACACGTACAATAATTCTCACATTATTTTCTTGTACCTTATCATATGATAGATTTGCATGTTCTATTAAAAAACATTCTGTCCTATGTTTCCCATGAGTGGATCTAAGTTGTAATACATAATCCACTATGGATATTCTCCCTTACTCCATTTTAGAGCTTGAACTTGTCTAAGCATAAAATCCTGCTTGTTTTACTATGAAGTCATTGCTCCAATCTATCATGGAACCACACATTCAACTAATGTTATGGAGCATCCAACATATATCTATAATATGAAGCTTTATATTTAACCTTGATTTAGAAATGAATCCTAATGGGATAGATAAAGTTATGAATATAGAAATGAATGAACATAAGGGTGATAAACATATCTATAACATTACAATTAATTACAAAAGTCAGATATAACATATATTGAATTTGTTATGCTAAGATATGCTCAAAATAGGGAAACACAACTATGATAAATATTAAAATGATAATGAAAACAATATACTTGGCTATTTTTAATGCTAATAAAGATCTATATCCAGAACAGGTAGGAATCAAACTAGAATAAAATTCTAGAATAGTCATTCAATTCTAGATTAAGTGTCTATATGGTCTTGGACACATGTGTCAATTGGGATGGTTACATTGATGCTATTATATAGATCATACATAGGTGTCCAATATGGAATACCTATTGAAATATAATGTGACCACCTAGGTCATGGATAATTGCTTCTTGTCAAATGATAAAACCCTAGCTTTTCATATTCATAATGACCTTGAGAAAAATGGGTTAATGGGCTCACTGTGTTGAGATAACCATAAAGACCCTTTGTCAATGAGCATTTCATACATAACTACTACTCTGAAGAGGACCTCAGACTGATGTAGTTCTCTCGTATGTATTGGTTTGTGTGTGAATCATGCAATGTGTGACAATAAAGTACAATAATGAACTAGCTTGTAACTTGGCAAATATGACTCTTGGGATACTTCTTTAGTACTTTAGACCTATAAATGTGTTATCCCTATGATTGATATGATAATAGTATAAACTAGGGAAGTTTTTACTCACTTGAGTTCTTGATTGAGTGCTTTTGGTAAGTTACCTTGTGAGTTTATAGGTATTTCCAAGTTATGAATGGATAAGGGTTGATTTTGTATTTATACCAATATCTTTGGATAATATCTTGCATTAAATAGCTTAAGATAACCATAAGAATATGTTTCATTTATAAAATGGACGACTTTGGGGCACTAGACACTTGTGTTGGGATATGACACTTACATTGACATAGGCAGTTGACAGGAACATAAATGTCCAGGCAGTTAGAAAATAGGTGTAGGTCCAGAACTTGTAGACATGGAATATAAGTAGGTTTATAACATTTTGGGAAAGATATAAGGTCTATTGCATTAGAATGATATCGGTTAGACTTAGAGATAGGAAATGAACATAAAAAGATAGCAAATATGAGACATGTAGAAGAGGGAAAGGTCTAGAATTGAGAGGAACAACCAAGTTCTATATTTTCCGAATGTACAAGACTAAGGTGATATATAATTCATAAATATCATCTACATTTATCCCCTTTAATTTAGTAATGACATGTTTGGTTTAAAGGAGAACGAATGCATACTCAAGTGTGTATAACACACCTTGCCTTTACTTGAGTCCAACTTGAGTGCTCTATTAGTGACTGACCTGTGACCAAGAGCATGTTACAATATATAATCAATGCATATAATGTCAAAGTACTGAAATAAATGAAATTGAAAGAAATCAAGATTTAGGAGTACACATGTGTATCGATGCAACTATCTCACCTTTTAGAAATTTCATTTGAAATATGTATCATTATGAATCACTAAAACTGAGATCAGGACAAATATAAATATAGAAAGTACATGTATATAAGGATATAGAGATAGAGAGAGATATGAGGGCACATGCCCCTAACCTTAGAGAAAAAGTGGATTTCCACATGGTAGTGGAGACTAGTTCAATTATGCAACCCAATCATACTCATAACCTGGTGAATGTGAGTGAACCAAGTGAACTCACACTATCAAACTAGTGATGGTGGATGATACAATCAAGTCCAACCTATAAACTTGGCAAGATTGAGTAATTTGATCACCTTGACCATACCAAAAAGTGAACCAACTACTACAATAGATTGGCTCAATATATTCTATAAAAGTCTAACTTGGTGGGTGATGATAATCTATATAAGTATTTTTGATCTAAAACTATTTGGATTTTACAATTTTAGGTGCACATTGCATATCATATAACATGTATTAGATATGTCTCATGCTGAAGTTGTGTATAAAAATGGTACCAACATATAAATTTATTTCACAAATGTGTATTTAAATCATATAACTATGCAATTTGGATAATTTTATAATTTAAAACAAGCGTGGAGGACATGTTACCATAACATGCCCCTATTATATATGGAAAAACTTTGACAATGGGTATAAGTGCCAATGTGGAGGACATGTTTCCAAAACATGCCCCCATTATAATATGGAAATGATGAATAGTGAATAAGTGTGGAGAACATATTTCTAAAACATGCCCCCACTATATTTATAACTATGAAAATGTGGCATCCATGCACCCACTAACATGCCCACCCTTTGAGGTGGGGGAGATAGAAACTATTATATACCTCACCTCAAAAGTATAAGATAACCATGTAAATGTGAGCGAACCATGTAGCATAGAAGGAACATGTCTAGGTAAATGTAACATTAAAACACTATAATGTGATCTCATCAAGGCTTAAGATGCATGATAAAGATCATGTCAATGTCTAGATAGTAATGGTATGAGCTCAACAAGCAACCAAGCACACACACAAGAGCACTCAAAATCATGTTAGGATCCTACTCCACCAACAAGAGTATATATGATTACCTTGTATTAGCAACGAAACACAGAATTATACCAGAATGAACAAATAACTAGAATTCACAAATAGCACAGAATATGAGAGACAATACACAATCTTGTATTAATACTCATCCAGAAAGAAAATACAATAAAGAAGATGCCACTTCTTCTCCACACCTCTCAGAAGCTTCCCACACCTCAAGTGTACACATTAATTTTCTTCAAGAGTTCACTCTCCTACCAAAAATGGTCCCAACACACAACTCACAGACAGAATTGGTGTTCACCTCTTCAACCAGTCAGTAATAACCCTGCCAGTACACAAGTACTCAAAGTAATTCAAGTAGATCTCAAAGTGATCTTACTTACCATGTAGATCTTCTCCCATGAGCTTGCAACAACCTGCAACTCAAATGATCTTACACTTGGAAGGATCTTCCTTGCCTTCCTCTATTTACACTCCTTACACATACATGCCAATGGGTCTATAAATAGATCCCAGACTTAAACAATAACTTAGACTCTTAATTTACAATAATTAGACACGCAGATCGAGACTATAATTATCCCTTAACATGTAAACACTCAGTTTAATGAACTAACTGTCTGTGCAACGAACAGTTCTAGAACTGCCACAGGCGACCGACATCGGTCCCTGTCTGTCTGGAGGTGACCGACATTGGTCGACTCCTACCGATGTCAATTTCCCTTTTGCATTGTAGATGGTCGACGTCAGTCCCACTGCCGACACTGGTATCCCTAGAACTCAACAACCTCCTCCATGTCTGCAACAATTGAAGCTTTTAGCTCCATAACCTAACAATCTCCCACTTAGAGATAAATAGCTACAAGTGTACCTATACTTGTACATCATCTAGTTTGTTCCCTTGGCTTTGTATCCCTCTTCAAGATCACTCTTGAAGACCAAACACCACAAATCTTGTGGTGCACCTCCTGTCATCCAAATCACCTACCACATCTGCATTTACAAACCATGTAGAAAAGAACTTGACCCTGCATAGCATGTCGACCTGCTGCTGATCCCTCTCAGATACCTGAGACTCTACTGAACTGCCCTCTAGTGCTTCTTTCCCGAATTGGCTCCAAACTTTCTGACAGTTCCCACTGCTTGGGAAAATTCAAGTTTAGTACACATGTACTCAACCTCATTATGTGAATCAAGACACTGTTCATAGAACTGTCCAACCATCGGCGTGCTAATCGGTCTCACACAATCATCCTAAAACAAAGTCAACCTGTGACCTTCCATGTCCCTAAAACACACTCATGCCAAAGAATCTTGCTGCTCCCAGATTCCTCATGACATACTTCTGAACTAGCTTTACCTTTAGTTCAGTAACTCCCTGTAAGTGTAACCTTGCAACAAGCACACAATACAGTAATAGGATAATGTAGCTAATATTATCCAACCTGGTAAAGAGAAACACAATGGTTAAACCTCAATTGTCCTGTAGCTTATTCAAGACCATATACCCTGGCCTTCCATCTCACATGTCCATTTCTGCTCTTCTTTATCTTGAACATCCATTCATCTCTCAGTGCTTCCTTCCAGCTGGCAACTCCACCCAAAACTCCCATTTGGTTCTTTTCCAAGGAATCACATTCCTCATCCATGCCAAGCTCCCACTGTTTCCTGGATCTACTACTCTGCTTCTTTAATAACTTCCTAGTTCTTTACCATTAGTGAGCAACAAGTAGTGTAAAAAAGGGAAATGACGAATTTAAGGCTTACTTATCCTTTCAGTCCTCCATATGGGTGCTTAAGACTCTTTGATAGCTTGCTATCCACCCAAAATTCATCTCAATGACCGATGCCGGTCACATCTCAGTCTGCACTCGATTGACGTCGGTTCCATGCGACTTCCTCATTGTCAACGTCGGTTCCCCCTGACCAATGCCAGTGTTTATTTATCCCTAAGTCACTGACGTTGGTCTGCACATAACCAACATCGGTCCCTATCTGGACGCCGACGTCAATTTTCTAACCGACGTCGGTCTCTATATTTTACTTGTGAGTGATGACCTTTACTTGCGAGCTCCTTTTGGATCAAACCCTTATCCAAATCAACCTTGCTTTGCTCAGAATTCTTCAGCCCCTTTGACTGATCTCTGTCCGTCATCTTCTCCTTGAAAACCAAGGCTTTCCTATTCTTGTCACGAACATCAGATTTCTCAAGAAACGTTACCTTCTTCTTCTGCATACAGAAATCTTGATTCATGATTTTCAAATCCGAAAGCATACCCTTTGACTCAAGAATATGCATCTCCTTCTTATTCATGTGACCAAGCCTATTAAGCCACATCTTCGAATCTACAACTGAAGTAGATAACCCAGAAAGAGAATCAATAATACAAGTAGATAGATAAAGCATACTTACTTTCTTACCTCTTGCTACAACAAGTGAACCCTTGGAAACTTTCCAAGAGTCCATTGTGAGAGTTATTGTGCAACCCTCATCACCCAAAATTCTTATAGAAATCAAATTCCACTCTAGAACTGGGACATGCATGACCTCCTTCAACACCCATGTGTTGTCCGTCTGCAATTTCAGCTTCACATTCCCTTTGCCAACCATCTGACAAGGCTTACCATCCCCTAAATAAATTTCTCCAAAGTCTCCCTGGACATACTCATGAAAAAATTCCCTATTTGGGGATGCATGGAAAGAGGCACCAGAATCTAAAACCCAAGATTATAATTTATCTAAGGAACATACCAGAGCATCTTGTGCAATATAATCCGTAACATCTACTTCTTCATGTCCTTCATGCTGATCTTCAACTGACCTACAATCTCTCTTTAAGTGCCCTTGCTTTCCACATTTCTAGCAGGTTATTCTACCATACCTAGATTTGGATCTCCTACCTATCTTTGACCTTGATCTCCCATCTTGATCTTCTCTCTTTGCCTTCCCATGCCTTCAACACTCAAAGCATTCCCTGATGATTCACCTGTGCTTTTCCTGCGAATCTCTTCATTCAAGATTACACTCACAACATCATCCACTTTTAAGATTTTTGAAGCAGACGCAGTATTGCTAACTGCCATTACCAAATTCTCCCAACTTTCAGGTGATGAGCATAAGATTAAGAGAGCCTTAATTTCATCATAAAAAATAATATTGATTGAATTTAACTGGTTTGCCAAACCATGGAAATCACTAAGATGACTATGTATAGATCCACCTTCCAACATTTACAAATTAAATAATTGCTTCATAAGAAATACCTTATTTGAAGCTGAGGGTTTTTCATATAAATTTGCCAAAGATTCCATCAAATCTACCATTGTCTTAACCTGTGATAAGTTGAAAATCACAGATGATGCAAGACTCAACCTTATAGATCCCAGAGCCTTCCGATCAAGAACCTCTCATTCTTCATCCTTCATATCTAGGGGCTTGCATGCAACCCCACCCAACGGTAAGTACAAATCTTTCTGATACAAATAATCTTCAATTTGCATCCTCCATAATTGATAGTTCTTGCCATTAAACTTCTCCATTCGTAGCTTACTTTCTTCTGCCATTGCTATACTCCCACTCAAATAGAAACCCCTGTGAGTAACCTGTAATCAACACACACTAACTAGATATGAAACACCTATTAGTAACCCAACCAAAAGCTCTGATACCAACTGTTAGGATCCTACTCCACCAACAAGAGTATATATGATTACCTTGTATTAGCAACTAAACACGGAATTATACCAGAATGAACAAGTAACTAGAATTCACAAATAACACAGAATATGAGAGACAATACACAA
This sequence comes from Torreya grandis, assembly GCA_037957365.1. Lineage (NCBI taxonomy): Eukaryota > Viridiplantae > Streptophyta > Pinopsida > Cupressales > Taxaceae > Torreya > Torreya grandis. The sequence goes on along the minus strand of JARHVA010000480.1, from coordinate 1,355,896 downwards.
TCTTGTATTAATACTTATCCAGAAAGAAAATACAATAAAGAAGATGCCACTTCTTCTCCACACCTCTCAGAAGCTTCCCACACCTCAAGTGTACACAGTAATTTTTGTCAAGAGTTCACTCTCCTACCAAAAATGGTCTCAACACACAACTCACACACAGAATTGGTGTTCACCTCTTCAACCAGTCAGTAATAACCCTGCCAGTACACAAGTACTCAAAGTAATTCAAGTAGATCTCAAAGTGATCTTACTTACCATGTAGATCTTCTCCCATGAGCTTGCAACAACTTGCAACTCAAATGATCTTACACTTGGAAGGATCTTCCTTGCCTTCCTCTATTTGCACTCCTTACAATACATGCCAATGGGTCTATAAATAGATCCCAAACTTAAACAATAACTTAGACTCTTAATTTACAATAATTATACACACAGCTCGAGACTATAATTAGCCCTTAACATGCAAACACTCAGTTCAATGAACTAACTGTTCGTGCAACGAACAGTTCTAGAACCGCTACAGGCGACCGATGTCGGCTGACTCTTGCTGATATTGGTTGCCCTTCTGTACTGTAGATGATCGATGTCGGTCCCATTGCCGACGTCGGTATCCCTAGAACTCAGCAACCTCCTCTATGTCTGCAATAGTTGAAGCTTTTAGCTCCACAACCTAACAAATCAAGTTAACAAACAATGGTCCAAGGAGACCACAAACAAGGGGCATATTCAAATGTCACACAATTGAATAGACATGACTTAATCAAATGTCCACAAAAGCAAGAATGACATATTCAAATGTCCACACAACAAGTAATGACATATAAAATGTCAAAGAAGTAAACAAAGGCATGGGGGATACAAATAATGGAGCCTATTCAAATTCTGAAACAAATAAGACAATAACAAGGCAAGGCATTCAAGGAAGTACATAAATGAAAGCAAAAGCAACCAACATAAACATAATATAAGCCCATGGATCAAATTTGTTAACAAAAAATGTCAACTACATAGCATATCAAATACACCACAAAAAATGTAAACATAAATAAAGGCATGCGTAAGTACATAAGATTGAAAATATGATATTGTAAAGTGACCATAGAACAATATAACCTGGATGTATCGTAAACAAAAGAAGGTGGATGCCCCCAATGTCCTAGTGATGTGAGAAGAAGGAAGGCCCAACATCCATAAGTGCATAAATCATGTACTTGTGTATTCATACACTCGAAAGAAGTTTGAAACACATGTATATGTAGAAATAATTAATATGTTATCCATTAACATGGAATTAACAACATAGGTGTCAAGAAGTCAATATGATAAGTACATGTCTAATTTTTTTTTAGAGTTTTGTATGTTTTAATTTTTTTTGGTATTTTTGGCATATGTGATGGGAAAAAATATCCTATGATCTCATCTAGAGGATAATAATCCTTAAGGAGTGGTAAATATATAACCTATATTGAACTAGATGTGCCATATGTGTGCATAATTAAATCATAAAGTGTATCATGCTCTTTTGGGAAGCTTGTACTTGGTATCTTTGGTTTGCATTTATCCACATTTGGTTTCTCATTTGTTAATTATGGATTTAATCGATAGGTACCAGGTCATGTAGATATGAATAGATTATGTGGTAAGTTACCAATCAAATCATAACATAGTTTGTTAAATTGGTCATCTGAAGATTGTTTACCATTTATATGAGGAGTGAATTTGGCTTGATTTGAAGAAAGGCTTGTAGTTCCCTCATTTATATCCATATTTAGAACAATATATTTGTTAAGTGTCTCTTGTTTTTTGACCTCTTTAGTTAGAAATCCTAGTTTAAATATTTGATGTACCCATTGCTCTTTTGTGATGTTATATTTTCTATATGTACTTTATTCTTTGACTTGTTATCATTTTAAGGTTCTTGTTCTTGTGCATTAGCCAAATGTATCTTTGAATGATTTGCATTAGTATTTCCTTGATGGTCATTCTAATCATATGTGTAAATATGACAAGTGATGCCTTGGGAATGTTTTCCCAATCCTTGACCATGATAACCAGATTTTTGTAAATATTTTATTTCAAAACTATACTTTTTGGAAAACTGAGTATCACTATTGAGAGGTAAATTTGTATCCTTTCTTGATCTAATTTTATTTTAAAACCTTTTATTTTTATATGTTTTATTTTGGCATATGTTTTTACTCTAAAATTTTCTTTGGTACCCACATTTGTTATTTTGCTACATGTGCTTTAGGAGAGGTACTCATAATGTGAATGGTTTGCTTAAGTGATATATCAATTATAGGATCACCACTATATTTGAGACTTTGTATTTTGTTTTGTAATGTAAAAAAATAATTTGTATGATGCCCATGAATTGTATAATATGCACAATAGTATTTATATCTCCTTATAGGATGTGGAGGAGGTCATTTGATCACTTTGTCTTAATTTATTTCTCTTAAGATTTCACTTGGTCTCTTAGTAACCCTTGGTATAATATTTAGATCACTTATTTTATATGTGTTTTATTGTACCTTTAAATTTGGATAGTGCAACCTCATTTGGCACAACATTGGTAGATGAAGATGCAAACACATGATTAACACTACCATGTGTTGGATTTTATAGGTGTGTAATCTGATTTTATAACTCTTCTATTGAATTTATCATATTGGTGACTTGATCTTTTAGGGATTCACAAGCACAAACCCTAGGTACCTCATTTTGAATATACATACATACACCATCAACCTTACCCCTTGAAGAGGTGATAACATGGATCTAGTTAGAGGGATGGTATCTATCACCCTTTTTAGGGTCAGGAGGAAGAGGTTGATTATTATTGCATCAAGATTGTTAAAGGAAAATTTGAATTCAATCTTGATTAGGATCATTTTCTGACTTGGTTGTTTTGAAATGATTATATTTTGAACCCCTTATAGCCTTAATTGATTGAATCATATATGAAACATAACAAATAACAACTACCATTATGTACTATATAATGAAGTAACTAAGCTATGTATCCATATTGAACATGATTTTTGAAAAGTTAAAATTTTAAATTTTGAACACTTTGAAATCAACAATCATAATTTAGAAAATAGTAAATCATGAAATGTTAGGTCAACTAGGGTTTTGAGACCAAAATTCAGGGTCATCACTATGTGCCAAATAAGATAAATCAATATGAATTGATTAGATAAGAAAATTGGGAATTTGAAATTTTTTTTTTAGAGAAAATAGAAAATTAGGTGAACCCAAAAATATAGGGAAACAAAAGCATAATGTACAACTTGTAGATCTAAATTTAGTAAAAATAGTAAAATTCTAAATTTGAAAAATACGTACAATATTTTGACAAAAAAAGAAGTTTTTGTCTATAAAAACATATAGATGAAAAACCTCTAAGGAATTTGAAAATTTATCTATTATGAATTAGAAATTTGCCTAACAACAAAAAATAATCAATAATTTTGATAAAGTAATAATTTATTTTAGAGATTTGAGAGAGGATTTAAAAAAAAAATATTATTTATGATGAAAGCCACAAATGAATTAAATAATAAATACACTATTCTTCTTGTATGCCAATATTTACTAAAAATAGTAAATTGTAAAAAATGAGAATTCCATATTGATTTTTGGTGAACAAAAGGAAGTTTTTAGTATACCAACCTGAGTAGCAAATACCTCTAAGGAATTTCAAAATGGAATTGTTGGAGGCTAAAATTCACCAACCAAGGAAGACTTGTAAGCATATGCACATAAAGCCCTTATGACTAGAGGAGGGTAAAACCCTAAGGTAAAGTTTTAGATCTAAAAATCCATCACAATAAGTTGAAACCCTAGGAGGTTTGGAAGCCCTAGGTCATTTTTTTTTGCATTTACATGAATTGGGTTCATCAAATGTTTAACCCTAAATTAGATACAAATACTAATGGGATAGATAGGGTTAAGAATATAGAAATGAATAAGCATAAGGGCAATAAACAAATCTATAAAAAGTTAATTAATTGTAAAACTTAGATAAAATATATACTAAATTTGTTATGCTGAGATATGCTAAAAATAGAGAAACACAACTATGCTAGATATTGCAATGATAATGAAAATAAGATAGTTAGTTATGATGTTAATATATATCTAGATCTAGACCAGGTAGGAAATAGACCAAAATAATATTCTAGAACATTCACCAAATTCTAGATTAAGTGCCTTTGTGGCCTCGTACACATGCATCAGCCTAGGATAGTTATATCAACACTGCTATTTGGATCACATATAAGTGTCTAGTATGGAATACTGACTAAAATAGGCTACAAGCACCTAGATTTTTTTGGGTTCTACATTGCCTTCACTATGGTGCACTCAAATCTGGGTCATGGATTGTCGCTCCTCATCAAATGATAAAGCCTTAACTCTTCATATTCATAGTGACCTTGGGAAAAGTGGGTTAATGGGATCATGATGTCAATCTAACCCTAAATACCACTCTGTCAATGAGTGTTGCCTAAATATCCATACTCCAAAAAATTCTCAGACTAATGTAGTTTCCCCATACGTGTTAGATTATGTGGGAATCATATATTGTGTGATAAACAATTACAATTACCTAGCTTGTAGCTTGGAAAATATGGATCTTGGACTACCCCTTCAATAATTTAGACTTGTAGATGTGTTGTCCTTATGATTGATATGTCAATAGGATAAAATAGGAAAGCTTTTGCTCACTTGAGTACTTTTGATAAGTTGCCTTATGAGTTATTAAGTACTTCTAAGTTATGAATGAATGAGGATTGATTTTGTATTTATACTAATACCATTAGAGAATATTTCATATTAAAACACTTAGCCCAACCATAGGAATATGTTTCATTTGAAAAATGGATGACTTTAGGGCACTGGACACTTACATTAGGATAAGACACTTGCATCAATGTAGGCATATGACTGGGAAGCAAGTGTATAGGTAGTTAGAAAATAGGTGCAAGTATAAAACTTGTAAAGGTGGAAGATAAGTAGGTTTATAGCATTCTGGACAAGATATAAGGTCTGGGTCATCATAATGATATTGGTCAGACTAAGAGATAGGCAATGAGTATAGAGAATTAGCAGATGCAAGACTTATGGAAGCAAGAGATGTGTAGAACGGAGAAGAACAACCAAGGTCTATATTTTCCAAGTGTATAAGACTAAGGCATTATCTAATTCATAAATATCATATACACTTCCATGATTTATTTAACAATGTTATTCTTTTATTATATCTAAGTAATAGTGCTTCATGTTTTAAATTAACCTAATTAATATTTCATATAACAAGATTTTTCTTATAGCCTAGCATCAATATCTCATTATTAGTGAATTTGAGTGTATTTTTAGGTAATTTCAAAGCCTACATCCATCTAGGATTATAAAACAAATTCAATAATTCAATCACCCATCTTTAGTAACTTTGAGCACTCTAGATCATTTAAACAATCTACATGTTTCACTAAATCATTTTATATAAAAATAATAATAACTTATTTCATAATATTCACATTCAAGCCCTGTCAACTTATTATAGTAATTTGAATGATAATAAAACTATAGAATAAAAAACATATTAACTTCATAAAAGGATTAGTCAAGCTATAAAGACCAATGCCTGTACTCAATTATATGCTTTCACGACATATTATTATTTTTTACCTCTTTAATATATTTAAATCAAATAATGATTTTAAAAGGGAATAATAATTGTATAATACTTAAGTAGAATTTTATTAAAGATTTTTCCTTTGAGATCAAAAATATAAGAAGTTAAGATTGGCTCAGTAATTGTATAGCCAATTGTACTAGACCAAAATTGTGAATAAAAAACAATCCATTTTACCATGCCCTTAATTTTGTATTATATATGGCTCTAATTTGAGGATATAATGGTTTTATACAATTTATTACATTTTAAATTACTGTACAAACTTTTTTGTTATCTAATTATATATTCTATTGTACATTTAGCAACTCGAATTCCATATAGGATGTATAAGTTTCTACTGGTCAAAACTAAAATAAAAAGAAGTATTTTTGATTACTACATAGCCCAATGCCCATAATCAATTTGTATTTTTTTAAGTCATATTGTTTTAAATTCAACGTGATGTTTGCAATTATATTATGTGATTTTTAAATGGACAAACCAACTATAAATAGGGAGGTCACCTTTATTGAGCTTGTCGTAGAGATGAAGAAGAAAGAATTCAAGATTGTTATTGCTAAGAGTAATGTTATGATGAACATGTCCCTTTTTGTAGAATAAAGTGTCCCCTCTATTCTATTAAAATTTAAAAAAATCAAGAGCTTCAATCTAGTCCTGATTGATCACTGCTTGCACAGAACCCCATGTTTGCTCAATCCTGATCAAAAAGGTATCTCAAAGCTTTACCATTTAATACTTATCATGATTAAAAACCACCTATAGTTATATGTATTTAAATAATAACTTAACACTTGCACCCTTAAAATATTTCCACACTTAGTCATTTTTTTAGCTACTTGTGTTTCTCTGTAGAATTTCCCTACGTAGGATTTTCATGAAGCTAAAATCCTAAAGTTTGAACTGGTACTCTCCTAGAAGCCCTTTTGGCTGACAAGTAAGCATTTATTTACTTACGATCACTTTCAATGACTTAGTGTGTTTCTATATTTTGTAGGTCCAAAAACCAATGAGGATATCATTTGATTTCTAGAGTGGTAGACCTTTCCAACAGCTAGTCGACCCTCAACAAGCACAAGAACAAGTGGTAGGGGAACATCAACTATTAGAGAGAATGAGGAAGAGAAATTGGTAGGAAAAACATCAGATACTCCTCAATAAGAGGAAGAATCGACTCTTCAAGTTCAAGCATACACTCTTGAACTAAGGAAGGTCAAATAAGAATGAGTAGAAGAAATAATGTAGGAAAGGACAATACTATTGGGGAAGAAGTGGAGATAATTTGACTAGATTCCTTTGATGAGGAAGATATGACACTTACTATGGCAGATTCAGTGACCATAACCTCCAGTATGACTCTTCCCTTTCCTACCCAACAAATGATTACTCCTCAGGCCAAGAGGACAACAATTTGCTATCAAAGAAAATCCAAGGCAGAGAGGCCATAGATTCCATCCACGAAGGTAACAAGTGGAGAAGAACAACCTTAAATTGAAGGTGAACCAAGTCATGTAGTGGATGAAGAAGAGCTACAACAAACTAAAGTATTGAGCTTGCAAGAAGTGAAGGCAAAGGCACCCCTTAGTGGTGACCAATCTGGTAAGGGTGTTTTACTCACTACTCCCCTAGGCCTTTCTCCTCTTATGTCATTAACAGTTATTTCTTTTATGCCATTGCCAATTTTCTCTACTTTTATTCCTATGTCAACATTACCTAATATGCCTATTTTCATTATGAAAATCACTGCTCTAACCTGTTCTCCTTCAATCTCCACTTCTACTCCTTTAATATCCACCTTTGCTTCTACAACTACCAACCAATCCATCACCCAAGCGGTAGCCTCTTCTACTCAATTGGGTTCACCACTACCTTCATCAGGAGTAGTATAAACCGTAATAGTAGTGGCAATAAAGAGGGATCCTAAGCAGAAACCTGTCTACATTGTGCATCCCATGCCATATTTAGGGAATGTAGACTAGTCCAAGATAATTTGGCTCTAAATGCCTAAGCTAGACACTAATCTTGAGCCTAAAATGACACACAAATAGAGGCATAACCACTAGATCTGTCAAAGCTGACTCTTCTAGATTGGGCAAAGGAGTTAGGAACATTAGCTTCTAAGAGGCCAAATTTGAAGATCACTGAGATACCTATTACGAACTCACTCTTTGACAAAGCAATGGCCTCAGTGCAAAGGGTAAGGAAGAGGAAGATATAAGATATCAGTGGTAGAGGCCTAATTCTGGAAGAAAGAGAGGAGATTTACTCTCTTTCAAAAAGACATGATAGGAAAAAGGGACAATCTGATACATTAAGGACCTTAAGTCCTATATGGAGACCCACATTGAATTAATATTGGCCATTCATGAGAGAATAAAGCAGGCCAAAAAAGAATTAGAATAATAAATGGACTCTTGGATTATACGAAAAGGGATCACTGAGATACACATTATGAACTCACTCCAAGAATCCATTATGAACAAAGAAGAATCCTAATAAGAAACCTGTCTACATTGTGAATCCCATGCCACATTTAGGGAATATAGGCTGGTCCAAGATAATTTGGCTCTCAATGCCTAAGCTAGCCACTAAACTTGAGCCTAAGAATGACACATAAATAGAGGCATAGCCACTAGATCTGTCAAAGTTGACTCTTCCAGATTGGGCCAAAAGAGTTAGGAGCATTAGCTTCTAAGAGGCCAAATTTGAAGATCACCGAGATACCCATTATTGTATTTATTTTGGTATAGTCATATAGGAGTGAGTTATAGCTACCCTATATAATTTTTGGACCAAATTGTAACCTCTCAGATAAGGGTGTACAACAACCCTAAATAGAGCAATATTCAATTGAGATCAATAAGATTCTTATACTTATTTTCTTAGATTGCTAACCATGCTTATTCGTGTGTAATAGCTACAAGCGATAAACACTGGTCTTGGAGATACTTGTCCATCAAAGAACTAGTCTTAGAAATGACCTTTTAGGACCTTTTTGAGTTTCTTTGAGATCTACCCACCATAGATTAATTCTTCATCTATCCAACTCACTTAGTGTTTAATTTCTATTAGATTACATACATCCATCCACAAATTGGTCAAATAACTTGCAGGCTCAACTTTTTATTCCATCACGTAGTTGTTTTAACCACGTACTTGCAACTCATGACTCAGAGTGGAACCTCATTCCATAGAGATCCTAAAATATTAGAATCTACCTCATTTATCCTTATGTGGTGTGCATAAAGCCCACATCAATAGATACACAATGTTGACACTAGAAGGAGATCACTTTGTGTGTTTTCTCAATAGAATAGGTTAGTCCCTATGTAAAATTGCAATGGAGACACCTAGGAGAGTAAAAAGGTCTAGATCCCAAGGTAGCCTTTTTATTTCATCATTGTCAAATCTTAGGAGGCATAGACCAATACCTATCATCCCTAAGCTACACTGAACTAGGACACCTTCACTTGTAAGAAATGTCCCACTTATCAATCCTCATATGGCTCAACCTTGGTTAGTCATATCTGTTATTGCCATCCCTAGAGACCAACATGATCTGCTAAAGAATCCAAAAAAGTACTTGCCTACAATCTCCCCCTTAAATGGGAGGACAACAAAAGAACATATCAAATATTTCAAGGCTATTATGCGATTAATGAATGTCACCCATGAGGATGTTGCATGTAGGCTTTTCCCATTTACTCTATATGATTCTTCTTATGATCGGTATATCAATTTTCAAGAAAAATATTTCACCTCATGGAATGAGTGTCAAAATATGTTTCTTACATAATTTGGGCAAGTGACTAATCCAAGTTTGGTCTATCAACATTTCACCAGTATGAAGAGGGGGTCCAATGAGTCAATCTAGACCTTTAATGCAAGAATTCAAAAGATGTACACTTGATTGAATGCCACTTATAAGCCATATGTATATTTAACACTCAAAATATAAGAACACTCTGGATCCCATTACTCCTATGTTTTATGAAGAGTTACTATAGCCAATACTTTAGCTTTAGCATTCTAAAAAGCTATTAATATCAATAAATAACTCAATTTACAACTCAGTCTTTAAAATTTAGGAGGCCAAATGTTCAACAATGGACTCCCATCTTTAAATCTAATTCCACATGTTAATCGGAATGCCCTTGCATTCAACAAAAAATAGGTGTACACTCTACCTCCCATGACACAACAAATAACAAATCAAAATTATAGGTTCTTGAATAATCAAGCACAAAGGAATGACCATCAATAGAACTAGCAAAATCAACATCTGACTTATACCAATGTAATAATCACTTAGGGTTCTGACTCTACCAAAGTTGAATTAGATTCTATACAAAAATTAGTCCAAAAGTTGAGTAATGATTTCTTAAATATGAAAAAAAGGATGGGTAATATAACCAATCAAAATTACAACTAGTATTTTGGATTTCCAAGATATAACAAGCCTTTCAATAGGCCCGCCAACAATGTAGAGAAACAACTTAATAAGTAACCAAAAATCAATATCATGGAGATAAATTTGTCTAATTGTTGCATGATTCACAACACGTCACAACATGGGGAACTGAATTGTGTAGAGTTATGTGTAGCCTTAGAAATCTTTCAGAGGGAAATGATTAAATAAGATCAAATGATTAATCCTCTATATCTCCCTCATGAATTTGGACCTTCAAGTTCAACTATGGTCTTTGAAACCTATGAGTCTCCCTTCCCCAAGGAGATGAAAATGTTATAGAGGATAATTCTAATGAAGTACAATCATTCCAATAGCTTAATAGGAATAATTAAAATGTAATAAATAGACAACCTCTCACCACTTCTACTCCTAATAATATAATTTTCCTCTGAAATCCTAAAGATAATAATAATCTTCCTCCCCCAAAAGGGAATGATTAGCCTCAACATAGAGAAGAACAGACCAAGGGAGGATATAATATTTTTGAGGATATGAAGAAGATTAACACCAATATCACTCTTCATGAACTAACACAAATCACAGAGCAAAAGGAGCTCTTATGGAAGTGTATCATTGGCAAAATTGTTGTAGAAAAGTCTAAAATAACTAACACAAATGTTATATACAAAATCAAGCCTAAGGTTCCCCCTTTCTTGCTAACCATTCAAGAGTTTGGCATGAACATACGCAATTATTTGGTATATTCCAGAGCTTCAACAATGGTAATGCTAAACTCCATTTATCATAAGATTGGTTTGACTCTAAGTCCATCGAAGAGGATGGTTTTGCAACTAAATAAAATAGTAGTCCCTATTTTTTGAGAACTCAGTGATGTAAGAATCTAGGTTGCATTAGAATCTCAATTATAAATAACTATCAATATATTGGTAGTAGTTATTCCATAAGGATATGGGTTACTATTGAGCAAAGATTGGTCAAATATGTTAAATGGATATCTTTCCATGGACTTTTCTCATATTTGGCTACCATGGAGAGGCATTACCAACTAGATCAGCATTGATTAAAGCTAAGGATGAAGCATCATATTACAAATTAAAACACTTCCAGTGAAGAAGTAAGTTATAAGTATCCTAGCCTTAGAATTTATACATTTACTATGAAACATGAAACATAGGAATAAGTGCAAGGCCCTTCCCAATTATAGACCCTCCATTTTGATAGAGCAAGATCCAAATAAAGATCAAGTGCTGGTATCGAGTTGGTTGACCCAGAAGGGAAGAAATACTTAGAAGAATATAGGCTTCAATTCTCATGCACTAATAACATAGCAGAATATGAGGCCATAAATTTGGAATTATAGTTTGCCTTAAAAAATAATGTCAAGGAACTTCTGATAGACAGAGACTATGAACTCATGATCAACCATGTTAGAAATAAATATGAATGTCAATTTATTTAAATAAGTACAAGTATATATCTTGGGATCTAATTGAATCATTTGAGGCTTTCAACATAGTGGCCATTCTAAGAGAATAAAACCAAGCTATCAATTCACTGGCCACTTCAATAATAATATTGACACCCCTACATGAGTAAAACGTGTAGAAGTTCTCCATCAAATTTATACCTTGTCCCTCAGTATCAGATAATGTTGAAAATTTTTAAGTGTTTGGTGATGATTAGTGGATCATCTAGTTTTTAATAAAATCAAAACAATTCAAGTCTCAGATAATTGATGATGAGGAAAGAAGGCATAGGTACCATGAAGAATTGAGTGAAGAGCATGTCATCCAACTAAAGGAAAATTATCTCCCATTAGGATGGTTGCATTGGAAAGGGAATTTGATACATACCCTTAAGCATAGTAATAGAGGTAGCTCAAGGTTATTGAATCTGATTTCAACTTAGAAAACATTGGTGATGAGAGAAATGCACACCTCATTAATATTGGCTTAAGCTATACTCTAGATGACAGGCAGAAGGTCAAAAAATTAATTATCAGGTATAAAGATGTAATTGCATGGACCTATGATGACTTAAGGATATTCAATCTTAAAGTCATCACCTATACAATTCCACTCAATCCAAATGATAAACCATTTAGTTAGAATCAAATATCGGTTAATCATATCCAATAGCCATTGATCTAGAAAGAAGTAGAGAAGTTGCTAAGTGCCCATATAGTTTTTTTTATTAGGCATTAAACTTGGGTGGATAATCTAGTTCCAATCAAGAAGAAAAATGGTGAAATTAGGCTGTGTGTCAACTTCATGAACTTGAATAAAGCTTGTGAGAAAGATAATTATCCCCTGCCATCCTTAGATGAGGTAATACAGACTATGACTGGTTCTAGAATGATATCTTTCTTAGACAAATTTCTAGGATATAATTAAGTACTAGTAAAATGGTAGGATAGGATGAAAACCATGTTTACTACAAAATGGGGATCTTATGTATACAAGCGAATGCCATTTGTGCTAAATCAACACTCAAGTTACTTTCCAAAGAATTATAAATCATGCATTTTGGGGATTGATAGGCAAATGCATAATTATATACATGGCTGACCTCATTGTTTTCTCTAAAAATAGATCAGCTCATATTGACCATCTTTAGTCCATTTTTCAAAGGTGTAGAAAGTTTAGTATCTTATTGAAACCCCTAAAGAGCATTTTGGGTGTTATCAAAGGCAAGTTACTGGGACACATTATCACTAAAGATGGGATTACCATTAATCCAAAAATAATTCATGGTATTTCAAAAATAATGTTCCCAAATAAAAAAAGGAGCTTAATTCCTTATTTGGGAAGATTAATTTTGTGAGAAAATTTATTTAAGATTTGTAGAGATTGTCAGACCCTTAAATGCAATGCTCAAACAAGATGCCAAAGTGGAGTGGACACTTGAAGCTAATAAGTCCTTCAAAGACATTAAGAAGTTTATATCACAAGCCCTAGTATTGGTAAAGCTGAATTTCACTAAATACTTTTTCTTATACTCATTCGCTTTAGAGCTTATAATTGCTATTGTGCTCATGCAAAAGAGGGAAGAAAGTGAGCACCCTATCCCTTTTATGAGCACCACTTGAAAGATGTAGATCTCAAATACTCCTTGATTGAAAAGCAAATCCCTACCCTTATCAAAGTAGTTAATAAGTTTAGGCATTGCATCCTTTATAATAAGACCATCACTATTGTACTAGATCCTACTGTCAAGCTTATGCTAGGACATAATGAATTGGGAGAGCATAGAGGCAAATG